>JAJQQW010000010.1:109796238-110101238 GCA_025583905.1 Ia io | reverse complement strand
CGTGACCTTTGGAAAGGGTTGCTAACTGCGTGACCTTTGGCAAGTTTATTGATTACCTCAGTTTCTTTATCTGTAAAATTGGTAAAATAATAGTAACCCTCCATAAGGTTGTTAAGGTATGTATGTGAGTTAATATTTGCAAAGTTCATAGTTCCTGGTACGTTGTAAGTGCTGTATAAGTGCTCATTAAATAGGTGCAAAGAATAAAGTACATGGACGGTAAGCAGGATGTGAAACGGCACCTGTGACCAGTCTTGGAGGAGGGAGAGGCAGCCACACGCCAGCTCTGGCCGATGGCTGCCTGTGAGATGCAGGAGCAGTGCACTGTTGTCCTTAAGGTCTCAGAAGAAGCTAAAAATCCAGATGTTTTACTGTTTCTTCATCTGACAAGTGAGTTTACTGGCTGTTGCATCTCAGACCAGAGTGAAGTTCATGGCTGGTTTGCACAGTGAAGGGGCCCAGAGGAGCCCGGGCTCCCAGGACATGCGCCTGGCTCTCCTCCTGAGACAAAAGGAGACTTCCTGGGGCCACATGGCCTCTATTCAAAGACCCTGGGAAGTGTTTTCCTGCCACAGGGATTGTGCAACAGGAGAATTGTTCCTGCTGCTCTAAAAACAGCCTCGAGAGCCGAATGACTTAACAGGAAAAGTTTATGTCTTGCTCACTTGCATCTCAGCCCAACGCAGGGCAGCGAGGGGTGAGAGGGGTGGGGGGAGGGTCTCCTTCAGAGGCTGAAGGGGTGACAGAGGTACTGCCATCCCCACCACAGGGCTCCCCAGGCTCCACTGGCTGGTGCCTAAGGGAGGATGTGAAGGGACCCCTGAGGGGCCAACTGGAAATGGTGACTATCATTCTCACCCTAGTGCCACTAGCCAGGACCCAGTGATGTGGCTGCAGGGACAGGGAACAGGAGAGAGAGGAGAAACCCTGGTGGATAAACACTAGGATTTTCTTCATTAGCTTTGCACCGACCCTCCTCTCTGCCTGGAGCACTCTTCCCTGACCATGTGCCCCTGCTCGCCATCCAGCTCTCACCCGCCTCAAACACCTCCCCTGACATTCCTGTCTACAGCGCTCCCAACCCTGGGCCCCCATCTTTTACCACCTCAGTCATGCAGCACGTTCTGAAGTCTCCTGTGCGTTTGTTTCTTTCTTTATTAAATGCATTGGGGTGACACTGGTTAATAGGATCATATAGGTTTCAAGTACAAGTATTTGTTTCTTGTGTATCGCATGGCTCTGCCTCCGCCTTCAATCACAACGGCAGGGACACGGTGTGTCTGGCTTACCAAAGAGGCTGAGTTAATGGATTCAAAGTTCATTCCAATCACAGACTGCCTCGTGGGAAGCCAGAGCCACGCTGCCTCCACAGATCAAAGATTAAACAGGCCTCTTCTAGCCCCTCCGGCGACCCGCGTCCTGCAGCAGTCGGGTCTGCAGGCAGGAGGGCTGCCGGGCGGCCTGCAGGTCTGAGGGCCAGGCTGGTGGGTGCCTGTTTGATCTGCTTTGCACGCCTGCTGGGCTCTCTGTCACTTTGGAATCTGTGCAGAGGCTTTGACACAGTTCTTCCTTCCCAGGTCCGCGTGTTTCTATGAAGATTGCACATGTGTGTGTGTCCACTCACCAGTACATATTGGAGCAGGAGGTTAGGGGTGGATGCAGTGATGAAGGCAAAACAAGTCAGTTATTTATGGCTGTGAGAGCAAAGAAGCCCAGATCCGCACAACTTCCCCCTGCATGATTGCGCTCTTGCCTGTGCTCCGTGTTGGTGGTGGGTCAACTACGGCCCTGCTCCGTGTCCTCACGTGTGGGACCCGCGCTGAGGGAGCACCTGGCGTACGCCTTGCTCGCCGCAGAAGGGGAGCTCCGGGACCTCTCCAGGCCCTTGCTTGGAGCTGGCATTGGGCCACTCTCTTTCATTGGCCACAGCAAGTTGTGTGACCAAGCCTGCTGTCCAGGGCATGGGAAGCAGACGCCTTCAAGGACAATGCAAAGGACACACCTCAGGTCAAATGGTGGAGAAGCTCCCCTCTTAGGGGAGGGAGAGGGGATAGTAGGGACCAACCATTCAAACGTGCCCATCTCCAGTGGCTTTCAGACGGCAGTGTCAGCCAGGGTTATTTCAGTTGGAACAAACAGAAAACCAGCTCAAATGGGCTGCATTTTGAAAGACGAAATAGACCTGGCCTTCACAATCATTGGCTGTAAGGTCACCTGTGTGGCATGGGTTCGCTCTCTCTGACCCCTGGGTCCGGGTTGCCCCGCGAGATGCTGCCGTTGACTGACAGGCCCTCTCCATGGCGTCACTCCAGGCTCACAGGCCCGTGGAGAGAGCACGGCCCTTCCCCAAACTCCAGCCCAAGCTCCAGAATCAGATGTCAATGCATCAACATGAGTGGCATGACCAGAGCTAAACAATGGCCACTGATAAGGAATAAAGTGTGAGGACAAGGCGTGTGTGGGCGACGTAAGGACCCTAACCCTGGGAAGGGCAGGAGGGTTCCTCCCGAATCTGAACACTGTGGACAAAGAATGGACCAAGGGTTCCCCTGTATAAACTAACACACTTATTGTGGAACTAGTGTGGCCCAGTGCACGAAATTCATGAACAGGAGGGTGGGGGGGTTCCCTCAGCCAAGCCTGCACCCTCTTCAATTGGGGACCCCTTGAGGAATGTCCAACTGCCTGCCTGCCTGATCACCCCCAACTGCCCCCCCCTGCCAGCCTGATCTCGCCCCCAACTGCCCTCCCCTGCAGGCCTGATTACCCCTAATTGCCTCTGCCTCGGCCCGCACCACCATGGCTTTGTCCAGAAGAAAGTTGGACATCCGGAAGATGGCCTGTCGACCTGGTCTAATTAGCATATTACCCTTTTATTAGTATAGATAATATGGGTTGCTGGGCAGTTAAAAACAACTGAACCAAGGTAAATATAAACTGGAATAAAAAGCCAAAACCATGGCTAAAAGTAGAACACAAATGAGCCTCCCTGAGGGCTAATTCACTCACCCTGTTGGTGTTGAAGTTTGAACTTCCTGTCAGTCATAACAGCTTGAATAGGATCCTGTTATCATCCACTCATTTCTGCTACGAAAACCTCAGCACCAAGCAGGCCAGCTACATCAGGGACTTTAAAAAGTTTAGGCTGTGACCGCACACACCCACCCCTCCACTCACCCCACAGTCATGTATATTTATATTGTCACATAGGCACAGATACAATCCCTATTTTTCAAAAAATGATATTTAACCTTCTACGTGGAATGCACCCTGACCTTTTGTACCCCGTCCTGGCTAGTCTAGCCCACTCTCCCCTATTCCATCCTAACCTTTTGCAGACTGCCCTATTTTATTGTATTTTTCTTAATGCAACTTGAAGCCTAGTAAAATAATTTCATCACCTACTATTGGGTTCAATCCACATTTTGAAGATCATTGAACCAGACATGGAAGGGGACATGTTTGTAGTACTTTGTAAGTATCTACTGAGTAGCCAACGATGAATGAATGGCATTGACTTAGTCCAGTCTGTAATTATTGTCTCCCCTAGCATCAGGTATAATTACGTGCACAGGTATCGGGGTGGCAGTGGTGAATAAAGCTCAGCCCCTGGCCATGAGCCCACCGCTCAAAGGGGAGCGGGAGACCCAGCAGGCTGTGCGAGCCAGGCGCCAGAGGCGCTCAGATAAAAAGCCACTGGTCCTCCCAGAGTGAAAGGTGGGGACGAGAAAAACACACTGGGATGCACTGGGGGAGGGATGTGAAGCTCAAAGAGGGCTTCTCTGAGAAACGCTCAGACTGCAGCAGGCAGGGGTGGGAGACAGCACAGGCGGTCAGGGCTGTGGAAGGGACATTTGAAGCTGGGGAGGTGGCGTGAGTCAAGGTCGGCTCAGAGTCTGTGCTTTGGTTGCTTTGTTTGGTTTGGTTTGGGGTTGGGTTGGGTTTTTTAATTACCTGAGGTTCATGTTGAGATTAGACAGGCAGCGCAGAGGATGCCAACCAACCGCCTCTCAGAGGGAATGAGTGAGGTGGCCGTGTGTCAGGGCTCAGAAGGATCCTTCTAACAGCTTCCACCAGCCAAATATAGATGGGTTTTCTCTCTTCCTTTTCTTAACCTTTTTTCTGGTCATTTTAGGGCATCCCTTTTCATATTTGTACTTCCAGCTGTCTAGATGGTATTTCAACCTTTTCCATATTTTTCTAAGTCTTGTATTTAATGTGGAATGTCTAGGGCACGATGCCCTAGACATGGTCACCGAATGTGATAAAAATCAGCTCTTTCCTCTGCTGTCGGAAGGTTGGGACACGGAGACCAGCGCTTCGAGCATGTGGGTGTTTGGTAAATGAATGAGGATCACTGTTTGTGACTGCACTGGTAACAAACCCTCAGAACTTTATACCGGGCTATGCGGACTCCTAACTCCTGGGCAGCAGATTGTATGGACATAATTCTAGTCTGTCATACTTTTTCTTCAACATCAATTACTTTGAATGCTTAAATATCCGATTTCCTGATATTTTTAGTGTTCCATTTTCTTGTGAGGTGACCCCGCCCCCCAAGTTGAAGTTGCTATAGCAATGAGGTCGGAGTCTGGCAGCCTGACGTGAGCTTGGGTTCAAGGCAAGAATGGTTTACGGTTCTGAAAGTCTGGGATATTCCATGACAAATGCCGCCAGAGATTAGAGACTCAAATCGTCTCCCCAGAGCTCAGACAGAATTGGAAAAAGAGAAAATTAAAGACAGGTTTAATTAACCTGCCAAAAAGAAAAAAAAAAATCACAGGATGTCTGTGTGTGAGGTTAAGAGCAAATCTAGTGATCAAAGAGACTGGAAAGGGGTGCTCTGAGCAGGCACATTTCATATGCAGCCAGCTAATACTTCCGAATCTCTGAGAATCAAATCCCGCAATTATTCCAGCTGTGGGATTTCTGCCGGAGAGGAGCTTCTGTGGGTGGGACTTGACTGAGATGAAGAGCAAGTTTCTAGGCAAATGCCCAGCTATGCTAGCTCTGGTCCAGAGCTCTCCCACAAAATTTCCTCCAGCGCAGGGGACCCCAGGTGGAGGTTGGTAGACAGTGGAGGTGCCCAGGTGTAAGACAGTGTAAGTGCATGTGTGTGGTGCGGTGGCCTGCATGTGGGGGTGTCGTGAGTGTAGGTGAACACATGGCTGTGTCACCGAGACGCAACATGCCCTCTCCTTGGCACACAAAAACTGCACTGCCATCTCTCCTGAATGCAGGGCGTGCCCCTGCCTGTCCAGCCGCCTAAGCCCTGGGCACATGCCCTCATTCCTCTCCTCTCTCATCTCCCAGCTGACATGGGGCAGGACATGGCCCTGGAGAAGGAGAGCTGCGTGGAAGGAGCCTGGTGCCTTCTGGATGGCTGTGTGGGGGAACCTGCCCATGAACTGCATTGCACCTGACACAGAGAGAAATTACTGCCAGGTGTCTGCACCCGGGCTGTGCTTCAGAGGGCTGTTTGGAACCCTCTAGGTTAACCAGCACAGCAGCCTGGAGCAACGAGCTTCATCTCCTGGAGCTCGAGCTTGCATCGTTTGTAAATGGGGTTAATAAAAGCCTTGCCTTCAGAGGACTGTTGTGAAGATTAAATGAGGTACTGACAATGAAGGGCTAGCGCCATCATTGGCACATAAAAATCGCTTAATAAATATCAGCTAATAGGAGCGTGGCAGCAGGCTGCTTCTCTTAACTAGCTGGCTTAGTTTATTGCTCCTACACGACTCTTCTTGTCATCATCACATGGAGTAATTGTTCTAACATACTTTCACTCATTCTGTATCAAACTAGAGGCCCGGTGCACGAATTCGTGCACCAGTGGGGTCCCTCGGCCTGGCCTGCAGAATTGGGCCAAAACTGGCTCTCTGACATTCCCTGAGGGGTCCTGGATTGCAAGAGGGCACAGGCCAGGCAGAGGGACCCCACCAGTGCACTATCAGGGCTGGAGAGGGAGGTTGACCAGCCAAGGAAGGACTGTGGGAGGGCTCCAGGGCATGTCTGGCCCATCTTGCTCAGTCCCAAGAAGCTGGATACCACTGCAAGCTAACCTACTGGTTGGAGCATCTGTCCCCTGGTGGTCAATGCATGTCACAGCAAGCGGTTGAGCAGCCTTAGCATATCATTAGCATATTATGCTTTGATTGGTTGAACAGACAACCCGACAACTGGACACTTAGCATATTAGGCTTTTATTATATAGGATAGTCATTGAACATCTACTGTGTGCCAGGTGTGGTCAAAGATACTGGAGAGACGGTGGTGCATAGGACACATTTTCACGCATGTGTCTAGCAAACATGGACTTTTATTTTCAGCGTGTTATTTAAGGTTTGCAGTTTGTTCTCTGACTCAGGTCCAGATTTTCACTCTGCCTCAGAGACTGGACCCCTGACCACAGTGTTCCTTGTGGGCACCAGCACCCTCCCCTCGGCATCCTTGGCATCGGCAACCAGAAAGCGGTATCCCCAGGAAAGGAGTCCACGTGGTTTTTGTCTAACAAGATCCACTCCCCTTGTTCTGCCACTGGCACCCCTGCCATCCTGTGATGGACAGACTCTTCCAATCTTCCCCCATGACTGTGTCTTTATGGTGGAATTAGCTACACACAGGTCCTAGCTCTTGGGGTGACCACATGACGCACGCTGGCCAATCAGAGCCTTCCACAATCCCTGAGATCAGTAATTACAGATTAGACATGTGACTCAAGTGAGGACAATAATGTGTTACAATATTGACCAAGATGGGCTGTCTTCATGCTGGGAGTATCGGGCTCATCAGATACAAGCCTAAAGCTCTGGAGAGCGTGTGGCCATCTTTGGGACCACATGGCAAGAAGCTGCCCAAGCCGATGCTGGGAAACTGAGTCCAAAGAAGAAAAGCCCTCAGTTCCTGAGGATTTTCTGAGTATCCAGATCCAGCCATTCCTAACATCCTGCCCTTGGACCTGTCAGTTAATTCAGCCAAATAATGTATTGCCTGAAGAAGTCTGATTGGTGCTGGGCTCCTTGGAACCACACATCCCTGGCTCCTCTGGAATTAGCTCTGGAGGCTGAATGGTCTTCAGCACAGTCAGGCACCTGAGACGAAGCACCTGCCCTTCAGTGTGAGAGCTGCCCTCCCTCCATGTGGGCTCCCCTTTCAGAAAAAGTTCCAACTCCTGAGCTCACACAAGTGGTGACAGACCCTCCTGGAGCTCTCCAAGCCCCAACTCGCCTGGCTTCCTCCTCCTACTTACCAGCCCATTGTACTCACGTCCTACCATGTCTCTTAGGTGACATTTCCCCATTTATGACAAGCTCACCATTTCTACATAGAAGACAATCATTTAAATTTCTTCTCTGTGAGCCAATGGGGAAAGTTAGGAGGTCAGAATCTCCTTTCTGGTCTCCTGGTCCCCAAATCTACAGAGATATACTGTTTCCTTCCCAATACAGGAATCATTTTAGTGTAGACTTTTCCAATAAAATTTAAATTAATGTAATAAAATGCAAAATTGTAAATTAACGAACCACTTGCAGAATCTACACAATACAAACATCTCATTTAAGTATGGAATGTCTTCTATCAACATTGACTGGGGTTCCCAGGGGGGCTTAGTTGGTGGGAATTAACCTAATCAGTTCAGCTCAGTTAATAGCAAGCAGGTCCCTTCACTGGAATGCAGATTTTGTAAACATTTCCTGAGCACCTACTATGTACCAAATCCTATCCATGGCACCTCCACATGCCTTATCTTCTGAAATTCACATCACTCCAGATGTTGGTGGTGCACAGTGACCTGCACAGCTACGACCCTTTGACCAGCTCACCTTATCTGGGAGAGAACACAGACCATGGTTCCTCCTTCTCCCCACATCTGGAGTGTATTACACTACCCGGGGGGCAAGGAAAGCAGAGAGTTAAAAGAAGTGATAAATCCTGTAGCTATCCTACACCTTTCATCCCCCAGGGTTGAAATCCTGTAGGAAGTAATTTGAGACAGGTGGTAAAGGGAAAAGTAGTCGAGTGCACCTGAAAGCTAACATGTAGTAACTGCAATTTGTTGAGTGCTCTCCGCAGGCCTGGCTGTTAGCTCACTGGATCTACACAACAAGCATATCTGCTGGAAGTTAGTATCAGCAGCCTTCATTCACAGATTAAAGAGCAGGGCCACGGAGTTTACGACGCTGCCTGAATTCATCCAGTTAGTAAAGGAAGAAACAAGGATTTAACCCAAACAGAAACTTTGCTCCAGAGCCTAATGCCTGACCACCATCTTCTCATACCAATAGATAGATATAGATAGATAGATAGATAGATAGATAGATAGATAGATAGATAAAAGCCTAATATGCAAATTGTCCCCTCAGAAGTTCAACCAGGAGTTCAATTGCTCGCTATGGTGTGTGTGGACCACCAGGGGGTGGCGCAGAAGGAAGACCCCAGTAGGTAGCTGGAAGGCTCCGATCAGCCCTGATCATCAGCCAGGCCTAGGGACCCTACCTGTGCACAAATTTTGTGCACTGGGCCTCTAGTGTTTATATAAAATAGGTGTTAGTATATCAAGCTGGTTATGAAGAACTACATGTTCAGATGACTTCTCATGATGGGAGATATGATAAATATCTTTATGAAATATTTTCTTTGATGCCAACTTTGTGTCAGCAATTGGTCTGGGAACTGTAGATACAATGGTGAACAGGAAAAGCAAATAAGCAAAACGACACAATCCCTGGCATCGCCGGGATGTGCAAAGGCTCTGTGTTATGTTGGAAGAACTCAAAGAAGGACAATAAAACTGGAGCGAAATAGTGGAGCCCATCCACAGTGAGCCGAGGCTGTGGATGGCCGACCCAGAAGTGAGGAGCAGTCTTGTTTTTATTCAAAGAGCAATGGGAAGTCAATAGAGTTTTAATCAGGGAGTAGCAAGGAAGCATCATCTTTGGTCACCTACGTACTCCTAAGCAGACTTGACAGTGTCTCAGGAAACCCAGAAGATGGAGCGACAGCTCGAATCCCCACCCTCCTGGAGCACCTGCCCAGGTGGAGTCTGGTGAGTTGCTGGTCATCATCGAATGTGATGGATTCTATTCGCCAGAGTTGCCACCCCGGTCCCTCAAGGGTACATGGCCTCCATCCTTCTATCTTATCACTGATTGCCTTGGTCTTAGGAACCAAGACCCAAAACAACTAGCTGGAACCATCATAGGAGGGCTGCTTTAATTCTCACACTTGGAACGAACTCTTTCTTTTTTACATTTTTTATTTACAAAAAAAGTTTTTAATTACAATTTTCACTCAATATTATTTTGTATTAGTTTCAGTTGTACAGCATCATGGTTAGAAAATAATATACTTTACAAAGCATTTCCCCTGCTATTTCCAGTACCCACCTGGCATCATAGTTATTACAACATTATTGGCAATGTTTCCTAAGCTGTACTTTACATCGCATGACTATGCTGTTACTACCAATCTGTACTTCTCAATCCTTTCATTTTTTCACCCAGTTCCCAACCCCTCTGGTACCATCAGTCTGTACTCTGTATCTCTGAGTTTGTTTCTGTTTTGTTTGTTCAAACTCTTTATACTGTAAAGAGCCACCCAGAGTCTCTTTCTCTGGAAGGAAGCTGTGGGCATGGAAGGAACAAGCAGTTTCTCATCATCTTCTCTCTGTAAACCAGACTTCAAAGGAGACGTGATGCTTGAGCAAACATTTCAGCGTGTTTTGCTAATGGAGACAATGAATCAAAGAGGTTCCCTGCCCCGCCCACGGTCATGGAATCCTTAGGTAGCAGAGTTCGGTGCACACGCCGTCACCTTCTCAAGTCTGGCTTTCCTACCCATGCACCTGGGTGAACCCTGACGCTGACCTTGATGCTGGCCGCCCAACCCCATGTGGAGCCTCACCCCATGCCACATCAGCAGACTGAGCGGGAAGGCAACCGCCACAAGGGCAGGAAAAGTCTGCTCTGCTCTCAGGTTCAGACATGCCTGCACATCAGTGCCTGTGGGATGAGGGAAAGAAATCCTGCCCATAGGATGCCTGGCGGCTCCTTTGTGGGGAGCATCCAGACCTTCTCACTTCAACCCCCCCCAATTGCGGAATATTCATCTCTATGTCCTCATCGCCCACCCAATGTCTGACACATGCTAGGTGCTCATTATATGTTTGCCAAATAAATTAATGCATGGATGGATATCTTCCTGAGAGCATGCTCTGATTTTTCTCCTGTGGTACTGTAACAGAATACTCTGGGCTGAATGCAAAATATTCCACATCAGTCTGATTATTTAGGGGTGGAACCATTACCTCCTTCAGCCTAAGTACTATGATTCTATTGACATGATGTAAGACACAGTGCATTTGTAAATGACTGTGTGGGTGTTCATTTCATGTCAGTGAGTCAGAGAAGACCATTTGCTGCTGGAACTCATTCGGGCCTGGAAAGTCATGGGCTGCTCAGACAAGGCAGAGGAACAACGCAAGGTATAGGGTGAGGCAGTGGCTGTGCCCAGGAAGTCTGAACGAGGTCAGCTGTGTGGGAATTAGGGATGTGCACAGCATCTGTGTGGGCGACAGACCCTTACAGAGGAATGGTTGTGCAAGGGTGCCCCACAGAGTCAGTGAACCAGGGGGCAGTGACTCGGGGTCAGGAGGGTGATCACCATTATGCTGACAGACCTGAGGAATGAGGTTAGTCAGAAACCAAACCCTGAGATATGGGTCCCTACAGGAGAAATCTGAGAGCACCTCAATATGGAAGGCACATGTAGGCCTCTGGGGCTCAGTCCTGCAGCACTGGTCTTGGGTCTGATTGGATGCAAGGGAGACTTTGGGTAAATGAATCCCAAGACACTGTGTCAAAGGGGTGATTTTCTTCCAATATATACGAAATAGCTGCTACAAGCCAGGGGGCCAAAGTATAGCTGACCCACAGAAATAGAAGTTTACGCAGCTGGCATGCCACGATGCGGGGGTAAGGTGGTCTCCAGTGCAGATAAGGCTTCCGTACCATGAAGTCGTCAGAGGAACCAGGTCCTTCTACCTTGTCATTCCACCCTGATCTGTATGGTCCAAGCTTGCACAGCACCGTCATGTCCACATTGCACCCCCAAAAGGGAGAAAGAGAGGAGGGCAGGCTTTTAAGAAGTCAGAGAGAAGTTTCACACAGACTTCCATTCACATTCCATAGGCAAGAACTTCGCCACGTGGCCACGCCCAGCTGCAGGGGAGGAATGGGAAGGTCACTGAACGCCGTTGCAAGCTGAGTCCCCTAGGAGCCGATGTTGAGATGGCATTTGGGGTACTAGGTGGTCATTAGAAACCAACACCTATGGAAAGGAGAATGAAGCAGGCCAAAGGGATTCCTCAACTGACCTGGTGGGAGATTCTAGACTAAGAATTGCCCATCCGAGATGCCCCCTGATGGACTGAAATAGCTGGACCTTTACATGTCTGCCTCACGCAGTCGCCAGATTCAGGCCACCCCAGGAAGGGCATGGACGCAGGTGAGGCGGGAAGACCTGAAGAGAGCTGATAAAAACCTGCCTGCTGACACCCTCCCCCCGCTGGGCAACAAGCTCCTCCTTTGAAACGGACCCAGGCAGCCCACGTCAATGCCTCCCAGGTGGCATGTGCCGGGAAGCAAGCTCAGGAAGCACGGACGGTGGACAATGGGTATGCAGGACGGAAGTGCTTGGTAGGACATCTGCTCCTTCAACAGCGAACAAGGGTGCAGGCACCTGGTCCTACGGAGCTCGCAGTGTTGGAGAAAGACGGAAATAAGTGAGTAAAAAATACATAAACAAGATGATTGCAAATGAGGAAAAGCCTGTGAAGATATTCCAGTGGCGCAGCGAGTGGCTCTGGGAGTTACTTTGGATGAGGAGTTCAGAGAAGGCTTCTCCGAGGAGATGACATTTGCACTGAGAACAGAAGGAGGCAGAATGGGGACAAAGAACAGCATTCCAGGCAGAAGGAATGGCATGTGCAAAGGATAGGAACAACCTTGACTCTTTCAAGGAACAAGAAGACGCCGTCATGACCTGGGGGTTTGGGGGCAGAAAGGAGAGGTATGCCATGTGGTCAAGTAGTCAGATCACGTTCTATTTAGTAAAGAGTTCAGGATTCATCTAAGTGTGATTGAAGCCCCGTAAGTATTAAAACAAAGGAATGACAACTATTTCAATCAAAATTCTAATAAACTTGCTATATTTTCATGGAGAAATTATTTCTGGAACTATCTTTTCAACCTATTTAACTCTTGGATCAATTTCCTATACAGTATGGTTAAACTGCTTCCAATTGTTTTTCTATTTTCATTTTACTGAAATTATTTTCTTATGTATCAATTTCACAGCAAATATCTTACTCTTATTATAATTCCAAGCTCAGAGACAAGAATGACACGGGAACTGAGGCGTGGCCAGACCTGTCCTTTATCTACAAGCAGGAGATTTATCTTCACGCCAAAACACCCCAGCACTGTATAAAAACAGTCTTCATTCCCTATGATGCCTGGATCCATTTCTCCTTGAATTTATTTGTGCTCCTTTTTTGATCTGTCTGGTTTCTTCTCAGGTTTCATATAACTCAAGATTCTTTCTTTTTTAAAGAAAATAAAGCCAACTCTAAATTGCTCCATAAAGTTTCAGTGCATTAGTTTATAACTAGCTTCAGCTCTGGCTGGGTCCAAGAACTCGGATAATGTTATGCACATTCAGTATCAGCCTCTATTGCTCTGAGGTATGCTTTATTGATCATAATCTTGACCAGTTACTTTATGGCCAGAATGTCTCCAGGCGGTGGCCCACAGCAGCTCCATAGATGTATATCCTACCACTTAGCAAATGCAGAAAGCAGAACAAACAAACAAAAAATCTTGTTTCCATAATTTCTGGCAAACATCCCAGGACTTATTCTAGATTTGGGTTATATGCTTATACCTGAACCAATTATTTAGGCAAGGGATGTAGGCTCTGGTGGGCTCGCCCACTCTTTGGTGCAAGGGGTAGAGCCAGCCCCCCCGGTACCATATCAATTTAGAATAGAGACGTTACCTTCCTATTAGAAGGAGGAAGCTCTCGGTAACAGAATAAAAGGGAACCGCTGCTGGGCAGTGACTGCGACAGTTCCGGAGCCGTGACACCCCTTCCATCTGCAGCTCCATGTTCTCCCGTCAGAACTGCGCTCCTCCAGCTGCGGCTCATGTGTGACCTCGTCTCATCTGTGTTCCTGGCGCTCCAGTGTCACTCCTCTGCCCAGAGGGGTCTTTGTTCTCTATCCCCATCAGAGGACTTCATCACTAGACTCACCCGATACCCAGAAATAGGATTCAGGTGGAGCAAACCTACAGGGAAAGCTGATTGTCAAAACAGCCACCTCCGAGGCCCCCATTCAGGGACACATTTTTTCTGCACCCCTGCAGCGTCAAGTTGCTGAGCCAATGCCTAATTCAAAGGCTAGAATCCATTAAACGCCAAAGCAAGAGGCAGAAAAAGAAATCCCCTCATTAAATCTATGTTCAGTGGGGTGTGTACATAATTCATCCCAACAGCATCAAATATAAACGCCCCAGTGTTGGGGCCGGCCCCACAAAAGTCTGAGCTCACTTAGAAGGAGGTGTCGGGAGAACAATCCTGGCAAAGACCTCCGAGTGCTAATGAGGGCTGGCACGGGAGAGTTCCAGCAAGGATCTTAGATGAGGACATGCTCAGCAATGCTGCCTCCCTGCCAGCCTCTCTGTGGGTACCGCATGTTTATAAACTCAGCTCCCATCCCCTCCGAGTGACTGCTGGGCTCCCAGCGCTTCAGAAGTGCATGGAATGGAGGTTCCCGGGGCTGTGGATTAGACTGTCAATTGAGTGCAGGAAGGGTGGGCTTCTGCTCTCCCAGCTCTGCTCAACTGCAGGCGGCACCACCTCCAACCTGCAGCTGCGACTCCCCCGGCTCCATGCAGGACTGACCCGAAGGGGAAGGGCTCTGAGGAGTCCTGTGGTGCAGGGATAAGGGTCTGATGAGCTCAAGGGAAGCTTTCCTACAAGTGGAAGCCTTACCACCCACCTCACCACAATTGTGTTTGCATCTGCTTTGATCAACAGCATGCGTAGCCTGGTTCTTGCTGGTCTCTTTCCAGAGATTGCCTCCTGTCGCCATGGCTGACCCTAGTGTCAGTTTATAACCTCCTCCTCTGCGCTTCATCACCTTCATCATCTTTATCATCATCATCATCATCATAGATGCTGTTCATCTAACATTTATTATGACCTGAGGACTGTGTTAAATTCTATACATGCATAATTTCACTCAAGCCTGACACATACTAATTCTTCCCTCGTTGGGGTGTTTGCACCGGTTCCTAGAATTGGCTTTGCTCGGCTCTTTAAAAAGCTTCCTAGCCTCAAGCTAAATGCCATCTCTTCAGAGAAGGTTTCCCTGATGATCCGAATTTCGGTGGGACATCATCCAGCCTAGCCACACTCCTATTGCATTCTTTTGTTTCCTTTAAAAGTGCCGCGCTGTCTACCTCCCAGTCAAGTCCACCTACTTGTCTAGCTGTTCTGAGGAGTGCCAGCAGCTGGGGGAGAAGCAGGAAGTCATTCCGTCCTGCTCTTTGTCACGCCAGCCTGCTCTGCCCAGAAAGACACACTGAACAAAGTCAGTGCTCAGAAAGCATTTGTGCAACGGATAGCTGTATGGGGCAAGCAATATTATGGTCCCCGTTTTCTCTATAAGGAAGCTGAAGACCAGACGGTGTATATAATTAATTAATTTCCCCAATGTTACAGGGTCCCGAGTTAGAAAACAGGACTGCTGTTTACTGCAAATCGGCTCCTGTTGGAGCCCCAACCACAGTGCTGCCAAAACAATTCCTCCCACTCCTTCCTAACATTGACTCCACTTCGGATCAAGGTCAAGTTCACCAGAAGTTATTGGACTGTGACTTGGACAGTAGTTTCTTAGAGGTCAGCTATCGCAGACCAAATTTACCTTTCCCTGCTTTGTCACTCCCTCCCAGACCATGTCACCAAGTCATTCATGATCATGCATTTATTTGAAGCACTTGAGAGGATCTATGGGCATGAAACACTGACAGGTACCCCCTCCTGCATGGCTGTGTCCAAGGCACCAGACTTCCTGATTGGGAGAGAGGAATGAGACAGCCATTCTTCAGGCGGCCAAGAACGAAAGATTTAATGTATTAGGAATTAGGGGCACCATATTTGAGTCCCTGTCATCTCCTTTAGTCCTGAACATAAGTTTGTCAAAAATATCGGGGAAATCAAATTGAGTTAAGCTTTACCCATACTCATTCCAGATAATCCCCCCTCTTCACGGGGGTGAGGATTTTGGACGACGAGAGATAAGGTGCTCACACTGCTCTTAGGAATCAGAAGATCTGGGTCATAAACAGTTAATATCCTGAGTAACATCTAAGGTGCCGAGTACTTAGTCAATTCCTTCAGAGGTTAAAGGGAGTGTGGGTGAGTTTAACTCCAATTTACAATGTTGTTCTGAAAGAAAGCCCCTTCTGATTTCAGAGAGCTGACCTGCAAGGAAGCCCCGGGGGCTGTAACGATCCAGCAGGCCTGTCTGCTAGGATTTAGAGAAGAGGTTTTCAGAGATCACTTAGCCTGTTGTCAATGGGTTTTATGGATATACAGGACCATACAGTGCAAGAAGGATCCATCCATCACCCTAGGACTCATGCAGCTCCCCAGCCTCCCAGTTCTCGGATGCATAGCAAGCTTCCCCCAAAGCCAGGACAGTTGCCAACTCTTCCTAAGGATGGTGGGCGAGGGCTTGGTGCTCCCTGCATGTGCACTTCTCAGAGGAGGAAGTGAGTGGTTGAGCAGGTGCCACTGGTGTGGAACCCCTCCAGTGGGCTGAGTCCACTCCGGCACCTCTGAGGCTGCCTGGCCCTGACACAGGTGCATGGCATTAGGTAAGCCCAGTATTCCCAAGGCAGAAGGCAGCTGTGAGGGTCAAGGAGGCAGCATCTATGAGTGTACCTGGTTGTGTTCATAAAAGCCATGCCTTCATTTTGCTAACAATGCCCACTCATTACCTCCCAGCACTCCCCTCCTGCACCCTACAATCCATCTGTTGGAGACAAATGTTGGACCACAAGTTCCAGCAACTTCAGTTCTTGAATTCAGCTAAGAAAGAATTCAGAGCCAAGAACGAAAACACAAAAGGAAGTTTATTTAGAAAAACAGTCACCGAGGTGGAAGAAGTGAGCCAGCTAGGCTGCGTGGACTCAGGAAACAAGTTTCTGAGGCAAAAGAAGGGCCCTTGGATCTTAGGAGAAAGAAAGACAGAAAGAAAAAAAGAAAGAAAGAAAGAAAGAAAGAAAGAAAGAAAGAAAGAAAGAAAGAAAGAAAGAAAGAAAGAAAGAAAGAAAGAAAGAAAGGAAGGAAGGAAGGAAGGAAGGAAGGAAGGAAGGAAGGGAGGGAGGGAGGGAGGGAGGGAGGGAGGGAGGGAGGGAGGGAGGGAGGGAGAAAGAAAGAAAGAAAGAAAGAAAGAAAGAAAGAAAGAAAGAAAGAAAGAAAGAAAGAAAGAAAGAAAGAAAGAAAGAAAGAAAGAAGGAAAGAAAGAAAGGAGGGAGGGAGGGAGGGAGGGAGGGAAGGAGGGAGGGAGGGAGGAAGGAAGGAAGGAAGGAAGGAAGGAAGGAAGGAAGGAAGGAAGGAAGGAAGGAAAAAAACAAGCCTGAGGGAAGAAGATGGGGGGGAGAATGCGTGGCCATGCTTCAGAGAGAGAGAGTGCACACTTGGGTCCTTTGTCTTAGGGATTTTATCAGTTTTCTAAAAGGTGGGATTTTAGGTGAGGTTTCAGGGGAACATCTCAATAGAATAATCATCAACTTTCAGATGAGTCTCCTCAGGGTTTTGGTCTCCATTGATTGGTCAGCACAAGGGCAGGGGGTCGTTAGTCAATGCATCTGGTCCTGAGGGCAGCCATGTCTTGCTTTGCTCCTTTTTTGGGACTGGAGCTGAAGCACAACTGAAGCCTAGATGTCATCTCTAGTTTGACCAAGATCCTGTCTCTCTGTTCCACAGACCTGAGGCTTTGTTCCTAAGATTACTTGGTGTGGGTCAGAACCTCACTGTCCTGAGGCCCAAAGCTTAAGGGCTTGTATGGGAGTCGTATGAGGCTATTCTCTGGCCCCCTGTTCCTTCTCTAAGGGGGTCTACACTGCATGAGTAGTGCCATACCAGGGGAGGAAAGGTCTCCCTGGGGGAGGTCCTAGCCTATAATACTCGTTTTCTCTAGTTTTGGTGGTTACTAGGCACCCTGGACTACTATCCTGGTGACATTCAGCACCTGGCCCATGGCTCCTGCTCCACCCAGGCCTGTCCACCTGCCTGCTCTGTCACACCCACATCAAAATTACCCTCAGCCTGAAGTACGCCCCGCTGGCTCCCACGGTCACAAACTGCACAAGGTGTTCTGCAGCCTCGCTCACCGGCCACTCCCGCACGGGACGCCCCACACCCTCACCTTTCACTGGCATTTGCATCGCTCGGGTCTC
Source organism: Ia io (assembly GCA_025583905.1). NCBI lineage: Eukaryota > Metazoa > Chordata > Mammalia > Chiroptera > Vespertilionidae > Ia > Ia io. Next base: position 110,083,707 of record JAJQQW010000010.1, on the reverse strand, counting down.
TCTGAAAATGTCACTCCCTTCTGGCTTCCTGACCACATGGACCTGCTGTGACCCCAGCCCCGATGCCAGCGTGGTGCCTGTCCAGCTGCCCAGCCTTCCCTCTCACCAGCCCCCTCCCAGGAGAAGGATTGCTAATTTACCAGGCAAAAATCCAGAACACCCAGTGAAGTGTGAGTTTCACATAAACAATAAATATTTTTAGTAGATAACTGACAATGACTGAAAACGGTATTTGTTGTTTGCCTGAATTTCACGTTTACCGGGGTACTCTCTACTTCACCTGGCAGCCGACGCGGACGTGGACTCACTGTCAGAGGAGCTGGCTGTCTCATTGCTGGAGACGGCACGTCACTTACACACCTGCCAACTCCCGGCCAGAAGTCCAATGACAACCATGGAAATGGGGCTCTTCCTGAATCTGCCACCAGGCCACTGTTGATGACAAAATTAGAGGCCTGGCATTGCCACCTACTGAAGTGCCTCCAATCTGGCATATAGAACGTGGCTCGTCTCCAAAGCACGGTCACTCAGACTTCCACGCCGGTTCAGGTTTAAGAAGAAAACCCTCTCTTAGTGCTAATCCCTGCTAACTGTGCTTCCCAGCGAAACTGCCCTGAAGGCTCTTCCCAGATATCAGGCTGCCAGGAGCAGGCCAGGTGGGGCCGAACTGCTGGGAATGTCACCTCGGGGACTCAGGCCGCCATGAGCCTTCAGACTAGACAACGGTTTTGCAATGTTAATGCCCAGGCAGTTCTATCCCAAGAGCGCCAGTGCCTCCTCCTGCTGCCTGGCATCCATGCGAGCATCAGGAGGGTTTAATTAGACCTGACTTTCAGGAGGAGGGCCTCTGTGCTGCAGAACACTCCTGAGGAAGAGACAGATTGCTCTTCAAATCTCTCACTTTCTCCCCAACATGTGTAAGCTTTGCATAACAATAGTTCTTTTAAAATTCTGTGTCAATGGATCCTGCTTCAGATATTTGTCAAATGAATAAGTGGAATGGGGAAAATGCAGATATTGAACATCTGCTATGAGGCAGTGGGCTAAGTGCTTTGTATTTTTATCTCATTTGAATTTCACAGAAGCACCATTGAGGCAGAGATAATATTCACATTCTTACAGGAGGAAACTGAGGCTCAAAGAGGTTAAGTAAGCACATAGGTGGTGTAAGAGTTTGGAATTTGTTTAGTATTGTAGGAGGAGCGTATTTCCTCTACATCATTGACTTCAGACTCAGCTGTGTGACTTGCTCTGCCCCAAGAGGGGTTTGGGTCTGACACCTACAGGGGCCTTAAGAATGTATGCTCACATGTTCTGGCCTAGCTCACGTGCTCTAGCATGGCTCTGGTGTTCTTTTGACATGTCATGCAAACATGGTAAAAGTCATGCAGGGTCCTCTGAACTTTCCAACTAGGCTTCAACTTTTGCACTTCTGCATTTGTCCCTATACTGTCTTTATAGAAAAGTCATGCAGGGTCCCCTGAACTTTCCAACTAGGCTTCAACTTTTGCACTTCTGCATTTGTCTCTATACTGTCTTTAATAGAAATCCTGCTGTCAGTTTAATCAGAATCACCCCTTCCCCCAATATTTACTCTCAGTGATTGTCCGCCTTGCTCCTTGGCTAGAAATTCCCACTTTTCCTGGTTGTGTGCAGAGTAGAGTCCAATCCCCCCTCCTTGGGAGACCCCATGGCAGTGGTCTCCACACCTGTCCTAGTGGCCCCTTGGAGAAAGTCTGCCTTACCATCTTCAGCAAGTGTAACAAATACATTTTTCTTTAACATGAACCCTCATGGCTCCTGGTCCGGGGAGGACCAGACGCATGGGACAGGCTGACCTCGGCCCCTGTTCGCTGGCTTACAGCTTGAGGCAGGGCTACCCAGCCAAACACGGCCGAGGTCAGCTGGATTGTAACCGACTGCAAGCACTGTAGCCACGGAGATGCCCAGATTGTTTCCCAAGCAGCAGAAGCGGGTCATTGCAGCGAGGAGAGGACTTGCCCAGATCTCAGCTGTATTATTGAATCCATGAGTTTGTACCACACGAGCTCATGCTTGGAGCATGGCAGGCCCCACTCATCAGGCAGAGAGCACTAAGTGTCCAGGCTGCATATTTAGAGACCAGAAGCCGGCAGAGGGGCTGAGGGCCTCTAGGGAAACCCTAAAGCAGGGCTTTGGAGCAGGAACAAGATTGTCAACATGTATTTCCCTGGAAAAATCAAAGTTCTCACCTCCTCCTACTCCTCCTTTTCTTCATCCTCCCTTCTTCTTCTCCTTCTCCTTCTTTTTCTTTAGTATTTTCCTGATTTTTTCCCGTTCATTTCATTTTTATTAACCCACTAGAGGCCCAGTGCACGGATTCATGCACCAGTGGGGTCCCTTGGCATGGTCTGTGGGGATCGGGGCCAAAACCGGCAGTCCAATGCCACCTGTCACTCCTGCCTGCCACCCCTGCTCATCCCGGTCCCACTGTGCCTGCCCCTGCCCAGTAGGCTCGCTGAAATTCCCCAAATGGGTACATATCTTCTCTGTCACCTGATCCTTTACTACATTCATTATAGCTTTAAAGACCCTGACTGATTGATAGTTACAACATATCCCAGCCCTGAGTCTGGTTTTGCTGACTGTTTTATCTTTTCATAGTGTGTGATTTTTTTTTCCTGTTTTTTTTTTCTGTGTTTCATAGCTTCATACTGAATGCTGAATACTATATGTAAAAGAACATATATGTAAAAGTGAGCCTGAAGGGAGTTATAGTTGGATCTGGACGTGGGCGAGGCTCTTCTGACAGGCCTTCAGAATTGGGTGTTGGGTCATTTTAGTCTGCAGTTCCCCTGGGATTAATTTTGTTGTTGTTGCCATTGCTTCAGTGTAAGACAGTCTTCAAATTCCTCCAGGAGCCGCTACCTCATGCTTAATGCGAGGCCTACGTTTCCACAGGGTTTTCCTCATGTTCCTATGGCACCCTTGCAGGCCCTGTGTGCCTCTCCCGAAGGCGTCTTTCTCTCTGGCCTTGCCCTGTGCTCGGCAGTCGGTCTCTGTTGCTCAGACAAGGCTGGTGCTGGGGCAGGGAGTCCCTCCGCTCTCCTACCCCAGCCTTTGCCTGAGGTAGATCAGTGCACGTGAACTTCAGGGTGGGGCTTTCTCAGCAGTTCTATTCCTCCCCCTAAGACAAACCTTTGTCAGGCAGCATCCTGTCCTCCTGCCCTCCACCCTGTGCAGCTAAATGGTGCCTGGTATAAAGCAGGTTCCCGCTTCGATGACAGCAGCAGCTGGCTGTTGTCTAGTGTTGGTGTCATATCCGGGGAGGTCTCTATCCCTCTCCCAGAGGCATTGTCCCAGTGTCCGGGCAGAGCCAGGTGACCAGAAGGTCTTGCTGTCATTCCCAGAGGCACACAATTTTGGTCGTATGTTTGGAAGGTTGTGACTGGGACAGGGATGGTTCTTGCCATCTCACAGTGAAATATCGCTTTTGCTTTATGTCAGTAGAAGGTGTGCGGAATAGGTGGGTCCTGCCTTTCTCAAGTGACAGGTGATCACTATCCCATGCCCTCTGTGGGCCCGAGGCACAGATGGCTTCCGCAGGGGTTCCAACTCTGCTCTCAGACCTGCAGGCCCTGTAGGCCTGAGACACTGAGGGGTCCCTGGCACAAGGGGGCAGGCTATAGAGGGGCCACTGGATAGACTCCCAGTTGTAGGTGGTGGGACGAAGGAAGTATACAGTGGGTGAATTTGGTATCCAAGGTGTCAGGTAGGAGGAGCTATGACAGAGAATGGCCATGATCTTGAGTGAGATGTCACTAGGATTGCATTCCAGTTGGCAGGCCCAGGTCCAACCAGAAACCAGAAACTGGTTTGGGATTTCCCTACTCTGGGCCACAGGCCGAGGTCAGGTACTAGAGAGACATTATCAGGCATCTAGCAGTAGAACTGAGCTGGAAGAAGACAGGTCTAGACAAGGGGTCTGGATGGTGGAAGATGGGGGCAAGGCATCCACTCTGGGGGCAGAGATTACCTATGTGGGCTGCTAACTGCACCCCTTGTTAGCTGTGTGAGCTTCGGCAAGTTACCTACCCTCTCTGGGCTTTGGTTTACCATCTCTACAATAGGGATAAATATAACCACACTACCTAACTTTTAGCGTTGTATGAAAACTCAAGGAGTGAATAAGCATTTATAAGTATCTGGGTCCAGCCGAGGTCACTCAGTGGTTGAGCGTCGAACTATAAACCAGGAGGTCACGGTTCCATTCAGGTCAGGGAACATGCCCGGGTTGCAGGCTCAATCCGCAGGAGGCAGCCAATCATCAGTTCTCTCTCATTATTGATGTTTCTATCTCTCTCTCCCTTTCCCTTCCTCTCTGAAATCAATAAAAATATATTTAAAATAAATATATAAATAAATAAATGTGTCTGGCACACAGCCATAGATCAATAAGTATTGGCATTATTGGATTGATTCTGGCTCCAGGATTTTTAGGAAAGGGTTGAAGGAAATGCCTGACGTTTCCATTTGTTCATCTCTGCTCAGCAGGGTGGAAAGGAGAGGGGATGGAGAGCAGGACCCCTAGCCGAGTCCAGAACACGCTGAGATGGAGGGTGCCCGGAGTGGACTGCAAAGTAAGAAAGGCAGTTGGCAGCTGGGTGAGGAGCCAGGCTGAGCTGAGAGGGGAATCGTGCCTGAATCCTGGGGAGGAACACTGGAGAGCTCAAATGTCTGCACACACATGATCCCGGTCCTATTCCAGAACCGTCCGTTCATCTTACTCCTTCTAGAAAGAACATCCGTGTGGGTTTCAATGTGTCAGACACTCTGCTATATTCTGTTGGCTAAGACAGACACCATCTCTATTCCATGGGGCCCATAGTCCAATGTGAGAGGAGGCAGGACCCGGCGCAGATGGAGGAGGCATGGGGGTGTGGGGAGCTTGAAGGGCCTGGAGAAAAGAGTATGAAACAAGGAAAGGAAAGAGCATGTGCAAAGGGAGGTGTGAGGGAGCATGGCACCTTTAACATGTGAGGGTACTAGGACCAGACCAATACCTAGATGCTGGGCTCCAAAAGAGTGCATACCCACTGTACTGTGATGAGGAAACTGAGGCTCAGAGGTGACATGACTGTCAAGGGATCAGCCAGTCAACAACAAAGCTGGGCATTGAACCCAGGTGTGGCACACTGAAATCCTCGCGCCTGCTCACCACGCTGGGCCCGCTCAGGTGTCCCCGGGGCTACTCCTCATGGCCAGCCTCCTTGAAGGGCACAGGGAAGGGGTGTTCCCAGCGGCCCCAGGATTCCTCCTGCCCCGGGTCTATCTGGGTGGGAGACTGGCCCACGTGGGAGTCTCTGCTTGAAGGGCCCTTGCCCAAGCCTTTTACCTCCCACTTGGAAAGTGCAATATTGAATCAATGGGGAGAAAGTGTCTGAGAGGAAAACTAAATCAAATATCCCAATACAGAGAAGTTAATCATCCAAAATTAACCTCATAACGTCTAGTATCAAACTGATCTATAAAGAAAATCGATGCGAGCAAATGCAGCCCTGCAGCCTTCGCCCCCGCGCTGGCTGCACCTGGAGACAGGACACAGGCCTCCCTGGAAACCAGCCACAGCCCCACAGCCTTGTATATTTAGCCACGGGATCTCACAGGATAGTTTTCATATATGTTTCTCGTCCTGCATGTGCTTAAATGCCGTTCTTAGAGACTTAAGTAAGATGCACTTCACTGAAATTGTCCCTTACCGAGAGCCACGTGGTTCCCACTGAGGCAGACAATCCAGCTCGGTGTGGTTCTGAGCAGGACCAAGGTGCTCATGGGAGATGCAGCCCTGCCTCCTGCCCGGAGCAGCGCAGTGATCTCCAGGCGGGAGGCTGCCTGAGAAACGGAGTGGGCAGAACAGCGGGCATCTCCGGGCAAATCCAGGAAGGCCATCTGATCATCAGAATGAGGGAAGACGCCAGGAGTGGCTGGGATAAGGACGGACCCCTGAACCGCGACCTCTCCAAGCTATTTTTTAATCTGTGAAATAAGAGGGATTTTTCTAGATGAAAGTATTTCTGTGGGGGGCTCACTGTCTGTCCTTCTCACTAAGTGTGTAAGCCCTAGTGAGTCCAGAGCAGCACCCGCACCCAGCAGGCTCCTCTCCGCGGTGAATGAATGGACAGAAGCAGCTCAGTGGAGTCCAATACCTGCTCTCCAGGAACACCTCCTCTTTAGCAAATGGCGGTGAGATGATGTTGATGATAATACTCATCACAGCACTTAGTAGGCTTTTACCGTGTACTCTAAGCTCGCTGCCTGGCATGTGTTTTCTTACTGGATTTTCATAACGACATCTTGTGCTCAAATTATGATCATCCCTACTTTATAAGCCAGGAGGTAGGCTCCGAGGGGCTCGGTGGTGGGCACAAGTCTGCAGAGCTGGTGGTGGAGCAAGATGCCAATCTACAGAAGACTAAGTTCTTAACCCTTGTGTTCTACACACGACGATGACCATGGTGATGCTGCTGGTGATGGGGATGATAAGGACGGGGATGGTGGTGATGACAGTCGTGGTGAGCATAGTGCTGAAGGAGAAAGAGAGAAAGAGGCATGACCTTACTCCGAAGGCTGGTCCTGTAGAACTAGCTGGGAAACGTGATGCATGGAATCCAAACTCGAGCATGATTTCTGCCATCTCACAGGAACAGGGTGCACACAGTCAGGCTGTTCCTGTTAGTCCCCTGGCTGCTGCAGGGCTCCAGACAGTGGTGTGGATTCAGGGCCCAGGAACCAGCTCCTAAAGAAAGACTTGGTGAGGTCCGGGCAGAGTGGAGGAGCCCCAGCCAAGTTAGCCGCAGGCTCTGACCTGGCCGCAGGCTCAGTGGACAGCTAGGAGCCAACCAGAGAAATCAAGGCAGCTATTCAAACATAGGACTCACTTCAATGGGTGGACGATTCTAGAAAAGCCACTACTGAATGGAACTGTAGATGTCCATGGCTCCCCCATCCTCAATCCAACTATAATTTATTCATCCAACAAACACTTATAATGTACCATGTGCTAATGCTGGGGATACAGCACGAATGAAATGACCCAGCTCATGTTCTCATGGACCTCCTCCCAGTGGGTGCAAAGGACACGGCGAATAGACAGACAGCAAGCCAATGATGGATTGTGGCAGGTTATGGAGTAATGAGACGAGGTCCCGTGGAAGAATGGAGCAGGGGTGCTGTAGGTAGGGCTGTAGGCAGAGATGTCTTTGAAAATATTAACTTACCTAAAAGAGATCAAGCAGGGAGGCAGAGGAAGCAGGCAGAGGCTGGGGTCGGTGCGAAGGCTGGAGGGAAGAACCAGAGCCGCCCACACCTGAGAATCACCCTGAAGTCTAACCCAGAGGCTGATGTAGCCCGAGCTCCATCAGTGTCTCCGAGAGTCCTGCTGATGGTGCCAGCTCCTGGCCAGGAGCTGGACGGTCCCACAGAGAGGGCACCGCTCTGGGGGGCAAACCCCCTGCATAAACAGGCTTCGCAGAGGGCTGGCATGCAGGGTCCACATGCCTGAGTGTGCCCCACGTGGAGTCTCATGCTCCCCTGCTTTCCGCAGTCTCTTCCTCCAGGGGACACTGACCTCCCTGACCTCCCCAGGACTGTCCTGGCTGGGCCATGGAGCACCCAAGAGCTGCCACTACCAGCCACAAACACCTGGAATTCACCTCGAGTCTCTGGACCCAGGATCTGAGGGGCAAGGCTGCAGCTCCAGTCTCGGCTCCTCAAGGCACGTTCGCCTGTGGCCCACCAGCCGTGCCCCCGCTTGCTCTTCCAGTGACCTCGTCTCATCACTCCGTGACCTATCACAGCCTGGTATTGCCTTGCTCTTCCCATTGTGTGTGTGTTGGAGGGGAAGGGTATAAGTTTCTGTCTCACTGATGCTGGGCTTGGCCGTGTGACCTATGGCAGCCAATGGGATGTTAGTGGGCACAATGCAAGCAGAAGCTTAGATGTGTTTGCATGGCTGGGCTCACATTCTTGTGCTCCTATCAAACACTAGGGAAGGGAATGGCCTGGATAATTGCTGACCCTGCAGACTGGCTCCAAAATGAACGTGGGGAACACACCTAAATCAAGCCCTCAGCCTGGAGCCAGTTGACTGGCAACCTGACGTAGGGTGACCAGCTGAGCCTGCCCTAACCAGCCTGTAGGCATGACAACAGGTACGTGTGGTTGTGAGCCATTGGTTTACTTCATAGCTTCTGTAGCAACAGATAACAAATGTTTGTTTTTCACGTGCTTTCCCCTCTTTGAAGCTGTGAGCAACTGAATGGCAGATGCTGCTCCTTATATATAAAGCTACATTCCCCTAGCCCGAAGTCTGATTTGCACATAGAAAATGCCTAATGTGTGTTTGAAGAAAGGAAATGAAAGGAAGGGGGAATGCAAAGGAAAGACTTGGCTAAAACGGGCTTTTTATTGGCACCTGAATTTAATGATTAAGGCCTATGTCAAGGAACCTGTCAGGAAAGATTCAGAAAGGAGGAAATGAAATGGAAAGTCACCAAAATGACCGCCTACCCACCTAAATTCATTTTAGAAAGAATGGAAATGAGACCCTTGGCCATCGTTGAGGCTGTCCAACTTGTACAAAGATGGAATTGCTCTTGGCGGCTGCACTGGACTGAGACCATGACATCTCCTGAAGGAGATGCAGGGGGTGACAGAAGACTGGACAGAGCCGCGGGCTGGGGACGCTTCTGAGGCCGCGGGGCAACTACGGGACCTGGCCTCCTGCTCCCTCCAACCCCCGTCAGGATTTCACCCACAGATGACTGGGCATGCACTATCTTCCCTAAGCCTCCCCATTTGCAGAAATAACTTGTACTTTTTATTTTCATCTTTCCTGACACCTCAGAGAGCACCAAGAGGAGTTCATTTTTCAGATCCAAATGTTTTTCCATTTCCAGGGCCGTGCCTTCTCCAGGCCAGGAGGATGAAAAAGTACCATAGCCTCCCTCGGAGGCCCTCTAACTCACACCAAGACCACCCTGATAATCACCCCTCCTGGCACTGGGTCAGGCACTTACATAAATTATTTCCTTTAGTCCCCAAGTCTATGGCAAGGAGTGAGGGGGAATAAATACCACTACTTCACAGATGAAGACACTGGGGCTCAGAGAGGTTAGTAACTTGCCTTTGGTCATGTAATTGGAAACATGCAGACTTAACATTCAAATGCAGGACAATTGGAAGTCAAGTTCACTCCATCATATGCCATCTCACATCCCTGCTTCCAGGCCCCCCTCCAGGAGACGCTCCTGCCAGTCTGACAAAGACGCTCACTGACAGCGAAGGCTGCAGCAAACAGAGTGTAGGAGCTGAGAATGTTCACTCTCTTACAAAAATTAGCATGTCAAAATCTCTCCTTGCCTCTGAGAACTCCGTCTCCCGTCTCCGGGGAAACAGTTCTGATGCAGTGACAGGCTGCAGACAGAAGCTGCACGCAGGTGGATGGCTGAGTGCTCGCGCTGGTGCAGGAGCATGGCCCGCGCGATGAGAAAGCAAGGATTCAACCTCAGCTCTTCTGTGTGGCCATGAGCGAGAGGCACGGTCTCTTTCACCTAACTCTGCTTCCTCTGAAAAATGGAAATGGGAATGCCTGCTCTGTATTAGTAAAATAATTGGGAACAGCATGAAAGCCCAACAGGAGAAGGCTGGCTAAATTATAACATACCCAAGTCATGACATATCTTGGCCATTAAGAAATGATTTGGTGGCCCAAATGGTGTGGCTCAGTGGTTGAGCATCAACCTATAAACCAGGAGGTCACGGTTCAATTCCCGGTCAGGGCACATGCCCAGGTTGCAGGCTCCATCCCCAATGGGGGGCATGCAGGAGGCTGCCAATCAATGATTCTCTCTCATCATTGATGTGTCTATCTCTCTCTCCCTCTCCCTTCCTCTCTGAAATCAGTAAAAAATATATATTTTTAAAAGAAAAAACTGATTTGGTAAAATGCAAATCTATTTAATTGTTAACTATATTTCAGACACTTTGCTTTACATGTATCAGCTCATTTATTTTCAAAAAAAATATATGAGGTTTTTATTAAGCCTATTTTATAGATGAGGAAAAGCAACTTGCCCAAAGTCACAGCTAATATGCTGAGAAGTCAAAATTAAAACCCAGGCCATCTGATCCAGGACTCCCTTTTACCCACAACATAATTGCATAGAAATACAGTCTAATGATAAACTGATAATTGCAAGTTACAAAATTGTATGATTATTAGTTCTCTATTACTATATAATAAACAACTCCAAAATGTAGTGACTTAAAGGAACAACCATTTTTATTGCGATTTATAGCATTTTGCAAGTCTGCAAGCCGGGCTGGGCTCAGCTGGGTGGTTCTTCTGGGGGTATGGCTGGTGATCTTGCCTTGGGTGCATTTGCAGGGCCCAGCAGGTGGGAGGCTAGACGGACTGGGCCTTTCTCTCCATGGAGTCTCAGGCCCACTTCCCCAGGTAGCTCTTCCAGCAGCATCGACATTCTTCTCACATGCTTCTCTGAGCTCCCCAAAAAGCTAACTTGGAAGCTGCCGAAATTCCTCAAGGCCTGGATCATATGGCCACATTCCATTGGTCAAAGCAAGTCACAGGACAGCCAGATGCCAGGGGAGCAGACTGCACAGGGTGTAGATACAAGGAGCATGGTACACTGGGGGCACGAGCATGATGTCACTGCAGTACATGGCAAGGGAATCCCAGTTACGGGACAGCACATTTATAGGAGAAGTTTCCCAAATGGTTAAACTTTAAAATATTAACAGTGCTTATCTGGATGCAGAGAGAGAGTATCAGTTGGATTTTTTTCTTTTTATATTGGTCTAGTTGTATTTTTCAAATTGTCTAAAGTGAATACATACTAGTTTTATGTAAGTAAAAATAATGACCTTGGCCGGTGTGGCTCAGTGGTTGAGTGTTGTTCCATGCAGAGAGGTCGCTGGTTGATTCCCAGTCAGGGCACATACCAGGGTTGTGCATTCGATTCACAGCAGGGGGTGTGCAGGAGGCAGCTCACTGATGTTTCTCTCAGAGATGTTTCTCTCTCCACCTTTCCCTTCCTCTCTTTCTAAAATCAAAAAAAACATAGTTTTAAAAATGAATAAATAAAAAATTGCCAAGGCTACCTTTTATTTGAATAAGAAAATAATCCTTGGTTTCTATGATCCAACCAAAAATAGACAACTTATCCAGCACTTTCAATTAACTCTTTTAATTTTTCCAGTACACTACAAGGTAGGTACTAGTATTATCCCCATTTATAGATGCACAAACTGAGGCACAATGAGGTCACATAACCCAAGGCCACAGAGCTGGTAGCAGCCAGAGCTGAGAACCAAGTCCAGGCAGTCTGTCCTTATGGCGAGACGCTGTGCTTGGGCTTCCTAGGGGGCCTCTGGACTTGGGTGCAGATTCCAACACCTGGAGCTTCCCATCCTGCGATGTTCCTTCTCTTTGTGTGAACAGTGTGACTCACACTGGTCCATCTCAGGAAACTAATACCCAGGAACCTCCCCACCACCCTAGAAAGTACCCATAATCCCAGCTGCTCTGGCTGAGTGCAGGGCAGGGTGTGCAGGGTAGACCTCAATGTAGAAGCCTCTCACCCTGCCTGCTGGCTCCCCCATTTGATATGAACAACATTAGCCAACAGACAAACTGAGAATACTCCCCTCCCTATGGCAACACATGTCCACAAAAGTGTGTACATGCAGGTGTGGGCACATACACGTGCATAGATATGCACACACTCATACTCATGCATATAAACAGATTTTACATTAATGCACAAGCAGACCCACACAAGCAGGCGTGCACATGTATGTACATACTCAAGGGGAAACGCACATGCACAACCATTTGCAGGAAGACAAGGGGATACGTGTACACATGCATTCACACACACCCATGCAGTCGCGTACTACATGCACTCACTGTATGTAATGCATGCCTTTGCATATCTATTGTAGACTTATACATGCAGCCATGTAAAGTCCCATCCTTGTTTTCTTTCCTACCAGTTCACTCCCAGAAAATCTCAGAGAGACCGGCTCTGAGATATCCCTGACCTCCACGGAAAAAGCAAAATCGCCTGTGCCTGCAGAGACGATTCCCATGGATTCATTCATTCGTTTGGCAGATATTTCTTGAATGCATCCTGTACACCAGGCATAGTTCAGGGTGTTCAGTATTCGAGAGTGAGTCATCTGTCTTCCCCTCATGGACTTCACACTCTAAGATCCCGGATGGATGCGCATGGATCCAGAGGCCACCTCCACTCCCAGAACGCTGTCCCCTGGGTGTGGCCAATGGGACTTTTACTCTCAGCTCGCCGGGCTGCATCGATGCCCAATAATAGCAACTGAAACCACGCGAAGCCTGGGACCCTCTCCTGTGCCCAGTGTCCCTGGTGGAATAGCCCAACCTGACAATGGTGGAGAATGCCAGGCAGAGCTAGAGGTCAGGGCTGGGGTGGGGGGGGGGGGAAATCGAGGGAAGGGAGATAGGGGTGATGCCCAGACTGCAGGGCTGGGCGGCAGGGGAAAGACACACTCTGTTCCTCTCCCTCCTGCTGTGTAGACTGCGCAGAACCCACGGAGAAGCGGGTAGACCCCCAAAGGGAAAGCCATGGAGGTTGCAGGGGGGCGCCTTTGACAACCCTCCTGTGACCTCTGTGCCCTTTAGAGGACGCGGCCATGCTGACTTCGCCTTCCAGGAAGTGCCTTCCGAATCTGACGAGTTCTGTTCCTCCCAGGGCCCAGCAGATGCCAGACATCAGCAAAGATCAGAGAGAATGAATGAGTGAGTTAAACAATTTAACAGCATTAGCTTTGTGGACCAGGCACTGTCAAAGGGCTTTACATGAATGCTGTATTCGTTTATTTAATCCTTGAAACTGCACTTTGAAGGTGAAGAAACAAAGACACGGAAAGGTTAATTAATGCTCCTACGTTTCTGTGAAATAGATGGATGGGTGGATGAAGAAACAGTGCATGAGAAGTGACAGAGAGGAAAACTGTCAGAGGTTTCATCTGGTTGTGGTGTATATTGCTGTCTGCTCCAGAAATACTGCACTCCCCACTTCGGAAATACCATTTGTTTCAGAGAGCCATGGAGTTATCAACAGCTTTTCAGGGGAAAACATACAGCGGATCAACACACACACACACAAATCAAATTGCATCAAATACATACATCAATCGTTAGATAGGTCCTGATGTCAAATCTTAACATGTGTCTGAATCAAGGATCTGAGGTACTGACCCTCAAAGCCTGATAATCAAGGACATGGACAGGAAGGCCGACCACAGACCTCCCTCCCCTCCTGCTGGGACCTCCCCATGCCCACCTCCCTCCCCTCCTGCTGGGACCTCCCCATGCCCACCTCCCTCCCCTCCTGCTGGGACCTCCCCATGCTCACCTCCCTCCCCTCCTGCTGGGACCTCCCCTCACCTCCCCCCCCCTCCTGCTGGGACCTCCTCATTCTCACCTCCCCTCCTGCTGGGACCTCCCCATGCCCACCTCCCTCCCCTCCTGCTGGGACCTCCCCATGCTCACCTCCCTCCCCTCCTGCTGGGACCTCCCCATTCTCACCTCCCCTCCTGCTGAGACCTCCCCATGCCCACCCCTCCTGCTGGGACCTCCCCATTCCCACCTCCCTCCCCTCCTGCTGAGACCTCCCCATGCCCACCTCCCTCCCCTCCTGCTGGGACCTCCCCATGCCCACCTCCTTCCCCTCTTGTTGGGACCTCCCCATGCTCACCTCCCCTCTTGCTGGGACCTCCCCATGCCCACCTCCCTCCTGCTGGGACCTCCCCATGCCCACCTCCTCTCCTGCAGGACCTCCCCATGCCCACCTCCTCTCCTGCAGGACCTCCCCACTGGCAGGGGCCTGACTCGCTTTCTCTGACTGCTTCAAGGCTCACCTCTTGTTTTCTTTGTTTCCAGGAAAGTGCCTTAGAACACTCTGCTGATGGTTGGAGGCTCTAACATGGCTGGTTACAGCCCCCAGCAGACCTGGGTCAGGAGAGGAAATAGGGGAGAAAGATCACCCCCTTCCTCTGGGGAACGCAGCCACCCATATTAGGGTTTCTGAGGAGCCTTGGGTGTTAGGGGTCCTGGGGTCCCAGCCCATTCATTTCAAGGAATGTCAGAAAGACAGGCGCTTCTGCACACTTGACCCTAAAATAATGATCAAAAGCTTCTCCAGGCCTTTTGTGCGGAAGCGGTAGCAGGGAAGAGAGGTTCTAATTCTGAGATTTATGAAACCTGTGAGCCGCTCTTGCATGCAAAATGTCCTCCTTTACTCTTGGTGAAGGGGCCTTAAGGCAAAAGGAAAATGTTATCTACATTTCTGAGGGCCCAGCCAGCCCCGCTGTTCTCCAAAGGCCCCGAAAGACAACGCTGCTCCAAAAAGGGGCTGGGGCCTGAGACCTCTGCCAAGTGTCTCCTTGACCAAACTCCAGGCTCCTCTGAACGCTCAGCATGGCCCCAGCTTTTGGGCTTCTGTGCTCATATCTGCATTGTCTACCTTCAGCAACACTTGGGCTCCATCACTTTAGCCCTTGATGTGTTATCAGCTCCTCATCCTCCACCATCCCAGGTGGTGTCTGGTCCCCCTGGGCTGCCTCCGCGAGTCCTGTTGGGTTGATTTGGCCCCAAGCTCCCTGCCCCTGACCTTTCCTCCTAGTGGTTTCCACCTCCTGACCCCACCCTTGGCTATAAACCCAACTTCTCCTTGCAGCTGGGGTTGAGCGGCCCCCTGCCCCGCAGTGGCCTCTTTGCCTGTCCTGATGGCTCTGAATGAAGTCTGCCTCCAGGCCCTTTCTCGTCTCAGGAATAACTTTGTCTTTCTTTAACACTTGATTCTTCCCATGCGGCTTCCATGAGAGGGATCTCAGTAGCAGCCCAAGAAGACCCCGTTTTCTTACGGATAGATTAGGGTACACAAAATGGCACCACTGTTTTTCCTGATGGGTAAGTACAGATATATGAATTTTGTTAAAAAGACTTAGAAGTTAAACCACCTTTATATTCCTGCTCCTTTTACCCCAAGTAACACTGCGTGATGGGCGGATTCCCAGCCAGCGTCAAGCAAGGCCTTGCACAACAGCCTCTGGCATTGCCGCAGCATCACCCAGGACGCACGGGGCGATGCAATCGGACAGTCACGTGGGTGCTTTAATGAGCAAGGCTCCGGTCCATATCATACCCCTGGGGGGTCTTAACAGGTGAGTCAGGCGGGACAGGGGGTGACAGGCACGAGACAGAGATGAGGAAATGACCACCTGTAGAGCTGACAACTGGGAGAGCTCGGTATTAAAAACGCAGGCAGGAGCCAGGACTCGCGAAAGGCCAGGCGGCCTCATACTCCTTGCCAACGTCCCCACGAAGGTTCTCCCTGTGTCTGCCCATCTCAGTTGCCTTTGCTTGGCTGGCTTCTAAGTGAGCTGGGAGTTGCGCCCCACTTTTTAAGGGACACACTTCAGACACGGAATCTAGCAGTATGGGTGGGACTGATGCCCCTTCCTCCTGGGCTCCAGAGGCTGCCCATTCAGCCAGTTCCAGCCCCTGCCCCACCCGAGTCCGCCCAGGGAGCTCTCTGCTGTGGGAACAGAGGGACAGTCCAGGGAATGGCCACTCCATTTGCTTCATGTAAGCCTGAAGCAGGACACTACACTGACTCAGAACCAAGTGCAGAAGACGGAGACACAGAGACCAGGCCACGCTGGACCCAAGTGGCCTGAAGCCCAGAGCCCTACACTGCCCACACTCAGCCCGTGTCTGTGTGTGTCGCCTGCGTCTCCTGCACCAGCCTAGGAACGCCTACCTGCTCTGGTTATTGTGGCAGCTCAGGGCCTATCTCATACAGGTCTGAGTGAGTGAATCAGCGAGTGGGTGAATGAAGGCACTCCTGAAGACCGTCCGGGAAACCCTGGGTGAAAACGGCAGATCAATGTACCACGCACGCCTTGGACAACACGTGTAAACACCCTCCAAGGTCAGCTGGGCGCCGCCAAGATCAGCTGGGCACCGCGGGTGTGGCAGGAGGCACAGCAAGCCGGTTCTGCTTCCAAGCCAAGCCTTTGTTCAGAGTCAATATCACTGCATAATCGTTTCTCCTCCAGGAAACAGTGAAGGTTAGCCAAGTCCGCAGCCTTATAACACTGCCAGGCCTGGCACCCATCCTGACTGCCCCAGGATCAGCGCCAGACTCGGGACACCCCCAATGCCCCAGACCCCACAGTAAGTATGAGCCATCCACAGGGAGCCAGGACACCTAGCTAGCCCCGCCCCTCGCCACACCTAAGCTGTCCTGAGCTCCCTGTCCCAGGTCCCCAGCGCACCCCTGCATGGCTCTGCCCAGCAGCCCTGTCGCATATGGAGCTGTGAGTACGAAGAGTTCCACCTTTTGTCTCTCCAAGCACAGTGCATGGTGTCCCGCAGCAAAGAGTCCTTAAAATGGATAGGACGATGCCACACTCAGCCCGGGAGCCTTCCAGGGCTCCGTGCCGGGCAGGAGAGGCTCCCAGGAATGTCTGAGAGAAGACAGAGGAAGAGAGGTGGGGAGTGTCGGGGCAGGTGGGGAGAAAGAAGGAAGATGGGAGGGGGGAGACAGCAGCGGGTCTGTGGCCTGGCCACCTCTCCACAGGTGGCTCGAGTCTCGGTGTCCAAGTTGGACTTGGCACCTCAGTGTCTGGGTTCCTGGTAGGAGGGCTATTATGCTCTACATCCAGCTCCACCGCCACTAGCTCTGTGCCGCAGGACGCGTCCCCTCACTGCCCACTCCTGGCTGTCCTTATGGGTCGTGGTCCTCCCCAGAGGCCTCGGGGACACTTCAGACCAGGCAGAATGTGAGGCCCTGGAGCATCCCCAGAGGAGCCATGTGGGTCTCCCAGGAAGGAAGGACACATGGGGAGTGAAGGCGTCCCCCTCCGTTCCGCTCACGCGGGAGGAAGGAGCAGCAGCGCCAGGCTCTGAGCACCCACCCCCCGCCAGAGTGGTGACATTCTCACAAGGACTCGAGGGACCCTCACGGGCAACCAGGGATGTTAAAGGGCCCCTTGCAGAGTCACAAAGCTGTTAGGTGGGGCGCCGGGATTCCCAGCCGAGAGAGGTGCCTCCCTCTCATCGTTCCAGGAATTTCTAGTCTCCTTCTGCCACCCACACTGGGGTCTGCTGTCCCGGACCCATGGATGTGCTGTCCTCGCTTCTCTGGGGAGGCGGGGGAGAGGCAGACAGGAATGTCCTGGCCACACTCTTGGCTGCCTGCATAACAATCAGTCCTCAGAGGAGCCTTAAGTACCACCAGGAAACATTTCCCCGGCTGGGCTGTCTGCCACCCTGGCCCCTCACTTTCCCCTCACTTTCTCCTCTCACCCTGAATGCAATGCTGCCGCACATCTGGTGCAGAGAAGGATGAAAGGCTACCCCCAACAACCCCCTCCCTGAATACCTGAAGGCAACCCCAACCCAGGAGCAGGGGGCGTGGGTAATAGAGGGGACTTGTAATGTCAGCCTCCATGCCTCTCAGGACTAAGTGGAGCGTCAGGCAGCCTCCCTCCTGCCCTCCCCTCTCACTCCGCCCCTCCCACTGGCTGTCTGCTGACCCCACCCACAGAATTGAATGAGCCCCTCTCAGTGATGGTGAAGAGGCTGAGTGGCATTATAATAATAAGACACATTTAAAGTGAGATGGAAATAGCTGTAGCCATGACTCTACTACAGTAACCTTCCTGAGCTTTACTTTCTCATCTGTACAATGGGCATATGAGAGAACCAGCTCAGAGGTTTCCTGTAAGGATTCAGTGAGAGCATGTGCATCTTTAGGGTTTGCATTGACCTGAATGATGCAGTGGCCTAGTGAAAACAGGTGGATTTTTCTTCTTGAAACAAGAAACGCAGAGGGGGCAGTGCCTGCCAGCATGCCTGTCGGGCCCAGGATCCTGGCTCTCCTGCTCTGCTGGCTTTAGCAGGAGCTTCTTTTCCTCTCGATCATAGTATGGCTGCTTCATCCAGACCCTTAGGTCCACATTCCAGGCCAAGGGAGAGGGAGAGTGGAGGCGAAAGGCCAGCCCCCGTTAGCCCCAGGGAGTCTTGGAAACATCTTTTTTCTGTGCACATTGCCATTCTGTACTAAATCACAGCCTTGTTAATAAGGCACAGGGGGAATGATTATAGGTATGCAATTAGCAGTACCTGTCAAAGCAGGAAACTCTCTTCACACGGTTCCTGATGCACGATAAATGCCTAAGAGGGGTTAGCTATGATGAAGATGGAAACAATTTACAATGTTCATACAAGCCTAGCTCTTCTCGGGACTGGAGCCTGATCCTGAACCACATATGCTCCATTTACATCCAGGACCTGCTGTCCTGGCCTCCTGCCAGCATCGGCGACGCACGGGCCTCTGTTTCTTTGTCTCATGGCTACTCAGCGTCTCCAAGAGCCACTACAGCCCTGCGCCCCACGTCCGCTGCCAGGCGCTGCCTCCTTGAGTTCTCCAGGGAAGCTGCTAACCAAGCCTGGACGGGACACAGGACAAGGCCCAGTGTCACTTGTCCTTCGAATCTCAGGAGTCACTCAAAGCTGGCGTGGTCTGCAGTCCCTGCTCCAGTCACCGCCCGGCACCAGGATGCTGCACGGTGAGCAGTGTTGAGGGCGGGTAGAGAGCTCCCAGGAGCTGATTTCCCAGCTGGAGCCACCCCTGCGCAGACATTGCTGACGCACATCCCAGCCCAAGTTCTCCTGCAAGAGGCCCGTTAAAGTGTGAACCCCGTAGTGAGATCGCGTGGCCCCTGAGAGGCCCATCTGTAACTGTACTGTGTGCGTCCAGACTACTTCCCAAAGCCGTCGTCCGAGTTTACAGTTGCGCCAGCTCTGGATAAGACATTAGATTCTCAGCACCCTTGCCCATGCTGGATGTTGTTGGACTTGTCAAGGCTTTGCCATCGAACGTCTGCAGTAGCGTCTCTGATGCCTTTCGTGGCTGCCGAGGGGTGGGCATTTTTCCAATATTCCCTAGCCGCTCATAACCTACAGAATCTCAAAGATACTATTCATGTATGTTATCCAACGTACAACTATGGACCTTGATCTGTGGAGGAGAGAACGCCCTTCATCTGAGACCAGGCCTCCCCAGGTACAAGAAGCACATTACTGGCTTGCTCAGAAGGGCCTGTGGATCTGCGTCGGGCCCTCTGAGCTGGAACCAGGAATCGAGGTGCAGGGAAGGGGAGCCGGGGGAGTCAGGAGGAGAGGCAACGAAGAACCTGGAATTCCCCACCACAAGCTGCCAGCAAAGCAGGCCTCAGATTCTTCAGGATTTTAGGGACCTAAACTGGAGCTGAAATCCATGATGGTTCACAAATCAAGTTCCCAATGAATGAGAAAGGCGGGGAGCTGGGTTCCAGGCAGCCAGGGGCCAGCGTCTCTGCCCACGTTAGTCCCAGCAGGGCAGCATCCCGAAACCCGGAGTGACAGTGCCGCTGGAAGGCTGTCGGAGCAGGAGAATGGCACTTCCTGCAGGCACTCGGCCTGTCTGGAGCAGGTCCTATGGGCTAGTCCCACGGGGGAGCGGGAACATGCAAGGACCGAGATGCAAGGACACGTTCATTACAGAAGGGGCGGTGCAATGCAGAAGACCGCTGCTTGCCTACTCAACCTCAATTCTCTCCTCTTCCTCTTATCTGGGGTAACTCATGCCCAGTGGCAATATTACTCTTTCAAGCCTCCCTTTGCCACTGGGCTCGGCCAGTGGGTTGTCTGCAGAAGTCACTGAGGGGGACTTCTGGGAAATCTCTCTGAAGGAGGAGGACTCAGGGGGATAGATGGGTGCCCCTCGCTCTCGCTCTTCCTCTTGCTTGGGATGTGTCCTGAAGGCTGGAGCTCCAGCCACCACCACGTGCCTTTGAGGAGTAGAATAGGAAACAGAAAACCCCTAATGACTCTGGGAACCACCAAGCCAACCCTGAACTCCTTACGTCTGGGTTTCTTTCATGTTTGAAGCATTGTCCCTGGGTGCCTGTTATCGCAGAGGCCGAGTGAGGGATTCAGAGACGGCTGGGTTCTCGCTCACTCCAGTGTATGTGTAGGTGAGGAGATGATGGAGTCATAGCAGGACCAATGCAAGGTTTTAGTGAACATCTGAGAGATGCGTGAGCAAAGGTGGCAGGCCCCTCCAGGGCTCTGCACCTTTAAGAGACAACACCCTGTCTGGTCAGTAGCAGTCCAGGATTCCTAAAAAGACAGGATCGTTTGGTTTTAGAAATAGTCCAACCTTCTCATTTTTCAGATGGGAAGCTGAGTTGCAAGCAGAGGCCTTTATTTCCCTAAGGTTACAGGGCAACATAGCAAAGCCAGGTGCCTTGATCCTCCCAATACCCAGGCTCGCTCCCTGCTCCTGTGCCTCAGCGGCGCTGCCGTTGAAACAAGCAGATGGGAGCGAAGTACCATCAGATACTAATACTTCACTATCCTGAGACACCAGCCTCAGCGTCACGTGGGCTGGGCGTGCTGGCGGGCCCTGTTTCCACAGACAGAGCCCTGCCACTGACGCAGGCATTCTGGCATCCCTTCACGCTCATTAAAAGGGGGTTTTGCTGCATTTACCTTGTGCCTGAGCAATAACCACCTTTGTTCTGGGAATTTGTTTCCAAGGAATTTCCACATCCTAGTGTTGGTTGGCTGTCATGAGCTACCCCAAAATGTGGTGCAACGAGGTTGCTCACACTTCACGTAAAAAGGGATGAAAGCATTTGCCCTGAACATCGGCGGCCTGTACCCATAACCCCACCCTGGTTGTCGGCTATGCCCCTGACTCACCTGATCCGATCCTGGGCTTATTCACCTCACCTGGAGTCTGTCCTTCCGTGGCCGGCTTGGGAACGAAGCTCACTGGGACTGGTGGGGCAGGGGGCAGGGCTGTGTTGGTTAAGTGGGTGCTGTGCTGGGGTGGTAGGCATGCGTGGAGACCTGTGCTCTCTAAGTGGAGGCCAAGGAACAGCAGTCTTCGCGTTTACTTTGGAGGCTCTCCTTAGCAGGCCCTCTAGTCTTCAGGGGCCCCTCTACTTGGGCCTCCGGAGGAAGACAGACATTCACCCTGGAAGCCTGGGTGATGTGCTCTTAAACAGAGCCGTTTAGAAGAACCCGAGACAAGGTCAAGAGCGAAGGGCGAGGTGCCAGGGGATAGTTGTCTCTGTTCGGCCTTGGTGACCATCAGCTGGGAGATGGCTGGATAAGGAAGGACGGGAGGATAAGGGAACAACACTGGACAGAGCAGGACTCGGCCCAACAGAGGGAGACCCAAGTGGCTGTCCAGCCTGGGGCCTGTTAGGACCTCCTATGGGTGGGGAGTCCTGTCCTGTCACAGGTCCCAGCCCAGATGCCTACAGCACGCAGGTGGGAGACATAAATGACTGGGCAGGGCGGGGGTGCACAGCTATATGATGATGGGTACTATGACAGAGAATGTGCCCTATCCAAATACACACCAACGACCTGCTTCCCTAAACATGACTGTGGCTGGATAAACAGCCTCCCGCGGCCCAGCAAACTGCCTCTGAGGAGGTGAGTTTGGCAGAGGCAGGGAGCTTGCCATTGGAGGCCACCAGGGTCCCCAGGCTTTAGTATATGGGGCCCTTGATCCAGCATCCAGTGGCCATCACGAGGTCCAAAGGGCAAGAGTCATTCATTTATTCAACACATTGACCAGCTACTCTGTCAGGCCATGTGCCGGCAGGGGGCAAGCAGGGGCCTGGCTGTGGGCTCAGTGAGGGCCGCTCTGTCCCTAGCACCTTTGGGCCAGGACCGAGCTGAGTAGGACTGGCTCAGGGATGGATGGGCAGTGAGCACACCTGTGAGTCATCCCTGAGGACCTGGGAAAGACTGAGGCGGGGACCGCTCTGAGAACCACAGCAGTGCGGGCTGTGCAGCGCCATCACCAAGGGAGGGAGGCGGGCGGCCACAGCGGCCACGGCAGGAATTTAATAGGCTGGTCGGCGTTGACAGAGACGCCCGGTTCCTGAGCTCTGAGGCGTTTGATGTTGGACATCTGACTTGGTTCCAAGCCCTAGCCAGCTCTGCGGAGGCCGCGTCCTGGGGAGCAGGGTTTGAAGGAGCCGGCGTCATGCTGTTGTACTAATTAGGCAAGTAGAGTGGCCACAAATGTCTGTCCTCATTTGCAGAATCAGTCTCTCTTTAATTTAAAAAAACAAAAACAAAACAAAACAAAAAAAACGCTCTGTGGAATGATACCCAGGTTGTTGAGCGACACCTGAACCCCCATTTCCCAGCAGATGCGCCGGGCGGTGCTGCGCACCTGGCACGGGTGCTGTAGGCGGTCGCAGTGTTGCACCCCGTTTCTAGGTAGAAGCGCTGGGCCTGTGGTGGTGGAAGCAGAGCTGCTTGAACATGGAGGGAGGTGGCTCTAGAAGCCGGGAAGGCCAGGGAACAGGTTCCTCCCAGGCCCAGAGGAAAGGGCCATGAGCCAGAAGGAAGGTGGCTCTAGAAGCCGGGAAGGCCAGGGAACAGGTTCCTCCCAGGCCCAGAGGAAAGGGCCATGAGCCAGAAGGAAGGTGGCTCTAGAAGCCGGGAAGGCCAGGGAACAGGTTCCTCCCAGGCCCGGAGGAAAGGGCCATGAGCCAGAAGGAAGGTGGCTCTAGAAGCCGGGAAGGCCAGGGAACAGGTTCCTTCCAGGCCCGGAGGAAGTGAGCCTTGCTGCGGCTGAGTGCAGCCCGGCAGAACCATCTTGGATCTCTGACCCCAGCGCTGTCAGATGGGCATTGCATTGTTTTAAGGCAGTGAGTGTGTGCTGACCCGTTCCCGCAGTGATGGACACAGTGCCGGGGAGGCAAGGAGAGCTCAGGGGGGAAAACACGACTCGGAGGGACCCATGGAGAGGACAGAACCAGCATCCTGGGCGCCAGCCTCCGCTCGCATGGCGCTGGCCAAAGCCAAGGCCAAAGGGCCACAGAGGGCGGAGCCTGCCCTCTCCAGGGCCCATCAGTGTGGGCCTCCTGGGGAGCCCTGCTCAGGGCAGCGGCCACTGACCTCCTGCCCATCAAGCAGGGCTGGCACCCACCTGCTCCACTCTTCAGTCCACACCCAGCTGGGCTCTGCCCATCACCTGTCACCACCCAAGGGCTCCCAGCCTTCATGTCTGAAGAGCTGAGGGCAGAGGCTGGGAGAACCCTGCACCCTCCTGTGTGTGAGAGCAAACAGGCGGCTCCATGTCTGCCCTCTGCTGGAACAGAGGTGAGCCGCCCCTCATTGCAAAGCGGAGGCATAGGGACCCCAAGGAGGTAAGGGAAGTTGGGTCCCAAAGCGCTCCAATGGCATACCCATCCTCAGTTTCCGAAAGAGAAAATCGTATTGAACGTTCTCAACAACCAAACAATAGAAACAACCCCCAAAACTGTGAAGCAGCATGGCCCCTACAGTGTTCCAAAGGGGCCCCCGCCCTTCACCTCAGGGGGAGCAGTTGAGTCTCGCAGGGTCGTGACTTCTGAGCGTGGAGCCGGGTGGCTGCCCTGGAGACTGGCCACTGACCTCCGGTGGAGAGTGCTGCCACACGCCACGCCGACCGGGATCACATTTTAAGCTCGCACGCTTATTTCTTGTTGTTGTTACCAACCTAGAGCACTGTAATGTGATTCCAAATCTCAGGGGCACAGGCCAGCATTACTTTGGAGCTTCGTTTTGTCGTCCAACTGAATTTAACGGCCCCAGCGTTTAGGACGCATTTCACCTTTATCGATTTCATGGACAAGTGGTTCTTTCACAAAGCAAAAGAAAATAAAAACGAGTTTCCCCCCTTCTTCCCAGCATGCACATTTCCCAGTGAAAGGAAGTCCACCGGAGTGTGGGAGGCCGGCCGGAGCCGGCTCCGTCCTGACGTTACCACGCCGGTCACATACTCCCGGCTCCACCAGGCGCTCTCCGCGATGCGTCCCGACAGCGAGCCTGGAGACGCTGGGCACCGTGGAGACCAGCAGGTCACCGCGCCTCTCCACAGAGCAGAGAGCAGCCACTGGCTGAGCAGATTCTTCTCGGATGCGGGAGAGCTGGAACCAACAGGAAGTAAGTTCACCGGGAAAGGTAGGGATGGGACGTGAGAAGCAAAGCAAATCGGCATCAGCATTCTCTCCCAGGGCCAAGGTTCACAATGGACACCTGGGGCCATGCTCAGCACAGCAGAGGGAGCGCCTTTCAGGGGAGCAGGAGGGCTCCCCGCTTGTGTGCTGCCTGCAGTCACAGACCTCCCTGCCCCAGCGTGGGCGCGGCCTGAGGCTGCGTGCCATCGTCACCAGCGCCCAAGGCTTCCAGCTTCCGCAGAATTTGGCCACAGGCACCGTGAGAGCAGACCTACGGGAGGGGAGAGCGAGAGGCCAGGGGTTTACCGCCTGGCCCCCTGACTGCGCTGTCACAGGGGTGCTGGGTGACCTGGCCATGGGCACAGGCGCCCGCCTCACTGCTTCTCAGCCTCGCTCTCGCTGGGATCTGAAGCAGCCCTTCCCCTCACCACTTCAGGCCCAGGTGCAGCAACGGCGCCCCGTCACAGTTCCCTGGGGTGCTCGCCTGTAGCTTGCGCTCTCCGTCACAGCTGCCTCACACTTTTATAAATAGTTCCTTTATTAAGCTCTGCTCATGTTGCCCAAATTGAACGTTCCATCTGTCTCCTGCTGAGACCATGCCTGATACAGATGGCTTTCTGTCACTTACAACCAATAATCCCAACTATTATGGGAAATAAAATATTTCAAATACCTTCTTATGGTAACCATGGTATTAAATCCTTCACTTACATTATCCCATTCATTTCACAATAACCTCCTTAGCTTGTCATACAGGCCTTTGTAACATGACTCAGTTTACCTCTCCGGCCAGTGGTTTTTATATCTGCCAACACTGCCCTACTTGTTGGCCTCTTTGCATGGATGCTTCCTTCTGCCTGCACATTTCCATGTCTACCCACATCACCTTTCTGGATGCATCCCTAGTCCTTCCTTAAGACGCTGCTACAGAGCCACCTCTGCCTGGAAGCCCTCCTGTTATACCACTTTCCTAAGCAGAGCACATCTGCCCTCACAGTTGCATCACCTTGGCCTCCTTCACCCAGAGAGCTCAGTGGCTTGTGAAATGATTTCTGCTACAGAGTCTTTCCCTGCCCAAGAATGGGAGCCGTGGAGGAGAGGGGACGCACCGGCCCTTCTCTCTGTGCCCAGTGCTGAGGAACGAGCCGGGCGGCAGCTGCTTGGAGGTAAACGTTTGAGGCAGGCAGGCTACCAGCAAGGGAGAGATTCTAGTGACCGAGAAGACCCCAGACTGCATACTAAGCCGGGCATGATCTCCAAGGAGGGGGCAGGGTTTCTGGAAACAAAAACCGACTTGTGGGGAGAATGGCCCACGTCCACGACCGCAGCTGAACGTGATTTCCTGAGTGCCAATCCTACCATTCCATCAAGAAGTTATTCCAGTAGCCTCTGAGCAGTGTAGCTGAGAGACCAGTTTCTCTCACACCGTCCCACAGAGCCGGGCCATCTGTGGGGCGCGGAGGCTCCCAACACCACCTCCCAGACATTCCCAATCCTGGCCCCGCAATATGGATCTCACCCTACACCCTTGAGCCAAGCAGAGAGGCAGTTAGAAGGGAGACACCCCCCTCTCAGACCCTCCCGCCATCCACCGGGGAGGCCACCGACTTCTCTCCCCACCGCCAAATGCCAAGCCATTGATTGAATGCAACACTCAATTTCAACCCAGCAGAGGGCCTGGCAGGCCTTTGATCAATACTCCCCACAACAGACCACTTCCCTATGATAAATGCACTAGTTGAGACAAGGAACAGATTAACCTTCCAGCACAGGTGGCAGGCAGCAACTAGGAAAAAGATGGCTCAATTCTTTCGGGAAAAGAGGCTGGGGCCCATTTCTTCAGCTCCCCGCAGCCATATTTCAGCGGCGAAGAACCATGAAGGAGAAGGAGGCGCATCCCCAAAGCGTCTCGGAGATTTCAGCCGCCAAAGCAAACCAGGCTGTGCATCTTCGCCGCCACCCCTACCTGTGTTTTGCTCAAAGGAAGCAAACAAGCAGCAGAGGTAACAGAGAGAGGGAAAGGTTATATATATGTCCTTGGGGCAGCTGATGGATGGGGCAGGGAGGAGGGGTGCAGGCCATGTACACAAAGGGAAGATGAAAGTCTCCGAAAAGAGTTGTATGCCCCATAAATCCTTCTCCCTGACAGACAGTGCAGGAACCAGGCAATTCGCCCAGTGATGGGACAGTTGCCTCAGAGAGCTCACAGCCCGCCGCCAGCGGGAGGGGCACCTGGAGCCCAGAAACCATGCTCTGTGATGCTGGGGTCCAGGCGGGAGCCCAGGGAGACAGGAGGGCCCAGGGCAAGCACCCCACAGGCAGGCAGAGGCCCCACGGAGACGCATGCGCAAACATGGAACTCACAGTGGGCATGCTCATTCATTCGTTCACTTAAAGATATTTTGCTTGGGACTAAATGTGTGCTGAGCACAGAGGGGCGGGAGGGAACATGCCAGGATGTGGACTCTGCTTTCAAGTGATTACGTGACGGACTTGCTGTACCGGCTGCCAGCGATGACGCCCTGCCCGTCGGCTGGGCACGCAGCTGTCTGAGCCTCACATCCTTTCGCTCTCATTGTCTACTCCTTTGACAGACGAGGAAACACCCACACCACTGCCCAGAGACATTGGAACACACAGCCCACAGTGACGGGCTGAAGCCAGCCAGGCTACGTGGCCGTAGCCATGGCGTCAGGTGCGGGAAGGGCTGGGGGCGGAGCGAGCCTTACAGGGGAGAAGGCACATGTGGCTCAGAGGAGTCAGGAAAGCTTCCTATGGGTGGTGGTACCTCAGTTTGATCTTGAAGGATAGGTGGGGTTTGAACAGGTGCTGATGGAAGTGACCATCCCGCCAAGGATGTGGTATCACAGGCATCAAAGGCCATGTCACCGGCCCTGTTCCCATCCTCCAAGCGCCTGGTGTGATGGTCAATGTTAGGTCAGCTTTGCAGGCCCAGGGCTGCCAAGCTGCACGTTATTTCTAGGTGCGTCTGTGAGGGTGAGTCTGGATAAGACCAACCTTTAATCAGGGACTCCGTGAGGCAGGCGGCCCGCCCTATGTGGATGGGCACCATCTGACCGGTCCGTCCGTATAGAACAGAAGGAGGAAGGAGGTGTCAGCCCTCTTTTTCCAGCCTCACTATTGCACTGGGCCATCCCAACTCATCTCCTCCTGCCGTGGACGGACAGACACCGCTGGCTGCCGTCTCAGGCGTTCAGCTTGAACTGAGTTACACCATGGGCTCTCCTGGGCCTCCAGCCCGTCAATGGCCGATCACGGACATCTCAGCCTCCATCGCCGTGGGAGCCAACTGCTCATAATAAATCTCTCTATGCCCATGTCCATTTGGGTGTGTATATCTGTGCCCATATCTGTAGCTCCCATTTGGCTTTGCTTCTCTGGGGAGCATGGCTAACACACTGGGTGTGGTCTGGTAAGGGCAGCTCCCAAGGGGGCTCCGTGGCCCTGATGTGCAGTGTCTCTCCCCCCACCCACCCCCTTCCCCGAGTGCAGCTGGAACCAGCAACTGCTGCAAATGCCCAGAATGCCGCAAAGATGATGGCATGTCACTTCCAAGGTCGGGGGTCCCGAGGCTGTGACGTCCTTCTTGTTTGCACTCACTCTCGCTGGTCCTTTCGGCTTCCTTTAATGAGTGTGCCTGCCCTGCTGTGAGCTGCCCTACAGGGACACCTGGCAAGGAACCGAGGGTGCCGGCGGCTGGAGGCAGTGGGAGCCCAGTGAGCCTGGGAGAGGGGATGTCACTAACTGAGCCTTAAGATGGCCACAGCCCTGGCCACACCTCGATGACAGTCTTGTAAGAATCCCAAAGCCAGGAGACCTAGCTGAGCCTGACCCCTAGGCGCTGGGAGGTAACACAGGGAGACGCGAGGGCATTGCGGGCTCGGGTCCAGGTGAGCGCAGAGAGTGAATATCATAATAAAATGAGTCACACAATGTTTGAATTCCTGGTGAATATAAAAGTTATGTTGACACTGTACTGTAGTTTTTAAGTGGTATAATAGCATTATGCCTTAAAAAAAAACACACACACAAGTACATACCTTAATTAAAAAAATACTTTAGTGTTAAAAAATACTCACCATTCCCTAAGCCTTTATAGCAAATTGTAATCTTTGCGCCAAACTCAAGCCCACAGCATCGCCGCTATGTCCAATATCTTTGCTCTAGGGGCATGCGTGCCCTTTCTGGGCAGGTAAACCCTCTCGGCCTTGGCCGCCAGGCAGTCTGGGCCCCGCTGCTGCAGCAGGAGGGAAGGGACACCAGGAGAGCATGTCTTAGAGAAGGTGGAGCCTGTGAAATGAAGACATAGAGGCAGATGCCAAAATACCGTCCCAGCACCGACACCGCTCCCCGGAGAGACGGGGATTGTGAACACAGGTGAGATGGGAAGCGCAAGCACGGCCTCAGTGCAACTCAGACAGGAACCCACGGCGTCAGAGAGGAGCGTGTGGGCAAACCAGCCGCAGCAGGGCATCAAGGCCTGTCTTCAGGACCCTCCGCCCCCTCAGCCCAGTGATGCCATCGGCGGCCTCCATATGGGACCACAGCGCCGGGTGTGAGTGCACACGTGCAGAGAAATGGAGGGCTGGGCAGACCTCCCCGTGCAGGACCACCGCGGGCCTTACGTCGAACATGCATCAGACGGGCAGCTTCCATCTCAGTGGCCACGCGCTAACACACTTGGCCCAGCCACTGTCCTAGACAAGGGCCCGATCGGGTGGGAAGTTCCTCCTCCAGCAGGTGGGCAGGGCTGTGTGAAGAGTGAGCTCCAGAGCATGGACAAATAGAGGACTGTGTACAAGAGGTGGCCGGTAGCACATTACCAAACCTCAGCGGCTTGAAAAACCACACCTTTCTGAATGACAGTTTGGAAGGTCAGAAGCCTGACTGGCTTCACTGGGATAAATCCGTGCCGCCAAGGGCTGTGTTCCTCTGGAGGCTCCAGGGGAGAACCTGCCCTCACCTTTTCCAGCTTCTAGAGCCGCCCCCACTCCTGGGCTTGTGGCCCCTTCCTCCACCCCCAAAGTCAGGAACCTCAGCGGAGTCCTCCTCATGCTGCTGTCTCCCTGGTTCTGTCTCCTTTGCTTCCCTCTTCCACCTATCAGAACACTTGTCATTACAGGGGGCTCACCTGGGAAATGCAGGGATACCCCCCATCTCAGGGTCAGCCGAGTAGCAATCTTAATTCCATTTTCAGTGTACCCCCCTTTGCCATGTAAGCTAACATACTCACCGTTTCCAGAAATCAGGACGCAGACATCTTTGGGAGGCCAGTAGCATTCTGCTATCCCATTGCCCAACCCAAAGAGTGGACATGTGAGCACGCCTGCCTTCCGCCTTCCTCGGGTGATGAAGGCAGAAATGGAGGAACCCTTGCAGGTGTCCAGGTAACAGCGCTGACCTGCTGACCTGCCCGAGGAGAGGGAGCTGATGCACTAGGGGCAGGGGCAGGGCATCTCAGAGCAGATGTCTCCACGTTCCTAAGCCAGTTTCATTGCCCCAGGCAAAGTGGGGCAGCAACCCACCCCACAGTGAGGT
The DNA here is from genome assembly GCA_025583905.1 of Ia io. Classification (NCBI taxonomy): domain Eukaryota; kingdom Metazoa; phylum Chordata; class Mammalia; order Chiroptera; family Vespertilionidae; genus Ia; species Ia io. The sequence continues at coordinate 110,054,022 of JAJQQW010000010.1, read as the reverse complement.
GTAACTGAGACAAAAATATACATGAATAAGGCCCAGAGCAAGCCCCCCCCCACCCCCTGTGTCCTCACCACCCCTCACCTGTGCTAAGCTCTCTGTACAACGTTTTCTAGCCACTCTTTTTCATAAGATGCTGGAAGCAAAACAATCACTTCTGTCTTTAGTTCCAGAACATTCATTGCCTTGTGTACTCCATGAAGTTTTCCAAATCACAAGCTAATTAAATCCTCCACCAATGGGCTAAAAGTAGATGAAACATTGATGTGGGCGCCTATCGATCGCTGCCTTTCCTCGACTCTTGGTGCAAAGTATCAATAACATTAAATAATCTCTTAATAAAATTTCCTCCTCTTGATATCACCCCCTCCTTGTTCACTCTTTCTGAAAATGCGATTACAGAGGAAATAAACATTCTTTCTAAATGGCTATCAATAAATGCCTAATAGGATGAGAAGGACCGCGTGAGGGGGGGACCTGGGCAGCTCACTGTTTTGTGGCTGTTTGATTGTATTACAGTCCACATAAATTCAGACAAACTAACTTAGACAGCACTAATTCAGGATGCATGGATTTCCGCGGGTTATGTTTTTTTGCTTTATTTTGCACAGGTCCTGCCTGTTCAGTTCAGCCGGAATTCAAAAGCACTTACTCAATGCCTAACTGCAGTCGCTAATATTTATTAAGTAGTTTCTGCATGACAGGCGCTGTGCAGAGCCACGTGGACACCGCTGTCTCCTGTAGTCCTCCCAACAATCCTGGGAGACAGGCCCTCACGTGATGCAGCGTTAACGTGAGCAAGCCGGGGCTGGAGAAGTGAGGACACATGTATGCAGTCAGACAGACAGGAGTTGCCAGCAGCAGGTCCGCCTGGCCCTGGAGCTGCATTAGCAACCACCATGCATGCTCCCTGCTCCCCCAGACCCTACCTGGAGTCTCAGGTGCAATCGGGCATGAAAGGTGGTCCTGGCCCAAAAGAAGCTGAAACCACAGTGCGTTGATGTTGATGTTTGTACTTCAAAAATGAATTTTTTGAAGGAGTTACATGGCCCCAAATTAAAAAATAATACAAAAGGGTATAAAGTGAAGAGTAAGCATCCCTCTCATTCTTCTTCCAGAATTCCTGATTGTTGGCTGTCCTTTACTAAATTGTAGTGAATGACGCTCTTCGTCGTTTCTAAAACAATAAACACGTTCAAAGCCAGTGAAGCAGGTGGACAGACTGAAAGTGTTCCTGCCCCACCGTCATCATGCTCTGTGGAAGCTGAGCGGCGAAGGCCAAGTGCAAAGCCAGCCGCCCAGCATGGTCAGGACGAGGGCACAGGGAAAGAATCGAGTCCAACTCAGAAGAAACAGAACAGAGTATATTGTCCTGCGGACTAACTCCCTTAATAAGCAAACCCAAAACCTCAGCAGCTAAACACAGTACGTTTATCCCCTGTATAAAAGGTGGGCAGGCGGGGGGATCTGCCCGCCAGCCTCTCAGGGACTCAGCCTCCACCGCCCTGGGGCACTTCCTGCGGCTGGACCCCTGGAGGCCTCCCCCTGCAGCAGGTGGTTCCCCGACGGTGTGGGTGCCGCACGCAGGACACTATGGCAGGTGCACGCATGGAACATTTCCTGGGACAGAAGTTTTGGGCCGTGGCCCTCACTGATCATAAAGAAGGCTGGAACATGGAATCTAGCTGTGCACCCAGGAGGAAGAGGAATCCGGTGGACAGAGAAGTTCCGCGGCTACTCATGGGTTTGGCCTGTTCAGGCCAAACCCTGGGAGCACAACTAGGGGCTGAGGAGGCTGAATGGAGGACCCTGGGGAGGCTGCCCAGGGCAACACGGGCCGCCAGGAGCCCAGGAGTCAAGGGTGGGCCTGGTGTAGAAATGGGATTTGGACAAGTGCAACCTGAGGCCTTTCTCCCTCCAGGATAGCTCCTATTTCACTACTTCTTTGAGCCCACAATGCCATCAATAATGGGTATTACTTAAGTGGACAGACCTTCCTAATGCCTGAATTTAGGGTACACAAGACATCAAATTGTTCCTAAAGACCAGGGAAGATTTTGTGTACTTAAAATTGAGCCAATAGATAATGATAGAGAATTATATATATACATTGATATATATAATCAACAATAAAATATTCTGACTGGGTTTTTTAAACATCCAGATGGCCTTAGATGACAATTCTGCATCATGTACATGACTGGGACCCTCAAGCCAGACAAGGATGGGGCCTCCTCCTGGTTTCTCTGCTTACTAGCTGTGCTACCTTGGGCGAGTTTCTTGATGTCTCTGTGTTAATCATTTAATAGCCTCCGATGAGTCCGTTCTTGGCCTTGTGCAGATCATTCTCCACATAGTCGCTGCAGTGATTTGCTTAATGTGAATCTGACCATGTTTGTCTCCCAGGTTAGCACCTTGCTCAGTACTCTCTTATGCTTCTAACTTGCTGGTGTCTATTGGTAAAAGCATTTTTTGGGGGGAAAAACACAGTTTGGCCATTTCTTATAAAGTAAATGTACATGCTAGTATACCATATGGCCCAGCAATTCCACTCTTAATGCTTACCCCAAAGAAATGAAAACATACATTCATTTAAAGGCCTATACATGAAAGTTCATAGGAGGATTATTCATAGTGGCCAAAGCTAGAATCTACGAAATATCTATTAACACATGAATAGAAAACAAACGATGGCATATCGATATAATGCGACACTCCTTAGAAATAGAAAAGAGCAAAGCACTGATATGCACACGTGGGTGAAACTCGAAAGCATGCCAAGTGAACGACCATGCGCTGCCAAATCCCATTTACCTGCAGATCTGAGGCTGCTGTGGTGACAGAAAGCAGGTTGCTGGGTGTCAGGGAGGATTGACTGCCTCGTGGCACGAGGGAACTTTGTGGGTGATTGACATAGTCTATACCTGGACCTGAGAGGTGGTTACAGAGTGTACACTTGACAAAGCTCATTGGACTGCATACTTACAATGAGAGCAAATTATACAATTGTATGCAAATTATACCTCAACAAAATTAATTCACAACGTTTTTAAACCCCGCCTACAGTTTTCCATCTCATTCAGACTAAATCCCGAAGTCTGTCCACTGCTCCAGGCTCAGAGCCCCATTCTCCTCCCACTACACTGAGCCCCTGTGCCCAACACCCTCCTCCCTGCGGGTCCTCACACACTCTGCCCTCTCCCACCTCAAGGCCTTGGCTTTTCCACTTCCCTGCACGTGGACAGCCCCTTCCCTCGCGGTCTTCATGGGTCCTGTCCCCGCTTCCCCCAGGCCTCCACTCAAATGTCACCTCTTCAAAAAGTCCCTCCCTGATCTTTCTCCTGTCACTCACGATGCCTTAGCTCTATTTTCACCTCCCCTCCTGCAGCTTATCACTACCTGAAACTAAGTCCTAATTAATTTGGTGTCTGTTTTCTGGAACTAGGATGGAAGTTGTGAGAGAGCAGGAACTTTGTTTATCTCCATAACCTCAACACCTAGTAAGTTTGGTTTGCTAATATTTTGTTGAATTTTTGCATCTATGTTCATCAGGGAAATCGGCCTGTAATTTTCTTTACATGATTTTGGTGTCAGGGTAATGCTGGTCTCATAAAATGAATTTGGAAGTGTTCCTTTATCTTTAATTTTTTGGAATAGTTTGAGAAGGATAGGTATTCATTCTTGGGCTTTTGTTTGTTGAGATTTTTATTGTTGGGATTTTTCTGATTATTGGTTTAATTTTGTTAAATCAGTCTATTCAAGTTTTCTGTTTTTTCCTGATTCAGTCTTGGAAGATGGTATGTTTCTAGGAATTTATCCATGTCTTATAGCCAAGACTTATCTATAATAATAAAAGCATAATATGCTAATTAGACCAGACATCCTTCTGGACGACATTCTGGACAAAGCCGGGGCTGCAAGGGAAACCCGGGTCCCAGGTGCTAGAGGGAAGTCAGTGCCGGCAGCTGGTGGAAGAAAGGTCTACTCTTGCATGAATTTTGTGTATCGGGCCTCTAGTTTATATATATAAAAGCCTAAGCAACCATTATGACCAAATGATTGGAATGACCAGAACAACTAGTCAGCCAGTCACTATGATGCACACTGACCACTAGGGGGCATACACTCAATGCAGGAGCTACCCCCTGGTGGTCAGTGTGCTCCCACAGGCAACCTCCTGCAGCTGGCCGGGGGTGTTGGCAGCCAGTTTCCATTCCTTCTGAGCCCGGCCCGACGACCACCATCTCCTCTCCCAACCCCACCCGGGGCCTTCAGCCCCAGGTTGTGACAGGGAATCAGGGGTGGGTGGCGGCAGACACAGCCTCTTTCCCAGGAGGCCTGAGGGTTGGCTCCTTCCTTGGGGCCTGCAGCCAACCTCCCACACCCCATCCATCCCCAACGGTTAGCAGACCCCAATCGGCCCATCCCAGATCAGCCTTGATCTCTGGCCAGGCCTAGGGACCCCACCCATGCACAAATTCACGCACCAGGCCTCTGGTATTGGCTGTAAGTCTTCATAATATTCTCTTATGATCTTTTGTCTTTCTATGATGTCAGTTTTACTTCTCTTTTATTTCTGATTTTATTTATTTGGTTCCTCTCTCTTTTTTTTACCTGATGAGTCTGGTTAAAGGTTTATCGATCTTGTTTATCTTTTCAAAGAACCAGATCTTAGTTTCATTGATCTCTTATTTTGTTTTTTAGTCTTTATTTCATCTATTTCTGCTCTTAGCTTTATTATTTCCTTCCATCTGCTAACTTTGAGCTTAGTTTGTTCTTCCTTTGCCAGTTCCTTTAGGTGTAAGGTAGATTGATTATTTGAGGGTTTTCTTGTGTCTTGAGATGGGCCTGTATCACACTATAAAGCTCTCTTTATGATAGATAAACAAACAAACAAACTTTCTTTTTAGAACTGCTTTTGCAGCCTCCCATAGATTTTGGGTTGTTGTGTTTTCATCTTCATTTGTTTCAATGTAATTTTTTATTTTTTTGTCAAGTCATTGATTGTCTAATAGCATGTTATTTAGCCTCCATGTGTTTGTGTATTTTTGTTTTCTTCTTGTAATTGATTTTTAGGTTCATACTGTTGTAGTCAAGGACGGTACTTTATATGATTTTAGTCTTCTTCAACTTTATGAGACTTACTTTGTGGCCTAATGTGATCTATCTTAGAGAATGTTCCATGTGCACTTGAAAAGAAGCTCTAGTCTGCTGTTTTGGAATGGAATGTTCTGTGTATATTAATTAGATCCATCAGTCTAATGTGTCACTTAAGGTCACTGTTTCCTTGTTGATTTTCTGCCTGGATGATCTATTCGTTGATGTAATTTGGTGTTAATGTCCCCTCCTATTAGTGTATTATTGTCACTCTCTTCCTTTATGTCTATCAATATTTCCTTTATATACTTAGGTGCTCCTATGTTGGGTACATATTTATAGTTGTTTTATCCTCTTGTTGGATCCATCCCATTATCGTTATGTAATGCCCTTCTTTGTCTCTTGTTGCAGTCTTTCTTGGAAAGCCTATTTTATTTGATATAAGTATTGCTATACCAGCTTTTTTAGTTTTTTGTGTTTTTATTTTAGTTTTCATTTGCATGAAATATCTTAAGCATATGTACTTTTTTAAAAAAAAATTATTTCATCTTATGTCTTTTGGTTGGAACATTTACTCTGTTTGCATTTAAAATAATTATTGAAAGTATGTAGTTAATGCCTTTTTAGTCATTGTTTTCCAGTTGTTTCTATAGTTCTTCTATGTTCCTTTCTTATTCTCTTGCTCTCTTCCCTTGTGATTTGATGAATTTCTTTAGTGTTATATTTGGATTCCTTTCCTTTTATTTTAGTTGTACCTATTATAGGTTTTTGGTGTATGGTTACTATGAGATTCCTATATATAAATTATCGGTCCTTTAAGTTTGAATGCATACTAAAAGCAATACATTTTACCCTCTGCCCAATGTTTTATGTTATGACATCATATTTTACATCTCTGTGTGTGCATTTCTTAACTAATTATTGTAAATAGAGGTGATTTTGCTACTTTTGTCTTTTAACCTTCATAGTAGCTTTATAAGTGGTTGATCCACTACTTTTACTATATGTTTGCCTTTACCAGTGAGGTTTCTTTTCTCCTTTTATATATTTTTCTATCTCTAGTGAGAACCTTTTTTTTTTTCACTTAAAGAAGTCCCTTTAACATTTCTTGTTTGCTTGCCTAGGAAAATCTTTATCTCTCCTTCAATTTTGAATGACTTGTTGGGTAGAGTATTCTCCGTTGTAGGTTTTGCCCTTTCATCACTTTGAATATATCATGCCACTCCCTTCTGGCCTTTAAAGTTTCTGCTGAAAAATCAGCTCATAGTTTATGGGGGTTCTCCTGTACTTAACTAGTTGTTTTTCTCTTGCTGCTTTTAAGATTCTCTCTTCATCTTTAACTTTTGAAATTTCAATTATGATTTGTCTTGGTGTGGGTTTCCTTCAGTTTATCTTGATTAGAAGTCTCTGTGCTTCCTGGGCTTGGAAGTCTGTTTCCTTCTCCAGTTCAGGGACGTTTTAAGTCATTATTTCTTCAAATATGTTTTATATCCCTTTTTCTCTCTTCCCTCTTTCTGGGATTCCTGTCAGCAGGCTTAATGTTGCCCTGTTAGCAAGCTTGACAATATCCTAAGCTATTCCCCTTCAATTTTTTTTTTGCTTGTTTCTGTTGTTCTCATTGGGTGATTTCACTATCCTATCTTCCAGATTACTAATCCAGTCTTCTACATTATCTTATCTGCTGGTGATTCCTCCTAGCATATTTTTTTTATTTTAGTTATTGTATTTTTTCTTTCTGATGGATGCTGATTTATATTTTCTATCTATTTGTTGAAGTTTTTACTGTGTTGATCCATTCTTCTCACAAGTTCAGTGAGCACCTTCTGTGACCTTTATTTTAATATCTTTATCATGTAAACTGCTTACCTCCATTTCATTTAGTTATTTTTCTAGGGGTTTGTCTTTTTCTTTTTTTGGATTATATTCCTTTGTTTCCTAATTTTGCTTACGTCTCTGTGTTTGTTTTTGTGTATGAGGTAGATGAGCTATGTTTCCTGGTTTTGAAACAGTGGCCTTATGTTGGGGTGTCTTGTGGGGCTCAAAGGTACAGTCTCCGTGGTCACTAGAGCCAAGTGTTCCAGGGGTGTCTGCTATATGCACTGGCTGGTGGGGCTGGTTCTTGACCCACTGTCTGCAAGGCCTGGCCATGGCCCAATAATACAACTTTTTTTTTTTTGATAGGCAATCTGTCCAAATTAATGCTCCTAAAAACTCATATGGCTACAGTCTAAGACAAGAAAATAAAATAATATAATCGTCCCAATCATGTACATTCACATTTAGAATTAAGTCAATTTTATTGAGTAAGGTTCAAGGGAAGAAAAACAAGTTGTAAGAGCCATTTGGAATAACTTCTCCTAAACTATGGGAGGTGAAGCCTTACTTCCACTTTAGCCACGAGCTTCTTATTCCTCCCCATCAGTCCTGTCTTTCCTTCTCCTGTCTTTTCCATCCTAATGCCCTTGACTGTGAGGTGGTGTACAAAGGACACAACTTCACCTATGAAATATTGGTGGGTGAAAATATTTACCTTGAGTCTAATTGAGCATTTCATTCTAACTTCCAGTTTATGGATATTCAAGGGATACAGAAACAAGTTAAAGATCACCACAAGGAAATACACAAACTGAGTCAAAATGCTGGACATTCTACAAGATAATATGGGAGATGTTATTCCAAACTAAAAGGGAAATAGAAACCGATGGACCTGTCACAGCCAAAAGGAACCTAAAGAGACGTGACGATTAAAGGCAACGTGGGGTCCTGGCTAACCTTTCGGGATAGAAAAGGGCAAAAGGCAAAACTAAAAGAACCTGAATAAATATAGACTTTAGTTAATAATGTATCAATATTGATTCATTAATTGTGACAATGGGACCACACTAATGCAAGGTATTAACACGAGAGGAAACTAGATGTGAGGTATATGAGGCAGCTCTCTACTACCTTCCAATTTTTCTATAAATCTAAAGTTACTCTAAAGTGTTAAAAATTCTTTAAAAGCAAATGGGGACGATTGGAAAATTTCTAATAGTAACTGGATGTTAAACAATATAGAGTAATTGTTAATTTTATTAGGTAGGTGATGGTGTTGAGTTATGAGGAATAGCACTTTTCCGTGGCCAATGCATGCTGATTTTAAAGGAACCGCGGCTTGGTGGCAGAACTAACTTTAAAATGACTTAGCCCAACTCTTGCAGAATGATTGCCAATGGCCTTTAAATCTACTGGGTGAAGAGCTGTTGGGGATATATAATGGGCAGATTATAAGCTTAACAGCAGAATTTACTTTACGTCATAAAAAGGGACAAGCAGACATCATGTCCCTCCAGATGAACACACCAGTGCTGCTTGTGAAGTGCTCTTCCCAGAGACCAAACCACAGCCTGGCCACTCCTGCACAGCTAACGCCCAGTTTGTGGGAGAAAGACGTGACGGAAGACTATGTTAAAGGACACCATGGAGGGGGCTCAACAAAATCCAGAATGTGGGCAATTGTGCAAGAGAAATGACCCAGACTTTTCAACAAATGAATGATGTTGGGAAAAATAAATAACAAAACCAAAGCCACAGGAAAGGAAATCCAGTGACTTAAAACAATTATCAGCCAAATACATTGTATTATTTCATTAACCTTCTGTGTATTATTTCGTTCAAAGACAGCAAGTGTGCAAACACAGAGTGGGAGGGTTGAGGAGGTCAGGGGCGGGGGATTGAACACTGACCAGGCATTTGGTGGCGGTCAGGAGGGGGTTGCTATTTCCGGTGGTAGTGGCATTGCGATTACAGTTTTAGGAGTCTTTATCTTTCGGAGATCAGATTGAACTGCCTACAGATGAAAGTGTGTGAAGTCTGGGATTTGCTTCAGAATACCCAGAATTGGGTGGAAGAGGCTGAGTGACCGAGGGCGGGCAGGGAACCAGGGCTACACACTGTCCGCACGGAGGCGGGCGAGATCCCTCAAGCCAGGGTCTCTGCTTTTACACAGTCAGTACCATACAAAGTAAAATCCTTACATAGTGGCTCACAAATAGAAAGATAAGGCAAAAAAACTTAAAGAGGCCAAATGTTAAAAAGCTGATGAATCCAGCTTAGGCATAAAATATTCAGTGCTACTATCGCTTCTAATTTTCTGCCTATTTGATCATTTTCATAATAAGAAGTTACAAATGGATGACCTGATATGGGTGACTGAGTAGAATAATAACAGAATTCCGGAGGGCAGCAGGCTGCGGGGGAGGGGCCGTGGTGTCCGAGGAGGGTCCTTCACGGGCATGCACACAGATGTTCCTGCCACTGATGCCCCATATCCCGGGGTGCTGTGCCATTCACATTCACTTTTATGTGTGACACAAATTTAAAGTACAAAAACGCATTATTCCTTACTTCCTTTTCGTTTAAAGATTGGAGAGGGTTTAAGACGCCCGGCAAGGCTTTGCCTTGGCACTGGGTCCCTGAGACCCCTCGCCTGTGTCCTGCTCACCTCTGCTTTCCTTCCTGGGAGAAAGTGACAGAGTCACTGGGAATTTCATCAGAACCGACCGAGGGAAGGAATGAACACCACAGGTTTGTGTCCCGCCCTCTGTCCCTCCTTTTGTCCCTCTCTCCCTTTCTTTTCCTTTCTTATTCAATGAAGTTCAATTTCAGAAACACTCCAACTAGTTTCTCATCTTCTAAAAGGAAAGTTCAACCCTTATGAATTTTGAGAGCATTAATTACAAGGCTTTTTATGAGAAATACCAACCCCATGAAAGCAGGCCTCCACCCTTGGGGTGACTCAGTGGAGATGTGACCCAGAGAATGTGCTGACAGGAGCTGCCCCAGGCCAGTCACAGAGGAGACGGGGACGGAGAGCCAGGACCTGGGGTGGGCCTCCTGGCTCCAGCAACATGATTGAGGTCCCACTAGAGTAAAGTGACCAGATTTTAACATTGGTAAAGCGGGACACCATTGACCAGGAGGCGGGGGGAGGGTGTCTTTTTTTTTTTTAAATATATTTTATTGATTTTTTACAGAGGGGAAGAGAGAGGGATAGAGAGTTAGAAACATCGATGAGAGAGAAACATTGATCAGCTGCCTCTTGCACACCCGCTACTGGGGATGTGCCCGCAACCAAGGTACATGCCCTTGACCTGAATCAAACCTGGGACCCTTGAGTCCGCAGGCCGATGCTCTATCCACTGAGCCAAACCGGTTTCGGCCCCGGGCGGGGGGGGGGGGGGGGGGGGCGGGTGGTTCTTGATTAAAAATTTGGTCTATATTGTAATCGCTTTTGGTTTTTTTTAATAAAAGGAAATTCACTTCTTAGGTCATCGTTGAATTTGCATCTTCTTTTCTTACTCATTAGGTTAAAAATCTAAAAAAAAATAATTTAAAATTATATTATAAATTATTATATACATATTGCTTAAAAAACACAGTAAGTAGGTACATAATTAATTATATGAACATATTTTATTGTTAGTTTATAAATTAAATTAATTTGATTGTTATAATGTAACTATATTTTAAAAATTATTTTAATCCTATATTTCTTTCTAAATAATAACAATACTAACTTGTATTATATTTCCTCTGAATTTGCCGTAACATAAGTCGTAAGTGTCACTTTCAAGGCCGGCGCTAGACTTTTTGCCGCCACTATAAAATATAAATAATACGAGTACTGTCTGCTAAATTCAAGAAAATTTATGTATTTATGAAATAAATAAATAAATAAGTTACTTACCTAAATTATCTGAATAGCTGATTTGTAATGACATCACTTGTTTAACTAGCTTACTAGCACGCAGTATGATGTGTATCGTCTGAGAGACAGTTACAAAATGTTTTCGTCGTTGCCAATCCCAAAAAATGCCATTGTTCATTAAGTCCAAACAATGGTGGTCGAATTCTAACAACTGATCAACAATGCAAACTTTGATAAGCAGTTCTCGATAATCAGTTCTCAACAATTATTTGTTATTATTAAAGTTTAACATTATAAAATTAACAAAAATAATATAAAACTCATATCCTGGCTAAATAGCCACAAGGCCGCCGAAAACCGTATATTCCCTTCCCGTTCTCCCGCTGTTCCCTAGCTTGTCGTGCATTCTTTCCAAAAATCGGGACTTTTTTAAAACGCCGTGGGACAAGGGACAAATTGTTAAAAATTGGGACTGTCCCGCCAAAAGTGGGAAGTCTGGTCACCTTACACTAGAGTGAAGTCACTTATTTTTGCTGTGTGGCTTCTGGCCAGTCACTCCCCCTCTCTGAGTGGCACTTGTTCTCTCCCATAAGTTGGGATAAATCAGGTAATCAGGTCCAGCCACCACAGGGACAGGCAGGGAAGGAAAGGCATGGAGAGGCTGGGCGTGGTTTATGGGGCAGCCGGCTCGCTGCAGGCAAGAGCGGAGCAGGTAGCAGGGCCCTTGCTGTTATCCAGAGAAGATACAAGTCTGATGTTTGAAAGTGAAATCGCCACATTTTCAAATGCTGTCCATTTCTCAAACTAAAGGGAAATCAACAATAAAAACATAAAAAAAATATATAAACCATCGTGCAGCTCCAAACGGAAATCATCTGAGTTGAAGACTGGATCCTGTCCGTGACCACCATTTCCTGATCTAAAGAACCCTCCAGGTTTAACAGTCTATGTTAAAATAGGTTGACTTCGGGGTTAAGAAGTCATACTTTGGAGTCAGAAAGACCTTGGTTCAAATCCTAGCTCTTCCTCTTCCTGGCTGTGTGATCTTGGACAAGTCCTTGAGCCCCTCTGAGCCTCTGTGTCCTCCCTGGACATTATGCCTCTGCAAGGATGAAATGAGAAAACGTGCGCAAAATGTTCCCCACATGCCCAGCAGAGCTGTGCTCAGTGGAGGGCACTGACTATAAATGAGCCTTTGCCTTCGCCAGGGTGCGCTGGCCACTTGCTTTCCCACCCAGGTGACTCCGCAGAGACCACGGAGTGAGTTCTGGCTGCCTAGTTCCCCAGGGAAGCATGGCAGGAAATTCTGGGGCCGGGTGGGGACGTCAGCCACAACGCAGATCATGCAGAGGGGGCACGAGCTGCTGCAGGTGCCGGCTGCTCCGAGCCGTTCTCCTGGACCACAGGCCTGGCACCGAGAGGACAGGAGGCCCTGTGGCCAAAACATTGACCTGGTGCCTGCAGCTGAACTAAGATGATTTCAGTAGTGCCCTTAGTACTTTGGTTTCCTCCTTGAATGCTCAAGGGGATCATCTCTGCCAGGCCCGTTCCGTCTAACGTGGTTGGCTTCTGTCATCTTGAAGCGGGTGAAATCACTCACCCACCGAGCAACCCGGTGAGTCTTTCTCAGAATGGCTTTGTGTTTGTGGCCAGCCAGCCCGAGTCGTGCTGGCTCCAAGTGGGGAAGCCCCTGGGCCAGCGGTCATCTTGCCTCTACCACTCAGGGAGGTGCAGAGGGTACCCCCCAGCTCCTGGCGCCCCAGAAAGTAAGATGCGCCAGGAAGGACAGACAACGCTCTCTGCCTCTGTCTTCCCAGCCGGGCGCATTCACAGCCCCCTATGCCTCGCAGTGCTCGAACTGTGGATGCCACTGATCAGGACGGTCTTTGCAGCAAGGGTCAGAAACCCAGCCTGAGTTGACCCTAGCGAAAACTGGAAGCTCTCCTTCCATGTGACTAAAAAATCTGGTTGTAGTTGCTTCAGGCGTAGCTGCATCCTCCTCCTCTTTCGTTTTGATTCCTCGGCACTGGCTTTGGTCTCAGAAGTCCTTCTCTTGGCTGGCATGGAGCCTTCAGCTGCTCCAGCCTCACGTCCCGTGGGCACACACCAGGGAAACGTGTGCCTCCGTGCTAACCGCTCCAGTGAAAGTCTCCCTGCCAACTCTTATTGGCCGAGATGTGGCCACGAACTGCATCCGTTATCCGCTGTCCCCAACACGGAGCCACAAAGAACTGTGAAGCCAGTTACAGATAGAAATACTTCATGCATCTGTGGTCAGTGGGTCAGCTGGTGGCTCTGCTGATATTGGGTGGTCTCACTCACATACCTAGAGGTTGGTTGGCTACCAGGTGAGGCAACTGGGGTGACTTGGCTGTGCCCCACACGTCTCCCCTCCTCCAGCAGGCTAGCCCGGGTGTGTCCTCCTGGTGAAGGCAGCGGCACAAGAGTAGTAGGTGGAAGCACACCAGGCCTTACCAGCAGCCACTCACCACTACACCGCCACGTGCAATTGGCCAAAACACTGCGTGAGCCAGCCCGATGCCCCGGTGGAGAAACAGACACACATCCCCCGCCCCTTTGGTGAGACCATGCAGAGACAAGCGTGCAGGAGGGTGAAGAACTGGTGCCAGGTGCAACCCTCCTAACCCCACTGCCCTCCCTGGACGGGGCTGAGCCAGACACAGGCCCCAAAGAATAGGTGGGAACTGGTCTTTCCCCCAGAGGAATGTGGAGGTTCAAACAGCAGACGTGCACTCAAATACCCCTCACCCTCTCCACGGGACTCAGCCAGGACCTGTGATCATGGGGGTCAGGGGTCAGGGGCCAAGCTGTGCTGGGAGCCTAGATCTGTCTTCTCCCGAAGCCGCTTCATTTATACCCATCTCACCCCCTCCCGAGGGCCTTTCACTCCCACGTGTGCTTTGACATGTTTTACTGCATCTGAGCATCTTAATAATGTGAACTGTCTCATTAACCTTCTATGTATTATTTCATTTTTTGAATTTTTTATTTAAAGTTGTTGCACATATTATAAAATTTTGTCACGTTAAAAAAAAGACACTATCTTCATTTATTTGTTATTTATATGTTATCACTTTATAAAACTCTCTTGATTTTAAGTGGGAGCCAGGGAGTCTTGGCGTTTTGAAGACAAGGACTGTCAGTCTGTAAACAAAGGTGACAGCGTCTCTCTCCCTGGGCACACGTTTGGGTCTGGGCTACTTGAGACACTTGGCAAAGACGCCCTGTGTTGCTGAACGCCCATCCGCGCAGCCTCCGCAGACCAACCCCCCAGGCAGGCAGCAGCTCCCGGCCGGCAGCCCCCTGAAGAGACAGCTAGAATGTCACTCCGATTCCCGGGGCTGGGTCTGGACTGGAGCCGGTGTGGAAGGGCTGGCAGCATCCAGTCTCCGTCTCCCAGCACCTTCCCTCGGAGCTGCGCCCTCTCTGAGGCAGCTGGGCTTCCTGAACGCTGGGCCTGGGCAGAGACAGCAGCGAAGGTGGGAACCCTCTCCCGGCGCCTGGGGAGTCAGAGCAGGACCGAAATGTCATCCGGAGAGTTTCTACGATAAGCACTGTTCCCTGGAAAAGCTTCAACCCAAAAAGCAGCTCCACCCTCGGCCCCAGGGGGCCAAGGAGGCTCCGCTCCCACAGGCTGGGCAGCAGGGAGCGCGGGTCAGGCACGGCGGGGCCCTGCTCTCTGCCAGGGATGGCGGCTGTGCTTCCTCCTCCTGAGCCGTGGGCGCTGAGCGCCTAGTGAGAGCTGAGCTCGGGACCCCGTGGGCAGGAGCACCCAGCGTGGAGCTGGGGTCTGTGAGAACCGACAGGAAAGGGGGTTTAAGCCGGTGGTGAGGGGGTCAGATTTACAGGAAGGTCCCCGTGTCCTCGGAGTGCGCGGGGATAAGGGGGCGAGACTGGAGCCAGGAGCCAGGGGAGAGGCTGTCTCAGCGAGGCCGGGCCGTGGGGCCCGGAGCGCAGGCTGCAGCTGGGCGGTGCCCAACCCAGGAGCCGCGGTTCGGAGTGGGTGCAATGCAGAGTTCCAAGGCGGTGCCCCACGGGGCTCCCCGGGGCAGACAGGGCCGGACTAGGGACAAAGGGTGAGGGTGGCATGTGGAGATACGCCAGGCGCCCCGAGCAGGGTCTACTGGAGCTATCTGTGGAAAAGGTGCTTGGGGAGAAATTGATCCACCTACTACGGAATGCTTCCTGACATGAATAAAACGTTGGACTGGAAGACTCTTACAGACCCGCAAGGCTCATGTTCTATGAATCAGAATCGCAGATGGAGGGCCTGGCTGGGCTGCGGGCCCCTGGGCAGGGCGGGTGCAGGGCCCAGAGGGGAAGCCCAGAAGTCAGGGAGCGGCCAGGCCCTGGCCCTGCTCCCCGCCTGCCTCCGAGGGATGATGCGGCTCCTCGGGAAGGCGAGGGGCCGCCCTCAGCCACAGCACCCACTGACAGCCCCGCGTTGGCCACAGGCGCAGAGGCCCACATTACAGCGCGGGCGGCTAGTTTCCCAGAAGCAGCTACATCAGCGTGAGGCCTGCCTTGGAGCCGTCTGAGTGTGGACGAGAGTGAGCAGAGGAGGCACAGGAGGAAAAGACGGCCACCGCGGCCAGACGCAGCTGCACTTGCGGGGCCCTGCTGGCAGGTGCGTGGAGATGCGGGTGCGTCTCTCTCCAAATCTTCCCAGAAACACTGCCAGGCAGGTGGCTCCACCTAGGGAGACGCCAGCCCCAGACTCCTGGATGGAGACCCAAACCCCCACCCACACACAGGCAGTATCAGAAAGCATTTAAAGCCCATATTCTCCATGTTCACAGCTTCTGTTGGCAAAGAGATTCATCTCTGTGCCTCAGCTTCTTCGGGCCCGGGGTTGGGGGAGTTTCTCACAGAGCCTCGGGGGCCGGGCTGATGCAGGAAGGAATGAGTCCATACAGCGCCACGCCCAGAACTAGTGCCGATAACCTCTGGTTCCTACTGAGTGGCTGCTCCAGCCACGGCTCGCCGGGAACGCGCTGGTCTCTGCAGATGGGTTTGCAGTGGCGCATCTTGGTATCGGAGAAAGAAGGGAGGTCGGGCCGAGGTCTGGTATGACCCAGGACTCCCCACAGCCTCCGTGGCCATGCGGCGAAGCCAGGCTGAAGCCGCAACACAACACGCCCGCAGCTGTGCTACTTCACACACCTGACAAGCAGACACGTGCTCACCCCCTCTGCACTGGGGGACGCCCATCGTCCGGAGGAAAAAGCAGCTTCTTCTTCCCCGAAGAAGCTGAGGCACAGAGATGAATCTCTTTGCCAACAGGAGCTGTTGGCAGGTGTGCTGACAGCTGTTGACAGAACACAAACCCCAGCCACCCCCATGAGGGCTCCTCACCGTGCTCTGAACACTCAGAGGATGGCCGGGCGACACTGCACACGTGATCCGCCTCCGGAGTGGGTGCGTGTGTGTGCACCCCTGCACGCCAGCACGCGTGTGCTGACTGCTGTTGAAGCTCAGCCTAACAAAGATTCAGACTTGTCTCTGTAAGTAACAGGTCGAGGGGGCCAGGAGGCTACCCCTCGGATCTACACGTGGAGATCGATGTGCATGTGGCAAGAGGAGCTGAGAAGACAGGATGGAAGGACCGACAGCCTGGTGTCTGTCCCTGGCCCAGAGGTGGTTGGGGGTAGAGGACGGCAGCTGGACAACACGTGCCCTCCCTGAGCCTCCGTGAGTCCACAGGAAGGCAGCCCTCTCTCTTCACAAGGTCTCAACAGGAGCTGGTGATGCTGGCGACCAGCTGAGAGTCGGCTCGAGACTAGCACCGCAGGGGAAAGCAGAGGGAGATGGAGAGGGGCCGATCCTGGCACCACCACATGCCGGTGCGGCAGCTGCCGTGTCTAACTGTCTGTGAGGTGCAGCAGTGCCATGGCCAACTGGCTCCTCCCTGGCTGTCAACCGAGTTTAGATGGATCACCTGTTACTCACTGATACCCCCATCATTGCCCCAGGTTACCCCAGCACCTGAGCCATAATCGAGTAGATTGGGTGGAAAGGAAGCCACATTCCCAGAAAAAGAAAGTGAGGGACCTCTGTAGGACCTGCCAGTCATGGTCCCGCCCCCGCCCGGGTTCCTGGCTGCCAGGTGGAGCCCTGCCTCACCAGGCTGCCCTGAGCTTCCCACCTCAGGGTTGGTCCAGGCCACAAGAGGGGGCTCCTGCCTCGGTTCCCCCTTGCTGTGACCCAACCAGTCACCCGACCTGGGATGATAAGAAATATATATTTGGTCTTTGTCCCTCGTTCCTGGACAGATCCCCTAGAACCCTTGGAGTGTCCTGAGTCATGGGGAGAGAAAGCATTTTTCTTACTGATAATGAACCACTTTCATCAACACCTGAGTTTATGCTAATGAGGGGACCCTTCCAGGATGGGGGCCGGTTGCCAGAGGAACCAATCAGGTGGTTAGAGGTTCTCTCCCTCATTTGAGTCACCCTCTGGGTCCCTGCACCTCACAGTCCCTCCCGTTCTTCCTCATGCTCCTCGCGTCCTTAGGGACTCAAATCAGATGAGCCAACGAACACCGTGCCTCTTCGTCCCCACATCCTCCTCTCTCAGAGGCCTCCCTCCCGACTTCCTCCTCTCCACTCCCTGGCCTCCACGCACATGCCCAGCCCACCTCTACCAGGAGCTCAAGGTTCTGCGATCCAGCTGATGCTCCTCTGGTGCCTTCCTTGTCCACCCAAACCCGCTTCTCTATCACCCTGATCTTAGCGAGGCACAGAAAGACGGAGAATGTGGACACAAACCCACACACTCAGAGGCCTTTGACTCGGGGCTTTAAAAGCATCTGCTGTTCAAAATGGCAAGTGCATTTTGTTCAACACCTACTATGTGCCAATCATGTTTCATACCCAGTGTTATTTAAACCTCAAGCAAAGTTGCAAAGCAAGTTGATGTCAGACAGACCCATGGCCCTCACTGAGCTCTTTACAGCTTTTCACTCTGCCATCCAGGTTCACTGGAGCAGAATGAGGCAATGGAGCATAGATTTCATTTCAGGAAAATGTAAGATTCTGGAAGAAAGTGCAAAGTGGCTTCTCACCAAATTGTGAACTCGAGGATCAACCGCCTCCCCCCTTTTCCTAACACGCCTTTTCTCTGACTTCCCCACTTGCAGAGCTTTTTCTTACTCTCTGTGGCTCCCCTTAAAGCAGTGGTTCTCAACCTTTCTCATGCCGCGGCCCTTTAATGCAGTTCCTCACGTTGTGGTGACCCCCAACCATAAAATCATTTTCGTTGCTACTTCATAACTATAATTTTGCTACTGCTAATGAATCGTAATGTAATTACGACCCACAGGTTGAGAACTGCTAGCAGGGTCGCCTAAGACCATCGGAAAACACAGATATTTACATTACGATTCATTAACAGTAGCAAAATTACAGTTATGAAGTAGCAACGAAAATAATTTTATGGCTGGGGTCACCACAACATGAGGAACTGCATTAAAGGGTCGCGGCATTAGAAAGGTTGAGAACCACTGCCTTAAAGGGAGCTTCCTCAAGAAGCCCTGCCCTTGCTCTCCAAATGAGGCCAATGTGTATTTGTAGGTGAGTTGGCTGCAAATAACAGAAATCCAGATCATCCTGGGCAAATTTTAACAGTTGCAAATCACATTACAAAAATGTCCCAGAGATATAGTGAGCTTCCCGTACAGCTCCATCCAGCATGAAAGCAATAGAACCACAACATGGGCCTGGCCCTGCTTCTCAGGTCACTCCTTCTTGTCTGTCCCATTTCAGTAGCCTTCCTCTTGGGTTGTGCAATCACTACCAGCAGCTCCCAGAACTCAATACTTCCAGGTTCAAGTCCAGAAAAATGGGCAATTTCCATTTTCTCAGTATTCCCAACCAACACCTCCAAGTGAATCTGGTTGGCTTTTATTGACCCGACGAGCATACTGCTTCCATCTGTATTCAGACACTGTCCTTAGGGCCAGTGAGAGCTCCTATGGAGAGGAGGGGGGTCAGCACCCCTAGAACATGACACTGGGAAATTCTGGGTGCTATTGCAAAGGGGGGACACAAAATTAACCTGGGAGGAGGTGACAGGAATCCGTGGGAGTCTCCCTCCTTGACTGAGTGGCCAGATTATTATGATCTCTGAATGCATAATAATCTGGCCACTCAGTATATATATATTAGAGGCCCAGTGCATGAATTCATGCATGGGTGAGGTTCGGCCAGCCTGGCCAGGGGGAGGGGACATGGGCGGTTGGCCGGCCTGCCTGCTGGTCAAACTCCTGGTCGAGGAGACAATTTGCATATTAGCCTTTTATTATATAGGATATACCATTGAGTGGCCAGATTATTATGTGTTCAGAGATCATCATAATCTGGGCACTCAGTGTAATGTCCAATTCTCCATCTTTTCTGGGCCTCGCTGTGATTCCTTGGTCGACTTGGGAGTCCTGCACCAGAATGTAAGGCCCATGAAGACAAGAATTGTGCCTCCTGCATCGCTCTATTTCTATGCCTCACACCTTGCCTGGCACCTGCTTCATAAGCAGGTGAACACGGGGATGAATGAATCAGTCTGCCTGCTTCCTGTGGGCCCGAGTGCCTCGTGGCTCAGTGCAGGGGTGAGAAAGAGGTCAAGCTGCTAGATCCAGGGGTCCCTCAACCCGTGCTTAAACCAGACCTACATATCTCCTATCTATTTTGTATTTGGGGGGAAATATTCATAAGATTTCATTTGATAACAAGGTTCTATTGCTATAAAAATATATGTTTGGAAACCATCACTGTCATAGTACACAATCAAGACTTTGAAATCTTGAAGATCTGGGGTGAAATCCCACATTTTAATGGGTTTTAAGTCAAATGAAATCCAGACTCACTATGGTCTACAAGGACCTGTGGCCTGGACCCTTCCAGCCCCACCCCTCGCCTCTCTCCTGACCACATTCTCCAGCCACCTGCCCTCTCCCAGGCCGTGGCTCCCTCCCAGCCCGTGGGTGCCAACCACCTGCCAGGACTGTCCCCCACCCCACCCCAGTCTTCACGACTGGCTGCTTCTCAGCCTTTCCTCGTAGCTCCGTCCCTTCTCAGAGAGGCCTCGGGACATTCTGTGTAAAGGAAGCCTCCACCTCGCATCCTCCTCTCAGCCCCGTGGCTGTTTGCTTCTCAACCTGAGTTATTGTGATACCCAGTCTCCTGGCAGGTGTAGCCTCCCCTAGCAGATCACGTGGCCCCACAAGGCAGAGACGGTGTCTGTCTTGGCGGCCACTGTGCTGCAAGGGCCACAGCACTTCCCAGCATCAAGTGGTTTCTGATCAATGTTTGTTAGAGGAATAGGATCACTGTATGTTACTATCTCTGCACTGGGGACAGCACGACCACCCTCAGAGCGTGGCAGAAACTAAGAAAATGACATCCCATACAAATCAATAAATAGGGGAAATAATGATGAAGTAAAGTAACATCCCATGTGCACCGCACCAGGTGCTGGGGGCCGCATTAGCTCCAGCCGCCTTCATCTGCCCCCAGCCCTTTCTCAGCAGCCCTCGCCAGGTGAGCCTGGCTTGGAATTAAATTATGTTCTAAACTCAGAGCCATCCTTTAGCTCTGAGGCTGACAGGGGCCTGCACACCTGAACACAAACTGAAAAATTAATGCCCTGAAAGTCACTGTCTTCTTCCCGCAGACACACTGGCCTCCTTGCCTGTCTGCGCAGCGGCAGAACCGAGCTCTGCCTCTCCGACTCCATCTCTGTCTCGTGCAGTGACAGGGCTGCGGGCTGGCAGGAGAGAGGCCAGCGTCCCAGTGCTCGGAGGGCAGCGCAGTCCCTGGCATCTCATAACTTGGGGCGGGAGCAAGAGGGAGGGTGAGCACAGAGGCCCAGGTGGCCCTGTGCCCAGCCTTAGAGCCCTGCAACCCACCGCCTGGGCCTCCGAGAGGCGCCCAGGAAAGGGAGGTAAGGGTCCTGGCTGGGCAGGGAGGTGGAGGGGGGTGCATGGTGAGGAGGAGGAGAGCCCTGTTAGACCAGGACTGCAGCCTGGAAGATTCCTGGGCGCCGCGGCCTGTCGTGGCCTTGCCTGAAACAAGCAGGCGATTGCGTCGCAGCTCTGTGAGTACCAGGGAAAGGGGAGCTCATGTGTCAGGGCGGACTCTGACCTTGGCCCGGACCATGCCCAGGGGCCTACACTCATCACCCTGATCCTCTGAGACCTGCTCAGTTGTCAACTGGCCGCCCGAAGCGGGGTGTGCAGACCAGCCGCAGCGGCAGCGCCTGGGGGCTCCCTAGGAATGGACCCTCCGGTGCTGCCCAGGCCCGCTGACGGGCCCTGGCTGCCCGGGACCACGCACACCGTCCTCGAGATGCCCAGGGAGGCTGTGGTGATGGCTCACATGTCCCCTTGACTGGGCCAGGAGATGCGGATGTTTCCTCTGGGCATGTGTGCGGGTTTCTAGAAGGATTGCATTTGAATGGGTGAACGGAGGAAAGCAGAGGGGCTCCCCTGAGTGGGTGGGCGTCACCCAGTCCATCGAGGTCCGAATAGGACAAAAAGGTGGAAGAAGGTTGAATCTGCGCTCTGCCCACAGCGTAAGCTGGGACGTCATCTTCTCCTTGCGGGGCCTGGTCCTCAGGCCTTCAGACCCAGCTGGAGGCGGCACCGTGGCTCTCAGCCTCCAGCCTCTGAAATGCGCCACCGGCTTTCTTGGGTCCTCAGGATCAGACGGCCATGGTGGGCCTGTCCGCCTCCGCATTCATGGGAGCCGATAGATTGCAGCGCGTCTCCTTCTAGAGAGAAAGACTTGTGTCTGTATCTGTATCTAGATCTAGATCATCTATGCCTATGTCTACACCTATGTCTGTGTCTGTGTCTGTATCTGTATCCATAACTACGTCTATATCTATATGCCTGTGTCTCTCCTATGTCTACCCTATTGGTCTGCAGCTGTGGAGAACCCTGACTAGCACGACTGTGGTTCCACCACTCCCTGGTGGTGTCCATGCGGAATGCAGTGAGGTGTGTGCCGTGCGGTGGGTACAAGTTTGGGATTTGGAGTCGGAAATGAGCGTTGGGATCCCAACTCTGCCCTGGTCCACCTGAGACTCAGCTCGCTGGACCTTAGCTTCCTCCTCTGCAAAGTCGAGGGCAGGGGCACTGCTTTCTGGGCTGTTGGGATGAAATGAGCCCACACAATGAGGAAAGCCCTCCTTATAGCACCTGCCACGTCTGGGTGCCCAGGACATGTCAGCTGGTGTTACTGCTAGTAACTTCCTTCCAGTAACCAAGCATCCAGTGTGTGAATTGTTGACCCATTTTTTTCAAAAGTAGGTGTGAGCAGATTGCTGATAACCTTAGAACAGACACACACCCACCCACACTGTGGACATTCCCATGGTGGGGAGGGGGGTGGCCACAGAGCGAGCAGGTGCCAGGACCTGCACCTGCACCAGAGCGTTGCTCCCAGGACCAGCCTCTGGTCGAAGCCAATGTTCCATCAGAAGCCAGTGACTCGATATTATTGCAGCTTTGTTTCTTCTTAACTACAAATTAGGAGGAGGGTCTCATTAGAATCTGAGCCCCACCATGGCAGCTGGAAGTTTACAATATAGTCTTTTATATGTAAGGCTGAGGATCACTGATTTAGTCCACACCTGGCCAGCCCTGAGAGTGGAGAGGGAAGGAGCCATGGTCAAGGACAGGAGAAGGTGACAGAGAAGGAGGAAAGAGGGGAGGGGCCTGGGGGAGAGCAGGAGGCACTGCGAGGGGTGTGGGCAGCATTAGCCCGTGGTTGGTTGGGCTGGGGCTGGGCTGGCTGGGAGCCGGGGCTTTAGCAGTGGCACTCAGCCAGGGTTACATTACCACCCCAGGGAGATTTTCGAGATGCAATTTCAGGACCTACCAGTCAGAGTTTATGACTCCAGTGGTGGCATTGGGGCGTGTTTTCCAAAGCATCCAGCATCCGGGACTCAGGAAGAAGGTCAGAGACACATGGCAGGAGCAGGAGACAGAGGACACCGCCCTGAGCAATCGGTCCTCTGGCCCTTCGCTCGGACCCGCCAGTGAGGTCAGATGCAGCCTCAACGTCAGAGGGTCCGGACCATCCCCAGAGCAGACAGTGACAAGCGCCCACCTGGGAACAGGAACGTAAACCTCTTGGCTTCTGTTACTGGGAGGGCGGGGCTGAGCTGGTGCATCCTGAGCCTCCAGTCGGGCCCGGTTCAGGAAGGACACGCTGGGACACGTGCCTGCTTGGTGACAGGCCGGATGTGGATCATCTCTGTGGTTGTGCTTCGTTCTCCCACAGCGACTGCTGTGAGGATGGGCAGGCGTCCTGAGGCTTGTTCCCTCCATGTCCGGTAAGGAAACAGCCATTGATTCCTAAATATTATGTAAGCAGACAGAAATCATATATATACATGCACACACACACACACACACACATATAACACATCCACACATGTGTGTGTATAGTAACTGTCACACGGTCTAATTTGGGTGGGAGCCCTCACCAGCAAATGTCTGTAAGAAACATCCTGTTAGGCTTTCCTTGACGACGTTGGTCACCTCCTCCCCTGCACGGACACACAGCTCCGGCCAATGACACAGAAAATCTAACATTAAAACAAAGGCAGCATCAGAGTCCCCGTGCCACGGCAGACACTACACTGTAAGCAGTGCTGTTTTAATGGGGTTTCCGGGGCAGGGGGTAGCGGGAAGCAGGAACAAGTGAACCCGTTTCCAATGGCACATGAAGGTGAACCGCCTCATGATGGGTCCCGCCAATCGGCAAGCCTGCACAGCCCTGCCCCTCGCTCAGAGCAAAGCTCATTCCAATCAGGAGCCAGGCCAGTCCTCAGGGCACCTCAGAGGAAAACAGCAGCGTCTCAGAGAGCGTGCTCCTCCCCGGTCTCCTGTGTCACCTTCGCCCGATGGGTTCGGCTACAAGGACACTGGCGGGAGATCACGGTTATAGCGGGAACAGGAGGTCGCCTGCCCCTGCCTTCGACGCGACCACCAAGGAGCATGCCAATCCCCACCCCATTTCTGCCCCTGCCCAGCCTGGCCGAGTCTGGCTGCAAAGCCCCCGTTGCTGATCTCCTTTCACTGATAATAATGATTCATAGGACTCGTGCCATGTGCCAGGGGCCACATGAAGTCCCTCATTAATTTATTAGCTCATTTGTCCAACAAATTTTTACTGAGAGCCTGCCAGTTGTCGGGCACTGTTTGGGGGCTTTTTATTAATTATTTCCTGGCATGCCCATTTTGAAAGCATGGCTCCATTTCACGGGCAGGGAGATGGGTGCTCCTGCGGCTCTGACTCCCGGAGGAGAGCACCAGGAGGAAGCAGGATTCGCACGCAGGTCCGCTGTGCCACAGCCCCCACACATAGCCAGTGCCCTCAGGGTCCTGCTGTCCTCACCCCAGGCCAAGCCTGCCTCCTCCACCCTGGGACCACCTGGCACACCCAGGAACTCCACAGACCACCTTGTTCAGCAGACAAAGCTGCTCACATGACCTTGGCCCTTGATCAGAGGAAATCCACACAACTGTCTACTGTCTATCACCCTATGGAGACAGTGACAGAGACGGGAAGACAAAGAGAAAATGAGAGAGAGATGGGGAAGCTGGGGGGAGAGATTATAAGGGGGAGAGGAGCCCGGCCAGGTGGCTCAGGTGGTTGAGTGTTGTCCCGCGCACTGAGAGGTCACGGGTTCGATTCCCATTCAGGGCCTGGGTTTGGGCCTCAATCTCCATAGGGGGCGTGCAGGAAGCAGATGATCGATGCTTCTTTCTCATCATTGATGTTTCTATCTTTCTCTCCCTCTCCCTTCCTCTCTCTGAAAGTCAATAAAAACATTTTTTTAAATGGAAGACAAGAGCAGAGAGGGCTAGGAAGAGGGGAGGGAGACACGGGGAGAGGGAAAGAGAGCACAGAGATAAGACAGGAAAAACGAGAGGCAGGTTGTTAGAAAATCAGAGAGGAGGAGGGAAGAGAGAAGCAAAGGAAAACACGAAAAGAGGCAGCCAGCGAGCGGTGGGAGGGAAGGCGGTGTGGGGGGCGGGGGGAGGAAATGAAAGACGCCCAGCACACGGACACTGGTGGTTGGTTTGTCCTGTGCTGTCTTCCTTGAGGAGGCCTGAGAGCAGCCTTCCGCGAAGCCGCCGTGGGCTGCTCCGGGCGAAGGCGATGCCTATCGGGCCGCACTCTGTAAAGGAGCCGGTTCCCAAGGTAAAATTGATTTTATGTGTTTGTTTGTTCTGACCTTGAATTTCCCCTCTGCAACACCTGAGAAGCAGCATCCTATCCACCAGGAGATAAGAGGGTGTCGGCGCTGCGGCTGGATTACAGCGGCTGTTTACACAGAATGTCGCGCCCGAGCCAGCCTGGACCTGTGAGCCTCGTCCTCAGGCAGCGTCTGCCGGGAGGACCACGGCCACAGTGCACCTCGGGCCCAGCGGACACACAGGCATGTCTGAGTCAGGAATAATGACCCAAGGAGAGTGGACGAACATCAGAGGAGACAGGAGAGAAGTGGGAGAGGAGACAGGAGAGAAATGGGTGGACTGGCGTGGCTAAGAGGCGTCCGCGGGAGGGGCGGCCACAGGAGACCGGTGGGCCCTGCGGCAGCAGCATCTCGCCCTGCTTTGACCTCTTTCTCGATGCTGACACGTGCTCGGTATTGACATCATTCCACCCTCCCTCAGGCCTGTGAGGCTGCACAGACCTGCCCATTCTCCTGGGGACACAGGCTTTTCCAAGGCCACGCAGCTCTCCACGCTCCCACGCCAGCTGTGGTCCCCGGTGGGCAGCAGGGCTGCCTGCCTGGTGGTGAGGCCAAGCCAAAGGGGATGCCCAAAGTCAGGAGGACAGGGGGGCAGGTTGAGGTGGTCAATTCATTCTCAGGGGGACTCCAGAGGGTGGCTTTAGAATAGGCCTGGGGACGGGGCTGGGGTTTAAGGGGCATTTCTTGCAGGCAGGTGTCAGGGCAGCAGGCAGGACAGAGAGCCAGAAGAGAAGGACAGACACGCCCCCGTGCAAATGCAGCAGAGAGGTAGACGGTGGCCCAGATCCTGGCACACAGAGGCCGGGGCTCCCAGGGAGTCAGCTCGATGGTAGCAAGACTCCATCTAGTGGCCTGTCTCCAGGAGGGCCCCTTGCCTGGTCCCATTAGCTCAGGAACTGGGCAGGGCCCAGCCTGCAGAAGGCCTGGGGATACAGCCGGCAGAGGCAGGGAAGGTGGAGGATAAGAGATCAGAGTGGTCAGCCCCCAGGGAAATTCATCCTCTTTGCTAAACATTGAAACAGCTAGGACCATAGGGCCCTTGGACGGTAACAATTACATTTAAATAGTCATTGTAATGTCACACACTGAGGACTGTGGCCTTGTTAGGAGCTGAGGAGACCCTGGGGAAAGGTCGGTGCGAAGTCTCACAGAGCGGGATTCCTGCAGCCATCTGCAGGCAGAGGAGAGGGAGAGGCGGGCGTGCAGGGGAGACACGAGTGGGGGCTGTACATTCAGGGAAGCTGAATGGAGGGTGAGAGGGTGAAGTGGTGGAGGAGAAATAGAAAATGAGGGTGGGGCAGAGATCCTGGGCACCCTCTCACACCCCTCACGGATCTTCGGGGCTTGTCTGAGATGCTTGGTGCTCACACAGATGGGCACATACAAAAGCACTTGGCATGGGTGTGCCAAAGTCTAAGCGGCTTTTTCACCCCCTTGCCAGGATGAATGCTGTAATATTCATCCCAGGAGATGATGATGAAATGTTTAAAAATAGCAAGTCATCCTTCTCCTAATTTGCTTTATAATCTCAGTTCCCACCCCCCATGTCCATTTGTGAATTGGGTAACCCTCTCTCTGACCCTTTGAACACTCCACATTGTCCATGTCTAGGTCCAAATGGGAGCAGGATTTAGGAGTGGTGCATTCGGTGCAGCCCAGAATCTTGGAGTTTAGAGATGATTTCAGTGGATTTTGGAACCTCCCCATCACCAGCGCCCTCACCCCCACCACCTGGGCATCTATAGCGCCAGAGATGAGGCATCAGAGAGAAAAGGGCCTGCAGCATTAGGCAGCTCAGAAGATAATGTGAGGAAGCCTTTAGAAGATTCCAGGACGTTCCCTGAATACACAAGGACAAGAAGCGGATGGTAGGGGAATTCTTAATCAGGTTGTTGCAAACTCTCTCACTCACAACCTGGAGAACATTTGAAACTGTGGGGGAGGAACAAGAAAGGTGTCAGACACTCACTGCCGCCTCCTCTCTCGGGGCATGTGGACTTGAGGAACGAGATCTAATCTGAAGAACGCACACACTGGACAGAGAAGAATGGCAGGCGGGGAAGCACCCACCCAAGAACTCAAGGCTGAGAGGGAGGGAGTGTTGGCCAAAATGAGAGACAGATCTTGCCCCGTGGCTGCTCTGCTCCCACCCCAAGCCAGCCCCTGAGCCCAGGTCAGGGGAGGGACCGGGCACTCCAGGACGATGGAAAACTCAGCAGGGGAGCAGGCGTGCCCATTGAGTACAGCCTTATGAGGCCTTATCCCTGGGCTCTCAAAGGCAATCAGCTGATGCGTTCTCCGGTGAAGTGGATCTGCAAAGGAGAGCTGGCCAGGCTCCACTCCCGAAGGCGCGCCAATCAAGTGAGGCTGGTTTGGGGACTGAGGGGAAAGTTTTAACAAAGCTCTGGGCCTGGCTGAAGGATAACAGAGAACCTCTACATTTTTTCTCTATAAAGAGAATTTCCTTTCCAGCTGTGCAGACAGTGGGTCCCTGCAGCCTGTTGGTGGACTCCATGCGTGTCCAACCTTTACCTTCGTCTGGTCACCCTCCCAGACCTATCCCGGAGACTCACTGTCCCAGGTCTGGACATCTTCGCCTGGTTCCTCCACCACCGGGCGCTCCAAAGCACCTACTGGGTGAAGCCGCCTGCACTGGCTTCCATTTCAGGGCCTTTCGAC
This sequence comes from Ia io, assembly GCA_025583905.1. NCBI lineage: Eukaryota > Metazoa > Chordata > Mammalia > Chiroptera > Vespertilionidae > Ia > Ia io. The sequence continues at coordinate 110,026,277 of JAJQQW010000010.1, read as the reverse complement.
AATTTCTCTGCCTGCCCCAATTTCCTCCTGTTGAAATTCATCTCTCTCTCATCTCCGTATCAGCATCTCTCAGCCCTCTGTCCAGGCATTCTCACTGGGCCAGCCCTGAGCTGCGTTGCAGGATCTGGGTGCACAGTCCAATATGGGCCCAGACAACACCGGAGCTTCCATAAAGACAGGCAAAGCGAGGAGCAGTCCAGACCATGGCGGGTGAGGAAGACAGATGTTCAGTGTAGACCAAAGGGAATGGTATCTGTTTGTGGAGGAGATAGATCAGAACTGGTCCAAAGGGACTAACCCAAGTTCACTCAGCCTTCACTTCTTTATTTTAACAAATTTTATTGAACACCTACTATGGGCCTATACCCTTCCATGTACTGGGGACACAGTCGCGAATAAGCAAAAAGGACCCTGACCTTGTGGAGTTTATAGTCCAGTTAAGGAAAACAAAGAAACCAATAAATGAATGAAGACCAGACGTGTATACTGGTAGAGTTACAAAAGTAAGCAAATAAAATCCGGCAGTGTGGTCAAAGCGGCCGGCGGGTTCTTTCAGATTGGTGGGCGGTTAAAGACGCTTCCACAGGAGACATCCTCCAGGAGAACCAAAATGCTAGCTAAATTAAGTGCAGCCAGGAGTGGATTCATGAGCCTTACGATGTAGAAAACCTTTAAAACAGGTGTTTGTCTAAAAGACGTGCTGCGGTTCAGTGCTCCGGGGACCCAGGCGAACGTCAGCACGTCCACAAGCCCCAAGGAGAATGCAGTCTCGGGCGCTCTCACTGGCCACGGCCAAGCCAGGGAACTGGGCCCTGATGCCCTTTGTGGAGCTGGTGCCACAGGGGCTGGGCCCGAGGACACACACTGTGCCATCAGGTTCTTCTTTATGGGGAATCAGTGGTGTCGGCCATTATTATTATTGCCTATTGTTCCTAAGTAAGCGATGCCAACATCTCTGCTTCCCCTCCAAAACCTCGGCTGCCTGCCTAACAAAGGGGAGGAAAGGGAATCATCTCTCCATTGTCTGTGAAAGGTTATTTTTTGTTTAAGCCAGACTTGCCAGGCTGGTCCATAAAAGAATAGTTAGCAACACACCGTAGGTGTTCCAAATAAACACAGAAAGATGTGATTGGATGCCAGCGTGGTCCTACAATTTCTTCCCCCAGGGAAGTGAAGAAAGTGATCAAAATGCATCTGCTGGGTCTTTGATCAGCTGGTCGTGCTGGGCAGACAGGCCCAGCCGTGGGAGGGTCCACATTGACTCAGTAAGTACTGAGGCCTAGCACTGGCCACACTGCTGAGCGCCCACCCTGAGCAGGAGCAGAGCAGAGAAGGGCGGACACTGCATCTGACCAGAATGGGCAGAACTAAGCCCTGGGCCAGTTTGTGCCTCTGAACACCCTGCACTCTCCGTGGCACTGCCCCCAGAGCCTACCTGTGGCCTGTGCAGGCCATGTAGCGGCCCCAACCCTGGCTGTCGAAGGTAAGATCGGGCAGGGCAGGCTCAGGGACAACTGTACCAGCAACCTGTGCAAGGTGAGATGAATGTTCCTTAAATTCTATCATTATCCTTAACATCTCACCAGGCAAAATCTGACAAACAGAATATAATTAAAATTGCATCTTCTTCGACTCCATTCAAAGAGATCTTCTCCAAGGTGACCTGTAGTTGTGGCCCAAAGAGCAGAGCCTCTGGTGCCAGGCGCCCCATTGGAAATGCAGACTGGACTTGGGGTATCAGGCTGCTGCAGGCACCCCCAGACACTCATTTTAGTCATAGTTGGCTGCTATCAACCTATAAACACCTCTCCACTTTCAATTAACATTGCTCTGTCTCCTGTCTCACTGAATATTATATTTAACTAATTTAAGAGGATTGGTAAAGAGAGTTTTCACACTTCACAGGAAAACATAATGAAATAATTATACCTCTACCGACAAAAGGCATGAGGGTGTTTTATAAGCAGCCTTCAGGCTTTTCAACTGAAGCCGCATTCCTGTGGGCGCTCTGTCTGAACTTCAGTCAGATGACCTTTGTTCTCACATCCTTGTGCTCGCACCTGTGTTGCAGAGTGTTTGATTACTTCTGGGATGGCACTGCTGTTGTCTTCCTTGGTCACGGAGTACATAGGCTGCGGTATACACCTCGGGTGGGTAGGTGCATGGCAGGCTGGGACATTTGGTGGGGAGGAACAGAACTGAGATTGGCAAAAGGAACCCATAAATCTGTTCTTAACATAGTCGTGGTGATGGGACAAGGTTGATATTCGCTTCCTAGTCCAGTGTATCAGTCAGCTATTGACACAAAAATACTGTGTAACAAACCACCGAAGCAGGGGAAAAACACAGTATCTCACAACCACAAGCGTTTATTCTCATGCTTACAGGTTCTACAGGCCAATTGTGTCCCAGATGACTCTGTCGGGCTGCAGGTTGGCTGGCCTTGGGTCCCGGCTATAGGATGGGTTCAGGGCCACTCCATGCTCTCAGGCCTGGGCTGGAAGGGCAGTGGCCACTCAGTGCCCATCCTTCCCAGGTTACCACAGGGGCTACAGAGCCAAGCCAAACCACAAAAGCACAGCAAGGCCTCTGCTTATATCACGCCTGCCAATATCCCTTTGGCCAAAGAAGGCACCTGGCCCAGCCTCACACCTGGGGGCTAGGAGGCATATATCACTTTCAGTGGGAGGAGTGAGGCAAAGGCACTTGGTGAACAACCCCCTGGTCTTTCACGGGCACAGGTCCAGTTGGCAGGGCAAGCGGGGTAAAGGGATGGAGACGGCTGAAAATCACGCTGCCACTTGGGAGAAAGGCTATGGGTCAGCAAAATAGAGGCCATGGGCCCTGCCAGTCCAGGCGGGGCTCAGTATGACTCGGGAGCTGGACAGTTAGGAAGACAAAAAAGAGCCCAGATACGAGGTTCAAAACAATGAGCAGACTGCCAGGTCCACAGCAACCACCCAAGGCACACCAGGCTGGGGAGAGTGGGGCTCACGGGGTGTACCCCTGCCTGGCAGCACCCCCAGGAACAGGCCCGAACCCTGCCACGGAGGCCTCGCTGGCACCATCGCAGTGACGTTGGAGAAGACTGGACAGAGCTCACTCTGGACCCATGGCAGCCTCGAAGGGCCTACATGAGATGAAGCAAGGTGTGCGGATGGGCTAACTCCCCCCTGGGTGTGTAAGGCCATTTAAGAAGTAAAAGTTGTATATATTTAAGGTGTGCCACGTGGCCACGTGATGATTTGACATGTGAAAGGGCACTACAGTCAAACTAACTGACCTGTCACCTTGAGTCGTTGTTCGGGACAAAGGAATCACAGGAGCTGAAAGGCGCCAGGAGCCAGCAGAAAAGGGGCCAAACCCACACACACCCAGACACGGACAAGAACCTGGGACGTTCCCCGTTCAAGCACCACAGCCTGACTCACGGGACCAGCGCTGAGGGGACAGACAAGGCAGGTGTCCACAGGAATGTGATGGCTCCGCCCTCCACTATGCACCCTCACCAGGCAGGACCTGGCCATGGGGATCTTTCTGATGGGACAGCTAGCTCTCAGGCTTAGAGAGGCAAAGCCATGAAAGTGAAAGGAGATGATGCCCACTGCATGTATCCATCCCCCGCACCTGCATTGGCCCAGGACATCCCATACAGGGAGCTCTGCGTGCACCCATCCCCCGCACCTGCATTGGCCCAGGACATCCCATACAGGGAGCTCTGCGTGCACCCATCCCCCGCACCTGCATTGGCCCAGGACATCCCATACAGGGAGCTCTGCGTGCACCCATCCCGCACCCTGCATTGGCCCAGGACATCCCATACAGGGAGCTTGGCCCCATCTCCCGCAGGCATTGGCCCAGGACATCCCATACAGGGAGCTCTGCGTGCACCCATCTCCCGCACCCTGCATTGGCCCAGGACATCCCATACAGGGAGCTCTGTGTGCACCCATCCCCCGCACCTGCAATAGGCCCAGGACATCCCATACAGGGAGCTCTGCATGCACCCATCCCCGCACCCTGCATTGGCCCAGGACATCCCATACAGGGAGCTCTGTGTGCACCCATCCCCCGCACCTGCAATAGGCCCAGGACATCCCATACAGGGAGCTCTGCGTGCACCCATCCCCCGCACCTGCAATAGGCCCAGGACATCCCATACAGGGAGCTCTGCATGTACCCATCCCCCACAGCCTGCATTGGCCCAGGACAGTGGAGCTCAGAGGAGTCGGTGATTTTCCAGTATTTCACCCTGAGGGAGCAGTAACCTGGGATTGGAATCCAGGCGGACCAGGCCAGAGGACCTGCCTGACCCCCAGGATGGAAAGTCGGGTGCCCAAGGGGAGAAGGCGGCCTATTTGCAAGGACTGGGGTGAACACCAAGGTGGAGAAGCAATAGTTCCTGCATCCCAGGTCTGCGTCACAGCACGAGGCACTGAGAAACCCGCCCACGCCGAGCTAACTGCCCTAGGTTGTAGCCTCGTTTCCAGGCCCAGGTTCACACTCACGTTTCTAAGCTTCTTCATGAAGTCCTTTTTAAATGATCTTCTTGGAAATATGATAAAAATAAACTATCACAGATACTAGTGAAGTAAACGATAGTAAAGGTAACCCCGAGAATAATGGGTAATCCTACATAATAATCCTACATAATAAAAAGTAATATGTAAATTATCATCACTCCACTACGCCCACGATTGGGCCAGCAGGAGGTGCAGGGGGCGGGACTCGGGGTGGCCGGGGTGGTGATTGGGCCGGCAGGACGCTGAGCTCGCATCGCTAGCAGCAGCGCGAGCTCAGTGTCTGTGCCATGGCTGTGCTGCAGCACAGAAGGGGTCTCTGGGGCAGCGAGCTGGGCATTTGGAGGCCCCAGCTGACCAGGCGGCGCTGGCGGGTGGGCGGCTCGGCTCCCGGGGGAGGAGTCTGGCGGCAGTTGGGCCGCAGGAGCACGCGGCGGTGTCGGCAGAGGATGCGGGTTTCCATGCAGCCCGGGCCAGCCGGGGGAGGGCTCATGAGGGAGCCGGAAGGCAGAGGAGGCAGCGGCGGCCCCAGCCTTCCTGGGTGGGAGGTGAAGGCAAGACCCCAGCCTGGGCTCCAGCTGCCAGAGGACCACGCCCCCACCCCGCCTCGCCCTAGAGGCCCAGGGACTTCGGAGCTGCCAGCCACACCGGGTCCCGACCAGCAGACAGACAGCCTACACGTGCATGATTTAATCATGCACTGGGCCTCTAGTAATAGTGATAACAACGATAAGAGGCAGGAAAGGAGATCCTGTCTGCTGCACTCCTCCAAAGGCTGCCCCCAGAGAAGCAAACAGGACTTGGCAGCAGCAGGACCCCTCGCCTCTCACCGTCACCTGCACTCAGTCTGGCCCTGGTGCTAACAGACTCCATGTTCTTAGGAAAGTCCCAGACCAGCCAGGGGAGTGGGCGGAGGCGGGCACTCTTTGCTGCCTCTCTGTGGGGTGGTCACGTGGGCAGCCTGGCAACCGTGCTGGGCAGATGGGAGTAAAAGGGAGGGCAAACAACAGGTGCCGACCCCTGTGATGGGGACGAAGGCTCTTGTCACCACCTTGAGCTGGAAAACACCCTGAGGGCAGAGCGTGTCACTCAGGATATCCCCACGCAGGGGGTGGGCCCTGCCCATATCCCCCCCCGGCAGCCTCTGGGAGGGAATGGAGGCTATTGTTCTGGAAGGGAGCTCGTCCACATCTGCCCTCCACCTGCCAGCTCACCTGGCTCAAGCCTTACCCTGTGGCTTGTGCAGCAAAGACAGAACCCCAGCCCTCACATGGGGCTTGCACAGGGAACACAGAATCCCAGCCCTCACAGGGGGCTTGCACAGGGAACACAGAACCCCAGCCCTCACATGGGGCTTGCACAGCAAATGGGTCGAGAAGAGGTAAGGGACACGTCAGCCATGCTCTCCCAGAGCCAGAGGAGACAAAAATAGACAAAAGATGACAACATTGCAAACTTACTGGGGTGGGAGGGACCAGAGAAAAAGGCTGGACTGGAAAGGGGGACACTTCTGGAATAACTGCCCTGGGAACAGGGAGAATGCTGTGCATGCCTCAGGGCGGAGAACCCCCTTAGGACATGAGGTCCACGGCGGAGCTCAAGCACAAAGGACTCTCTCCCAGAATGAGGCTGTCGGGAGGGGCACAGAGCTGAGAAGGCAACTGAGATCAAGGACTGCTCATGAATAATTCATAATTTAAAAGCATCAACAAGTAAAATAGGTGGAGCTAAAAAGTGGTTTACTAACACAGAAGAAAGTCTTGACAGAATTACCAATAAAATGGGGAAGTGAGAGCACGCAATGAGAGCATTAGACAGGTGCACAGCAAGCAGCAGAGAGCGGCACCCACACTGAGAACACTGAGGTCCCTGCACCCAGAAACACAAAAGGGAAACCTGCGGATATGGCAGAAGACAGTTTTCCTGAAATCAGGAGGGAGCCCCAAGGGTGTGAACAGGAGAGGGACTGAGGGTGAGAGCAGGAGAGGGACTGAGGGTGAGAGCAGGAGAGGGACTGCGGGTGAGAGCAGGAGAGGGACTGAGGGTGAGAGCAGGAGAGGGACCCAGGGTGAGAGCAGGAGAGGGACTGAGGGTGGGAGCAGGGAGGGACTGAGGGTGAGAGCAGGAAAGGGACCGTGGGTGAGAGCAGGAGAGGGACTGAGGGTGAGAGCAGGAGAGGGACTGGGTGAGAGCAGGAGAGGGACTAAGGGTGAGAGCAGGAGAGGGACCGAGGGTGAGAGCAGTAGAGGGACTGAGAGTGTGAACAGGAGAGGGACTGGGGGAGAGCAGGAGAGGGACTGAGGGTGAGAGCAGGAGAGGGACCTAGGGTGAGAGCAGGAGAGGGACTGAGGGTGAGAGCAGGAGAGGGGCTGGGGGTGAGAGCAGTAGAGGGACTGCGGGTGAGAGCAGGAGAGGGACTGAGGGTGAGAGCAGGAGCGGGACTGAGGGTGTGAACAGGAGAGGGGCTGGGTGAGAGCAGGCTGGCCTCAGGGAGAGCTGGATGGGTGCACACCACCCTGGCTGCCCCTCCTCACCCAGCTTCCCCTGGGCAGGCAGGTGGACGCAGTCACACAGGAGAACAAATTGTAGAGGCTCCAACCTCCACCACCGCGCCAACCTTCAGCAAGAAGATGGGGCCATGGCACAGAGGTCTGAGGAGCAGGAGCTAGGCTTCCAGAACCTTCCTTTGTGTCCCCCTGCATATAGCCAACAGGACAAGCACACTTTGGGTGAAACAAATCAGAAACGGTGGCCTTGGGGGCTCATACCCACTCAAGATAATAACAGTCTGCCCGTTCAGAGGAACAGCTGGGCCGAGGCTGGTCAGCAGGCGGGAGCCAAGCCCACTTGACTGCAGATTCCAGACCCGGCAGCCTGGGCCTGGGGCTGCAGAAGGAAGTGCGACTTGATGAGCGGTGACGAAGTAAAAGCAGAGACAGGATGGACCAACACGGGGCAGGGACACCAGGTAGCACAGCGCGTGCTGGTGTGTCAGCCTCCATCGCAGGGTCCCTCAGGACCGCCTAGTTCAAGTGGGAACACTGTTCCCTGCCTGTCGATGTTTCCATTCTTAACCTTTGAGGGCCCTTACAAGGAAAAGCAGCTATGATTAAGAAGTACATGTTAGCAAATCCTTCAGTTTTACTTAAATTGCTTTTGCTTCTGTTAATTTCAGGAAAATTTAATAACTTTTACTTAAATACCACATATAATATAATTCTATTTATTACAGCATCTCTTTCCCTCCTTCTGTCTGGAATGACATGGATTTCCTGTTGACAGCGCTTATTTTTAGGTAGAAAGATTCAGGGTGATTTATTTTTCTTCCTTCTTCCTACTTTGGCACCATTTGAATTAGTTTTAATGAGCAGGGATAGTTTTGAAACCATAGTCATTATTTTAAAAACTAAGAACCCATAGCTGTCATAAAGACTCTCCGCCTGCAAGCAGCTCAACCGGGAAGCAGAGCCGTCACTGGCGCAGTCCCAGAACTCACCTCTGCCCAGTGCGCTCTGCATGGGTGCTGGACCCAGAACTCACCTCTGCCCAGCGCACTCTGCATGGGTGCTGAGGCCCAGAACTCTCCTCTGCCCAGTGCGCTCTGCATGCGTGCTGGACCCAGAACTCACCTCTGCCCAGTGCGCTCTGCAGGGATGCCGGGCCCAGAACTCACCTCTGCCCAGTGCGCTCTGCAGGGATATCGGGCCCAGAACTCACCTCTGCCCAGTGTGCTCTGCAGGGATGCTGAGGCCCAGAACTCACGTCTGCCCAGTGCGCTCTGCAGGGATGCTGAGGCCCAGAACTCTCCTCTGCCCAGTGCGCTCTGCAGGGATGCCGGGCCCAGAGCTCACCTCTGCCCAGTGTGCTCTGCAGGGATGCTGGGCCAGAACCCGCCAGTCACAGGAAGGAAAGCCCTTCATAAGAAAGTGGAACCGAATTAAAAACAACAATTGTGTTGACTATTTCTATGAGCCTGACACTGTGCTGAGAACCCTGCACAGAGAAGGCACTAGACTGCACTCATCAAATGAATGATGCAGGGGTGAGATGAGGGCGGGACGACATGGTGTGATGCAGCCACGGCACGGAGCCTGATTCCAATGGCATTCCGTCAGCGTCAGCTCCACCACCGACCTTTCTGCTTGGTTTTAGCAAAGTCACACCCTCTGCTCCCGGGCACCTCACCTTTAGATGCACAGATGAAAACCAGCCCTAATTATTTCAGGAGAAGGTTGGAAAGATCAAGTTAGAGACTAACGTCAATGTTTAGAACTGTTAAGTTTGAGTTGTTAGTGTTATTAATAGAACAAAGAATCCTGAATTTAAAAGAAAAATGTGACAACATGGGGGCATGGTGCTCAGTGAAGTAAGTGCAACAGAGAAAGACTGATGCTGTGTGATTGAACTTGTATGTGGAATCTAAACACACAAAACAGAGCAGAAGCAGACTCATAGAAACAGAGATGAAAGGGGTGCTTGCCTGAGGATGGGGACAGAGGATGGATGCAAAAGGAGAAGGTATGTAGTCAATCGTCTTATATAATAAAGAGGTAATATGCAAATTGACCATCACTCCAACACACAAGATGGCTGCCCCCATGTGGTCAAAGATGGCCACCACAAGATGGCTGGCAGGGAAGGGCACTTGTGGGCTATCAGGCCGGTGGGGAAAGGCAGGACTGAAAGGAAGGGCAGTTGTGGGCAATCAGGCCTGCAAGGGAGGGCAGTTAGGGGCAACCAGGCCTGCAGGGGAGAGCAGTTAGGGGTGACCAGGCCTGCAGGGGAGGGCAGTTGGGGGAAACCAGGCCTGCAGGGGAGGGCAGTTGGGGGGAACCAGGCCTGCAGGGGGGCAGGGCAGTTGGGAGGGACAAGGCCTTCAGGGAAGGGCAGTTGGGGGTGATCAGGCCTGCAGGGGAGGGCAGTTGCGGGTGACCAGGCCTGTAGGGGAGGGTAGTTGGGAGTGACCAGGCCTGCAGGGGAGGACAGTTAGGGGCAACCAGGCCTGCAGGGGAGGGCAGTTAGGGGTGACCAAGCCTGTAGGGGAGGGCATTTGGGAGCAACCAGGCCTGCAGGGGAAGACAGTTAGGGGCAACCAGGTGCCAGGGGGTGACCAAGCCTGTAGGGGAGGGCATTTGGGAGCAACCAGGCCTGCAGGGGAAGACAGTTAGGGGCAACCAGGTGCCAGGGGAGAGCAGTTAGGGGGGGACAATGCCTGCAGGGGAGGGCAGTTGAGGGTGACCAGACCAGCAGGGAAGGGCAGTTAGGGGTGACCAGGCTGTCAGGGGAGGGCAGTTAGGGGCAATTGGGCTGGCAGTGGAGCAGTTAGGCATTGATCAGGCTGGCAGGGGAGTGGTTAGGGGGGTGATCAGCCTGGCAGGCAGAAGCAGTTCGGGGCAATCAGGAAGGCAGGCAGGCAAGCAGTTGGGAGCCAACAGTCCTGGATTGTGAGAGGGATGTCCGACTGCCCATTTGGGCCTGATTCCAGGCCTAAATGGGCAGTCGGACATCCCTCGAGGGGTCCCAGATTGGAGAGGGTGCAGGCTGGGCTGAGGGATATACGCTCCCCCCCCCATGCACCAATTTCGTGCACACGGTCTCTAGTATTGTAATAAATTTGTATGGTGACAGATGGTTACCAGACTCTGTGGTAATCACATCATAAGGTATTATATATGCAGATAATTTAATAAACAAATGAACTAATTAATTTAACCTTTTAAATGTTTAAAGTTACTGAAATATTATGCACAGACAGGTAAGTGGGGAAGGGTCCAAGAGCAGGACCCTGAAAGATGGTACAGAGAGTGCAGGGTGCACCCAGGATGATCTTCCTAGAACTTGGCTCCAGCCTGGAATTAACACGTGGGCCCTGGGTTCCACGTAAGGTGGAATCTGTCTTCACTAAGGGCAGGCCACAGAGGAGACCTTCAAAAGCCACTCTTCTATATCCACATGTAGAAAATGATTTCTCTTCCTTTTGATCTTTCTGAACATTTATTGAGAGCCAACTACATGCCAGGCATTTTATAGGCATGAACTCTTTTATTCATTATACCCATTTTACAGATAAGCAAAGTCACATATAGACATATAAATGGTGGAGCTAAAGTTTTAGTGGAGGTCTTTCTGTGTCCCCAGCCTAAGCTCATAACCAGTGTGCTAACTGCCCTCCCCAGTCTACTGAGCACCACTTCTCAGGATGCCCATGAGGGGCTTGCAAAATGGAAATGCAAAATGCTAGCCCTGCTTCAAGAGAGTCGCAGGTAGGTGGGTGGGGCAGACCTGTCAATGATTTGCCATATAATCTGCTGTATCTAACAGCAAACACAGGTGCAGAGAGCTATGAAAGTTCTGAGGAAGGAGGAATGACCTAGAGGTGGAAGGATTCACCAACAAGGTGACATTGAATGGGGTCTTGTAATGTGAGTAGGAGTTCACTATTCTATATAGAGGGGAAGGTAGCACAGAGGTATAAAAGCAGGTAGTAGATCTGGCACCGAGGTCACTTTACTACAGCTGAGGCACAGGTGTGTGTCTGGGGAGATGGAGTGAGGTCATTGAGTTGGGTCATTAGTTCTCACAGACGCGGAGATGCCAGGGCTGCTTTGGGCGGGGACTGCTCTTGCCCTCTGTGCTAGAACTTGCAAACGGGGGCCCCAGCGACCCAGATTTGAACCACAGACATGTTTTGTTGGCCCGTTAGTGTAAATTCTTTTAATTTACTATCAATATTTGAAATGTAAAAGATTTTCTATAACTATCAAGATTTCTGCTCTCATTTTAAAAATTCAAAATTCTGGCCACACTGGATCCTTGTCTCTCTCTTTTTAAATATTTTTATTGATTTCAGAGAGGAAGGGAGAGGGAGAGATAGAAACATCAATGATGAGAGGGAATCATTGATTGGCTGCCTCCTGCACACCCCAAACTGGGGATCCAGCCCACAACCCAGGCATGTCCCCTTGACTGGAATCAAACCCTGGACCCTTCAGTCCGCAGGCTGATGCTCTGTCCACTGAGCCAACCGACTAGGGCTGGATCCTTGTCTCTTTACAGCTACTGACTAGGCTGAGGGCAGAGGTTCCTACAGGTCGGCACCGCCCTGCCTTACCACCTCGCCCATTTTCACCCCTGCCTCGTGCCCGGGGCATTGGTGTGCTGACCTCCGGTGAAGGACAATCGCCTCGGATTCTGGAGCGGGTGAGTGATCGGGCACTTCTCTCTGGGTCCGAGCTCTCTGGCTGGCGTGTGAGAGGCAGGCTGGGAGGAGAAAACTGAAAGCAGAGAAACCAGCTCGGAGTCGGTCCAGGCGGTGGGACAGGACAGGAAGGGACTTGCTTGAACGGAGGAGGGCTGGGTGTCTCAGGGTATTTCTTTATCCTCTCAGTCCCTTCCTCACCTACCCACGTAAATGACACCCAGAGCATCAGCAGCTCCTCTCCTCTCCCATCTGTTTGTCTGTTTTCCTGCATCATTCACACCGCAGCCTGGCAGCCGGGTTGTCAGTTACTATTCACCTGTTAACTACCCATCTCCTCTCACTAGAACAGGCATCTCCTCCCACTAGAACAGGCATCTCCTCCCATTAGAACAGGCCTCCCTGTGGCCAGGAGTCTTGTTTCCTGCTCTGCTGTCCTCCCAGTGCTAAGCAAGTGCCTGGCACAGAAAGTCTGTAATGAAGGGATGTTTGTTTCGGATCAAAAAATGACGTTTTAAATTACCAACTAATATAGGCAAGCATCAGTCATCTCAGTAGTCTGAGGACAACGCATGCAGCAGGACGTGGCAGCACGCTTTTGCATGGCCAGCACAGTGCAGGGTCCCCCTCATCCTGGGAAGTCCACCCCCATGCTAACTGGCAGTGCAGGGCAGGAGAGCTGCCCGACTCACCTCATGCCCACAGCCAGAGCGGTCCTACACCTGCCCTGGCCACACAGCCCAACCTGCCCTGGCCACACAGCCCAGCCCCCACCTGCCCAGGCCACTCAGCCCAGCCCCCACCTGCCCTGGCCACTCAGCCCAGCCCCCACCTGCCCTGGCCACTCAGCCCAGCCCCACCTGTCCTGGCCACACAGCTCAGCCCCCACCTGCCCTGGCCACACAGCCCAGCCCCCACCTGTCCAGGCCACTCAGCCCAGCCCCCACCTGCCCAGGCCACTCAGCCCAGCCCCCACCTGCCCTGGCCAAACAGCCCAGCCCCCACCTGCCCAGGCCACTCAGTCCAGCCCCCACCTGCCCAGGCCACTCAGCCCAGCCCCACCTGCCCTGGACACACAGCCCAGCCCCCACCTGCCCTGGACACACAGCCCAGCCCCCACCTGCCCTGAACACACAGCCCAGCCCCCACCTGTCCAGGCCACTCAGCCCAGCCCCACCTGCCCTGGACACACAGCCCAGCCCCCACCTGCCCTGGAGACACAGCCCAGCCAGGACCTCACAGCCTTTGGAAGCAGGACTCTGATCCTTGTCCTTTATCTACATTGTCATTTCTTCACAGGGTTTCTGACCAGGGCCAGGGCTGTAAGGGCCTCCCTTTGATGTTTAATTGCTTAATCATCAGTTTACTCCACCTATGTTAAGAGAGGGCATTGGACCGCTTCTGAGGGAGGTGGCTTAGAAGCCGCCCAGGGACGAAGGCTCCTGTCTGTCTTCGTGGTTACTTCTGAAGGTGGGAGGGCTTCTTACAACCTGAGTGAGGGCCCTGTCCCAGGTAGCCACCCTCACCTGGCCACATGCTCAAGCTGAGCCCTCTGGAAATGAGCCTCTGAGGCCACCACCAAAGGTAGCTTTTTTTTTTTCCTCCAAAAGTATTTAAAATTTTAAAAATCTAATTCTTTTGTATTCTACTGGAACTCATTCATTTGTTCCATGTTTTTTTCAAATAACCTATCGACGCTGTGTCTGTGCCAGGGCCAAGTCAGGCGCACAGGCAGGGATGAGAAGACGGGGACAGAGCACCGCAGCCATCAGGACATAGGGCCCGAGGGGCTGGGTAGCGTGGGGGTCTGTCTGCTGAGCTGGTAGGGCTTCAGGACCACCTCCCGGGGCAGGTGCTCGGAATTTTAGTTTTCTCCTCCTCTTCTCTGCCCCTGCTCATCCTCTTCTTGTTCTGTCTCTCTCTTTCTCTCTCTCTCTCTCTCACACTGTTCAAAGGTAAACTGAGGCACATTGAAAATGTTAAGTTTATTTGAGCATGCATCAGTTCCACCACCAGCAGCAAAATGCAGGTGGTTAGGGTTGCCAGGTGGTTAGGGTTGCCGCTCTGCCAGGCACAGTGTGATGGAGACGACCCCGACGCAGAACAAAGCAGCTGTGTGGTGGCTGCTGCTGAGGCGGCTGCCCCATCAGGAAGCCTGGGTGGTGTTGGTGTTGGTGTTGGTGTTGGTGTTGGTGTTGGTTATGGGCTGTCTTCCCTTCCTCTTCACCCCCCGGGGAGGGGGGCGCAGCATGCTGTCTGGGGCAGGCGGCCTAGGCACTTGAGTCCCTCAGTCTCACAGCCCCTCATTTAATTACTACAATCACACACACATACACACACTCACTCACACACACACACACACACACACACTCACACTCACACACACACACACACACACACACACACATACACTCACACACACACTCACTCACACTCACTCACACTCACACACACTAACACACTCACACACACACACTCATACACACACATACACTCACACACTCGCACACACTCATACACACACTCTCACATACACTCACATACACTGACACACACACTCATACTCACACTCACATGCACACTCACACGCACACTCACACATACACACACGCACACGCACACACGCACGCACACAGTAGTTCCCGATGAGGTGGACAGCCCCATCCGGGACCGGTGTCTACACGTTGACGTCAGGATGACATGTCTTCCAGGGAAGTGGGAACCGTGGGTCTTGGCACACAGGCGCTCACGCACAGTCTGACAGCCAGTTCAACAGGGTTTTCTTTCATTTGAAGAGAATAAGCACCCAGTGCCCTCTGTGCCCTGCCAGGGCTCCCCTCACGTGTAGCCGGGTGGCAGGCTCCGGGGCCTCTCACTTGCACCCCCTGAGCTACCCGAGGCCGGCCTGGTCCAGCCCAGAGTGCGGCTCTCCACACCCCGTCTGTGTTTTTCTTTCGTCTCTCTCCTTCAGCCTGTTGTGTGGCAACAGATACAATCCGCAGAGGGTCTGGGGCCAGAACAAACAAGCCCAGGGAGAGGGGAAGGAGGAGATGAGAGACCCTGACAAGCTGAGAAGGCACAGAGGCCGGACAGACTGCGGGCCACAGCCAAGCCCGGGATGGGCCCAGGAGAGGGAAGAGGTGTGGCCACCGCCTTAGCTGCCAGACATTTGACAGCCATCTGTACTTTAGCCAGGGCAGCTCTCCTCTGACCCAGCCTGTGAGGGAGCCCAGGCGGGCACAGCGGGAGCCGCCCTCCAGCCCCTGAGCTGCGGGTGCTTTGTTACACATGGTGGTAGAAGGAAAATTCTCCCTGACAACTCACTGTGTACACCGACTGCTGCATACTCTTTTCCAAACAGATGTTCGTTTTAGAGCAGTTTTAGGTTCACAGCAAAATTGAGCAGAAGATAGATTTCCCATGTACCCCCTGTCCCCTCACATGTACATCCTCCCCTATTATCAACATTTGCACCAGATGGTACATCTGTGACAATAGAAGAGCCTGCACTGACATATCATCATCGCCCAGAGTCCACAGTGTACATTAGAGTTCATGCTGGTGCGGAAGGTTCCATGGGTTTGACATGCGTCCACCATTACAGTGTCATACAGACACACTGGTTTCACTGCCCTAAAATCCTCTGTTCTCTGTCTACTCATCCGTCCCTCCCCCTCAATTCCTGTCCATCACTGTCCCTTTACTGTCCCCACAGCTTCGCCTTTTCCAGAATGACAGGTAGTTGGAATCACACAGTGTGCAGCCTTTTCAGTCGGCCTGGCCTTCTCTCACCTAGTCAGATGCATTTCAGGGCCCACCATGGCTTTTCATGGCCTGGCATTTCTTTTCTTTTTTTCTTTTTCTTATCACTGAACAATATTCCACTGTTTGGATAGATCACAGTTTATTTACTTATCCACCACCTACTAAAGGACATCTTGATTTATTCTAAATTTGCTGCTACAAACATCCATGTGCAGGATGTTGTGTGGACATAAATTCCAAGGAGTATTTGGGCAAATACCAGGGTGTGTGGCTGCTGGATGATATGGTAAGAGTATGTTTAGCTCTATCAGAAACTGCCACACTATCTTCGAAGGTGGCCGCCCCAGTCCGCATTCCCATCAGCAATGAGAGGGAGTTCTGGTTGCTCCACATCCTCACCAGCATGTGGTGCTGTCGGTGTTCCAGATTTTGGCCATTCTAATAGGTGTGTAGTGGTATTTTGTGGGGGTTTAATTGCATTTCTCTGATTACATCTGATGTATATCCTTATAGTGTCATCTGTATAGCTCCTTTGGTGAGGTGCTTATTACTTTGGCCTAATTTTTAATCAGGTTGTTTGTTTTCTTATTGTTGAGTTTTAAGAGCTCTTCACATATGTTGGATAGCAGTCCATTATCGGTGTCCATTACAAATACTTTCTCCAAGTCTATGGCTTGTCTTGTTATTCTCTTGACATTATCTTTCACAGAGCAAAAATGAAGTCTAGCTGATCAGTTCATTGTTTCCCTGACTCTAACCACCTGCTTGCTAGTTTGGAGCGCTACAGGTTTGAACACCTGCTCAGCTTGTGCGAGAGTCCACCAAGCCCTCGTGGGCAACCTGGTTAAGGTGGCATTCATGACTGAGTATCCTGCCCTGTTGATCCTGGCAGCCTTCTCACCTCTGTTCCCTGCTGCTGCTGGGCCTGGCAGAGCCCGCAGACTCCGGGACCTGTCACATGGTCTGTGACTCAAGAGCAGAGTGTAATGTAGTTGCAGAGCCAGAAGGGAAAACTCATTACACGACAGAGACCCAATAAAGAGGCACTGAAAATCGTAACGGGGGTCTCAAATGCAAGCACAACTACTGAGCCCCAAAGAGTGTGAAGCAATGATTTAGGGGAGCATATTCATGCCATCCTAAGTTGCATTCTTTCAATGAAAGCTATATTGGGCTTTCAGATTAAACATTGTCGTACATTCTTCTTTTCTACAAAGAAACGAACCCTGTAGCATTTCTCTCAAAGCCTCTTGCCCCATTAACCCACATCTTCTCCCTTGATGAGTAATATAGACCCAAGAGAGATTTGTTTTTTGTATCTCTAAAAAGGCAAAATGAATAAAAGAAGAGGTCAAGCACAAGGATAAATGGTGATTGACAGTCAACTTCAATGTTGGAAGACAATAGTGAGGACTGAAGCAAATCTGGAGAATGAAAGCTCCATCTAAAAAGTAAAGCCACTACTCAGCTCCAGCTAGTGCACATCATATGGGGACTACAAATCCAGAGTTTCAGATTTCCTGTAGAAGCCAGAAATCCAAATGTTCACATAAAAATTTCAACTTTTAAAAGTAGGCAACTAACTTATAATTGGAAATTCTACACTGACCACATAGACTCATATTCCTAATATCTGCTGGTTTGAGTTCTCTGCTATTTGACAATGAAAAGGCATTCTACAGATCGGGAGAAAATATTTGTAAGCCATATGTCTAATAAGGAGTTAATATCCAAAATATATAAGGAACTCAAATAACTCAATAGCAAACAAACAAACAATCTGATTAAAAATTAGGCAAAACCACTGGGCCAGTGTGGTTGAGTGGTTAAGCATCAACCTATGAACCAGGAGGTCTCGGTTCGATAACCCGTCAAGGCACATGTCCGGGTTGTGGGTTCAATCCCTAGTGGAGGGCATGCAGGAGGCAGCCAATCAATGATTCTCTTGCATCATTGATGCTTCTATCTCTTTCCCTCTTCCTTCTTCTCTCTCATATGTATTTTATATATATATATAAAATCAGGCAAAGAACCTGAACAGACATTATTCTAAAAAATACCATTATTCTAAAAAAATACATACAGATGGACAACACGTACAGGAAAAGCTGTTTAACACCTTTAATCATCAAGAAAATGCAAATCAAAACCACATGAGCTATCACCTCACACCTGTTACTAGTGTGTGTGTGTGTGTGTGTATATATATATACACATATATATATATATATATATATATTTGTGTGTGTATATATATATATATTTGTGTGTGTGTGTATATATATATATATACATACATATATATATGTGTATATATATATATATATATATATATATATATATATATATATTTGTGTGTGTGTGTGTGTATTATGAGTTGGTGAGGATGTAGAGGGAAGGAGAACCTGTACATTGAGGGTGGTATAAAATGGCACAGCCACTATGGAAACCAGTATGGAGGTCCTTCAAAAACTAAAAATAGAATTACATATGACCCAGCAATTTCTCTTCTGGGTATTTATCCAAGGAAATGAAATCGGGATCTCAAAGATAGCTGCACCCCCATGTTCACTGCAGCATTATTCACAACAGCCAAGACATGAAACAAACTAAGTGTCCATTGATAATGATGGATAAAATAATTGTGGTACACACACACACACACACACACACACACACACACACACAGGGATATTTCTCAGCTTTAAAAAAGAAGCTTCTGCCATTTGCTACATGCATAAACCTGGAGGAGATTATGCTAAATGAAATGAACGAGACAGAAAGAAAAACGGCCTGATCTCACTTATATGTGGAACCTGGAAAGTTGAAGAGGAAGCCGAGAGTGGAGATCGGGAAGGAACGGGAGCTGTGGGTCCAAGGATGGAGCTGCAGTTGTGCAGGGTGAATCGGCCTAGAGCCTAAGGCACAGCAGGGTGACTGCAGTTACCTACTGTACTGAGTACTGACAATGTCCTAAGAAGTAGGTTTCAGATGGTCACATTACAAAAACAATAATTACTGTATGAGGAGATCATTTAATTAGCTCGGCTCTATTAATCATTTCACTATGTGTATGTATATCAAATCCTCATATTGTACAGCTTAAATATATTCAATTTTTATTTTAAAATTTAAAATTAAAGACATAGTATGAGCCAGAAAGTTAGGTCTGGGGCCCAGGAGTGGGGTTGGGTTTCTGCAGGGCCCTTCTTGATCAGAGCAATTCTCACAGGGTCCCTGCTGCTCAGCCCCTCTCTCCAGGCGCTGAGAACGTGACCATGACAACCAGGACCTGCAAGGGAGGAGACTCTTCGTGGCATGTGTACCCTGACTGGCTCTTCACCCCCATGGTCCTCTGACCTGAGTGTGCAGGACAGTGGCCCAGAGGGCTTGTTGAACACATCTCTGGCTGAGCCGAGTTCTAGTTCAGAAGGCCTGGAGGGGCCTGGGAACTTACATTTCTAATAAGTTTCTGGGTGACGCTTATGCCCCTGCGGCAGAGACCTCACCTGGAGACCCTGCTTTAGGCCAGGAGAGTGTCTGGAACGTGGAGAGATATGCCTGAAAAGAGACAGTCCCAGGAAGGGGGCAATGTGTCCGGCAAGTAACTCCTTCAACGTGGAAAACAGGCAGCTCTGGCCGCATGCAGGTGGGGAGCAGCGGTGCAGACAGAGCCGTGACTGGCTGGGAGCCACTCAGAAATGAACCTGGCGAAGCCCTCGCCCTTTGACTGGAATTCTGAGGCTCACAGGAGGCCTGAACGTTTCATGTGTCAGTGCGTTTCCTTGTTTATTTCCATCCCTCACACGTTTCCCGCGATGATGCTCTTTGTGAAAATGTCAGCCTGTCTCAGCTCTGCTCAAGGGAGCGAGGAACAGAGAAGCTCAGCCGGATGTGGCCAAGTGGCCAAGGGGAGCAGCGCCCCCTAAGGGCAGCAAGCTGGGACAGCAGGATGGGTGCAGGGCTGTGCAGGGAGCTAGCGCCCTTCCTGTAGCATTTATGGAGCACCTGATGTATGAGTCGAGGTGGAAAGCCGACAAGGCCAGATCACGAAGGACATAGAACTTTCTGGTTTGAATGAGTGGGTCTGCCCACTTTATCTCCCCTCACGCTTTCTGTTAAGTCATCAAAATGAAGAATTGTCAAAGTCCAAACACACATATGAAAGCAGAAGAGCCATTCTTAATATTTTGTTTTCTAATAGAGAAACTCCTCAGAGATGTTATCAAATGAGGTGGGCATAACACATTCATCTGATTCCCTTTCCCTAAGAGCAGGATCATTATTGCATTCAAATTAACTGGGTGTAATCATGAATTAAATCAAGCCCGTTTATAAGGGAAACATAGAGGCATCTTTCATCTTAATATCCAGGCATGATTCTCCTGACTTGAAGGTATGATTAGGAGGAAAGTGGCAAAATAAAAAATAAAAACCCTCTGTAGCTTAACCTGAGTGGAATTGGTAATAAAACTTCGGGTCTCCGGTGAACTCACCGCCTCTCCAGTCGTCCTCAGCTGAGCTCATTATTTCATTTCATTACTTGATAGGCTGAAAAATTGCCTGCACGCTGGTTAATTAGGACAAACAGTGCTTAGGAACTGGGGAGACCACTGCAGTTCAAGAAATGAGTGCCACAACTGGGAGAGCTCACGGCTCACCTGTGGGAGGGCAGGAGGTGGCCCTCCCGTTTTGTCCAGCGCTCTGTCCAGGTGACCAGGGTAACCAAGCATTTCTCTGTCTGAGTTTGGGGCAGGAGGTGGTAAAAATCAGAATTCTACGCGGAGAAAAAAAGGGAGGTTCGTTGTAAGGCAATTCCATGCGGGATTTCTGGGAATGCATATGAAGCCAAGGGGCCTCTCTCTCTTCCTCCCTCCCTCCTTCCCCTGGTCTTTCTCTGTCTCTCACTATATGACCAGGGTCACCTGTCTCTCTCTCACTCTGGGTACTGGCTCCATTTGCCTCTCTGCATACAACCATGTGCCATTAGTAATGGTGTGGTGGACTACCCAACAGCCAATCATTCTTCTTGCAGATATTGGGGATCCTCTCCTTCCCTTTGTCATATGACTTGGATAAGGTCCCAGTGACCAAAGCTACCAATGCAACTCGTTTCCAGGTCTTAGCCAATTAGTTCACTAGGCTCGGGGATGGTGTCATGGTCCAAGCAGAGTCAGTGAGGTACAGTGAGGTTTTGAGAGGCAGAGTGTAGATTCATCTGGAAACTACCGGAGTCATCTAGAAACAACCAAGATAAACCTAGTGGAGAGCAAAGCGGCACGAGGAGGAGAGTGGAGCCAGCCATGAAGAGAGAAACAGATCGGACATCGCTTTAGCGCCCACATCGAGCAGTGCCTAATGCCTCCGCTATCCTGGATTTTACAGGTACCTGAACCAGTAAATCCCCTTTTGTGTGACTGTTAATTTGTTTTTAATTTTTCACTCTTGTGATAGAAAGAATTCCTACTGAGCTCCTGGCTTTCTTAATTCCCTCGAGCTCTGAGTTGCAGAGGGCCCAGCTCTGCCCCCGATTCTGGTGGCCTTCTAGGGCAAGGACTTACCAGCATCTGACAGTAGTTTCTGCATGTCTTCTTATTCTCAAAAAGACTGACTCACCCTAACCAGTTTGGCTCAGTGGATAGAGCGTCGGCCTGCGGACTGAAAGGTCCCAGGTTCGATTCCAGTCAAGGGCATGTACCTTGGTTGTGGGCACATCCCCAGTAGGAGGTGTGCAAGAGGCAGCTGAATCAGTGTCTCTCTCATCAATGTTTCTAACGCCCTATCTCTCTCCCTTCCTCTCTGTAAAAAATCAATAAAATATATATATTTTTTATAAAAGACTGACTCAATCATCCTAGCCAAGGACTGGATCTTCTCATCCACCACAGTGTAATCAGCCATAGCCATGAGGGTGAGGTCACATGGTACAAACACAGTCACCCCCCCAGCTAGGACTGTGGGGGAAGAACTACATCAAAGAACAATCCAAATCATGACCAGGGTGTTTCCTGGCTTCACTAAGCCCCCTGAAGAGGCAGACAGCAGACCCTCCAAATCCACAGGCATCCACCCTCCACTCTGGCTGTGCAAGTCTCCAAGTCCAGGCACCCAGTGGTTATCGCACATAGGCCTGCGGGGTCTGGTGTGACCCATGGAGGCCCCACTATGTGAAGATAAGGAATCTTTGCTTCTCTCTGCTTAGAGAGTTCCGTGTGCTGGAAAAACTAATCTTCAGCATCTCTGTCTGATGCTGACAAATTGCAGCTCCAGGAAAAGGCTGGCTGGTGCACAAATTCTGGTCATTCTTGGAGCCTTGTTTAGGAGTGAATAAGTAGAACAACTTCCAATCGAGATGACAGCATAGGTAAATGTGGTACTCAAATCCTCCCAAAACTGTATCAAAATTACAACTAAACTACAGAACACATCATTCAGAATCGCTTGAAATCTGGCTGAATGGAAGTCCTACAGCTAGGAAACTAAAGAAGCCACATCAAGATTGGTAGGAGGGACAAAGAATGGGGACAGGCTGGTCCTACACCCATGTGTGGTGAACAAAAATTGGGAGGGATATCTTGGCTGCAGAAGTCCCCGCTAAGGAGCAATGTGCCTCAGCCCTACACTAGGGCCCCCAGCCCAGGGTTCCAGTGCCAGGAAGAGAAGTCCCCATAACTTTTGAGAATTGAGGCTGAGGGAGATGGAGGGCTGCTGGAGTCCCAGGCAGTTCCTCTTAAAGGGACCACACATGGACTTACTATGACTCACTCCCTCTGAGCTCCAGAGTTGGGGGCAGACACTCGAAAGGCACCAGAGACATAAGAGAAGGAACTAAATTATCCAGCATCAGAGAAAGAGCTAGAGAGCAGTTTTCTCCCAGACAGAAGTGCTGGCAGAGGCCATTGTTCCTTTGATGAGCCCTCCCTCCCAGATCCCACAGTCTGTGCCATATCTGAGACTCCATCAACCTGGTTTACACTGTTTGCCTTACCCTGGTGATTTCCCGGGGCCCTCTCTTACCAAATTTTTGGACCCATCCAAGCTCTTTCCAGTGACTTTTTTTTTATACAAATGGCCTGCCCTGGCTCATTCTTTAGATTTTCCTAAAATATCTCAAACAAGCAGCATCTAGCATCAGTGTGCCCCATACCTCTCACTAAGTGGTCCTAGGCCCAGCAATAACAGCAGCCAGCCTTAGTTCACAGCTTAGCTTTACTGGGGCACCTTCAAGCCAGTACAAGTAGCAGCCATCTACAGATCACTTGGTAGTTCACACCAGGTGGCCCCAGGCAGAACACAGGCAGTGACTGACCTTGATCTGTACCTCCCAGGAGGCCCCAGAGACAGCATATCCAATGGACAATTTCAGACCATGTGGAAGCACCACCACCCAACCATCTCTACAAACAACACACTCACAGGGTGAACTCAATGGGCAGAGCCCCGTTAAAGCAAGTCCTGCTCTGTGGATGGGCCCCTGCACATCTGATCCTCCATAGTGATCAGTAATCAGTGCTCAGACAGTCCTTGCAGCTGACCAGCCTGGAGTTAAATCCCTCCATTGACATGCTAACACCATTCAAAGCTCAACTACAATAGGAAGGTGTACAATCTACACAGGGGTGTACCTCAAGTGCCCAGCTAGGGTGATCGGGGAGACTGTACCACTGAATTCTACAAGACACATACTATATTAAGCCACTTCCAAGCCTGGGAGATGTAGCAACCCTATCTAATACATAGCAACAAACACAGGGAGGCTGCCAAAATTAGGGGACAAAGAAATATGTCCCAAATGAAAAAAAGAACAAAACTCCAGGGAAAAAACAACTAAATAAAATGGAGACAAGCAATCTATTAGATGCAGAGTTCAAAACACTAGTCATGAAGATGCTCAATGAACTTAGGGGAAGAGTAGATGAACTTAATGAGAACTTCAATAAAGAGATAAGAAACATCAAAGTAGAATTAGAAAACATTAAAAGGAACCAGTCAGAAATAAAGAATACATTAACCGAAATGAAGAATACAATACAGGGAATCAATAATAGAGTAAATGAAGCAGAGGATCAAATCAGAGATTGAGAAGCAGAAAACACCCAATCAAAACAGAAAGAATTTGAAAACCTATGTGAAAAAATAATGACAGAAAACTTCCCCGACTTGGTGAAGGAAATAGATGTACAAGTCCAGGAAGTGCAGTCCCAAACAAAATGAACCCAAAGAGGCCCACACCAAGACACATCATAATTAAAATGCCTATGGTTAAAGGTAAAGAGAGAATCTCAAAAGCAGCAAGAGAAAAGCAGTTAACTTATCTACAAGGGAGTTCCCATAAGACTGTCAGGTGATTTCTCAACAGAAACTTTGCAGGCCAGAGGGATTGACATGAAATATTCAAAATGATGAAAAGCAAATAACTACAACCAAGATTACTCTATGCAGCAAAGCTATTATTTAGAATCAAAGGACAGATAAATAACTTCCCAGACAAGAAAAAGACAAGGGAGTTGATCACCATTAAACCAGTATAATAACCAGTTTTATATCAAATGTTAAAGGGTCTTCTTTAAGAAGAAGAAAAGAAAAATATGAACAATAAAAAGGCAATAAATACATACTTATCAATAATTGAATCTCAACTAAATGAACAAACAGAACAGAAACAGACTCATAGATACAGAGAACATTTTGACAGTTGCCAGATGGGAGGGGGATGGGTGCAAAAGGTTAAGGGATTAAGAAGTGCAAATTGGTTGTTACAGGATAGTCATGGGATGTAAAGAATAGCATAGGGAATATAGTTAATAATCCTATATAATAAAAGCCTAATATGCTAAGTGTCCAGTCATCTGTTCAACCAATCAAAGCATAATATGCTAATGGTATGCTAAGTCTGCTCAACCACTGACCACCAGGAGGCAGATGCTCTGATGGTAGGTTAGCTTGCTGCTGGGGTCAGGCTGATCGGGACTGACTGACATGGGCTGGACACACCCTGGAGCCCTCCCACGGCCCCTCCCCAGCTGGCCAACTTCCCACATCCCTCCAGCCCCAATTGTGTACCGGTGGGGTCCCTCAGCCTGACCTGCTCCCCCTCACAATCCAGGACCCCTTAGGGGATGTCGGAGAGCTGGTTTCAGCCCAATCCCACAAGCCAGGCCAAGGGACCCCACTGGTGCACGAATTCGTGCACCAGGCCTCTAGTGTTGTAATAACTATGTATGGTTTCAGATGGGTGTGAGATTTATTAGGATAATCAATTAGTAAGTTATGTAATGTCTAATCACTGGGTTATACACCTAAAACTAATATCATAATGTCAACTATAATTGAAACCAAAACAATGATTTTTTAAGTATTTTTATTTACTTCAGAGAGGAAGGGAGAGGGAGAGATAGAAACATCAATGATGAGATAGAATCATCAATCAGCTGTCTCCTGCACTCCCCCAACTGGGAATTGAACCTGCAACCTAGGCATGTGCCCTGACTGGGAATCAAACTATGACCTCCTTGTTCATAGATCAATGCTCAACCACTGAGCCACATTGGCTGGGCTAAAAAATGATTTTAAAAAATTTTTTAAAAATGTAAACTAGAATATTTTAAAGTTCCCTTTGTATTTGTCCATTGGGATGAGAAGGAACTGGTTCTGTAACATCTTTACTTAGAAAATACTGGCTGAGGCCTGGCCTCTAGGATAGGCAGTGAAAGAACACTGGGAACTTTGAGGGATCCTGTCTATCTTTAGCAGGAACTGGGTGTCCTAAGGCAAGTGATATAAGATGTCTGAGCCTCAGTCTCTTGTCTTGGAAAGGGGGAGGTAATCACCCCTCCTCTGTCTACCCCTAAAAAGGCTGATAGCCAGGAGGACTGTGCTGCCTGAGTCTCCCTTGCTGTCACAAGAGGGCTGTGCCCCTAAAGCCAGGAGCAGAAGCAGATGCCCCTCTAGCACAGGTGGACCCGAGCAGACACTATCCACACCCCACCATAACCTGCAGGGGAGATGTAGGGATGCCTCTTCTCTGCCTGGCTTTCTCCTGCATTACACACGCTCCGGTGCAAACAGGATACAAACAGGGTGCAAACAGCAGGGGGGTTGCAGGTCAGTGGACAGTGACCCAACCTCTTCAAGCCACAATGAGATGATACCAAGGTGGTTCCTCAGAGGGACCTCAGGAGGACTGAGCCCCAGGTGCCCACAAAAGTGACCTTCCCATGAATTCACCCCTTCCTAGCTTTTCTCCCTTTCCTGTTTCACCTCCTCCACCCCCTCACTAGTGCTTCTATGGGTCACCTTTCAAATAAACCCCCTGTGACCAAATCCTTGTCTCGAGGTCTGTGTTCGAAGAACAGAAACCAAACCACCACCCTAGGCCCAGCTTTTTCCTCAAACAACTTACCTAGAACCCCAACTCAGTTCTTGGAGTTAAAGTCATTCCTGGAATTAAGCAAATGTTATCAGATTCTTGGGAATACTTCCAGAAACATTTATGCGTTTATAAGCATATGCATATATAAGATTCACACACAAGGAAACGTGCTTATTTTATACAAGTGTTTGGAATCCTGCCTACAGCCTTCCACACTTCCCCATTACACGTTCTAACTTCCTATCAGTTCACACCCCTACCACTGGTGAAAAGGTGCTATGAGTAGGGAAGGCACCAGGTGCTGTAACACATGGCAAGGGCAGCTAACCCACACCCTGCAGGGGAAGTCGGAGAAGGCTTCCTAGAGGAAGTGGCATTTAAGCTAAGACCTGAGGCTCCAGGAGAAGCGTGGAAGCAAGAGAGAGATTGATCTATGTGGTTCAACCCCGGGAGTGAGGGTAGGAACCATGACAGCTGAGGCTGAGAGATGGCCAGGGCCCTTCAGGTCTTTCCAAACCTGCCCTGTTTTCTCTTCAACCACATCTCCTGCTCAATTGCTTCTGTTTAACATTGTACCTTTCCCCAAATGGGACTTGTGCTTTAGGCTTCCAGGCTTTTATACATGTTTATCCCCAAACCAGGAATAAGTTTGCCTCCAAAAAAAGAGCCTGAGCTCTAGGCAAAAAGCTTGGGGAAGAAGCTGGGCCTTGAGTGGGGCTTTACTGTGTGTTCTTCCAACACAGATTGTGAGGCCAGATCTTGGACAGAGGCTGTTGTTAAGTTCTTCTATAGTCTTACTCTCCGGTTGTTCCATCAGTTGTTGTGAGAAGGATGTTGATGTCTCCAACATTAACTGAGGATGTGTCTCTTTCTGTTCTCAGTTCTATCTGTTTCTGCATCACATACATTGGAGCTCCTTTGTTCTCTAAATAGGCTTTTAGGATTGATATTTATTCTTGGTGGGTTGGCCCTTTTATCATTAGGTTACAGTTCTCTTTTCCCCTAGCAATTTTCATTATTCTGAATATCTTTATCTATATACTAGAGGCCCAGTGCACGAAACTTGTGCACAGGGGGAGGGGAGTGTCCATCAGCCCAGCCTGCACTCTTTCCAATCTAGGACCCCTCGAGGTATGTCCGACTGCCCGGGCAGTTGGACATCCCTCTCACAATCCAGGACTGCTGGCTCCCAACTGCTCGCCTGCCTGCCTTCCTGATTGCCCCTAACTGCTTCTGCCTGCCAGCCTGATCACCCCCTAACCAGGCCCCTGCCAGCCTGATTGATGCCTAACTGCTCCCCTGCCAGCCTGTTTGCCCCTAATTGCCCTCCCCTGCAGGCCTGGTCACCCCCAACTGCTCTCCCCTGCAGGCCTGGGTCCCTCCCAACTGCCCTTCCCTGCAGGCCTGGTCGCCCCCAACTTCCCTCCTCTGCCAGCTTGGTCACCCCTAACTGCCCTCCCCTGCCAGTTTGGTCACCCCTAACTTCCCTCCCTTGCAGGCCTGGTCCCTCCCAACTGCCTTCCACTGCTGGCCATCTTGTGGTGGCCATCTTGTGTCTACATGGGGGCAGGATCTTTGACCACATGGGGGCAGCCATCTTATGTGTTGGAGTGATGGTCAATCTGCATATTACTCTTTTATTAGATAGGATAGAGGCCTGTTGCATGGGTGGGGGCCAGCTGGTTTGCCCTGAAGGGTGTCTCAGATCGGGGTGGAGGTTCCCTTGGGGCATGGGGCAGGCCTGGGCGAGGGGCCTGTGATGGTTTGCAGGCCAGCCACGCCCCCTGGCGACCCAAGTGGAGGCCCTGGTATCTGGGGTTTATTTATCTTCTACAATTGAAACTTTGTAGCCTGGAGTGGAGCCAAGCCTTCTGCTTGCTCCGTGGTTGCAGCCATTTCTGTTGGAACTTATAATTGAAACTTTGTAGCCTTAAGCAGAGGCCTGGGCGGGCCAAGGTGTGTAGAAAGCTTGGCTTCCTCCATTGCTGGGGGCAACTCTAGCCTTCTGCTCTTTCCAGCTCTGTGGCTGCCACCATTTCTGTTTGGATTTATGTATCTTCTGCCATTGAAACTTTGTAGCCTTGAGTGGAGGCCTAGGCTGGCAAGGGCAGGCGGAAAGCTTGGCTTCCTCCATTGCCGGGGAAACCCAAGCCTCCCTTCTGCTCTCTGTGGCCGTAGCCATCTTGGTTGGGTTTATTTGCATATTTGCTACTGATTGGCTTGTGGGCATGGCTTGTGGGTGTAGTGGAGCGATGGTTAATTTGTATATTACTCTTTTTTAGATAGGATTAACATAGCTACTACTGCTTCTTAATGTTTTTTCCCCATCCTTTTACTTTCAATCCACCTATATGTTGAAGTGAGTTTCTTATAGACAGTACATAATTGGGTCACATTTTTTTAGTTCACTGTTTCAGTCTTTGTCCTTTAGTTTGTACATTTAGACCATTTACATTTAATGTAATTACTGATATATTATGGCTTAAGTCAGTCATTTAAAGTCCTATTTTCTGTTTGTTCTCTCTGTTTTTAGTTTCTCTGTGTTTTTCTTTTCTGCCTCCTTTTGGGTCATTTACTAGTAAACATTTTTTTAATAATTTCATTTGATTTACTAGTAATTTTGAGTGTACAGTTCTATAATTAATTTATTTAGGTATTACATTATACATGCATAATTTATCATAGTCTATTTATATCCACATTTTACCACTTCAAGTGAAGTTTAGAATTCTTACTTCCTTTTATGAGTCTTTACTTTTAACCATTTAAAATATTTAAAGTGTCTTAAATATCACTTCCATATACATTGAAGGTCGCACTAAACAGTTATAATTTGTTTTGGCTGGAAAACGTATTTTTGAAAACTCAGGGGAGAAGAAAGTCTATTTTACTTAATCATGTTTTTGCTCTATTCCTTCTTTTTTTTTTTTTTTTTTTCTTCCTGATGTTCCCAGTTTCCTTTTTATATTATTTCTTTCTGTGTCAAGAACTCCCTTTAACCATTCATGGTATGTCCTACTCAAACTTTATTAGTTTCCTTTCATCAGAACATGTCCTGATTTCCCTTTTCTTCCCGGTGGATATTTTCTCTGGGAGCAGAATTGGGGATTCATAATTCCTTTCTTTCAACACTTGAACAATACTGTGCCACTTCACTCCTTCCTTCGTGGTTTCTGATTTTTAAATTTTCTGTTATTCTAATCATTTTCCCCCTATAACTAATGCATAATTTCTCTCTGGCCACTTTCAAGATTTTTTTGTCTTGTTCACTCAGCTTCATAAATCTGTAGGTTTATGACTTGTGTCAAATTTGGAGAATTTTCAACCATTTGTTAAATAGCTTTTTCTCTCCTCTAAAGACTGATAACACAAACATTAGATCTTTTGTTATATTCTGCATGTTCCTGAGGTTCTGTTCATTTTTTCCTCTTTATTTTTTCTCTGTGGCTCAGATTGGGTAATTTCTATTTGGAGTTAAGTGATTCTTTCTTGTGTCCTTTCCATTCTGTTCTTGAGCCTGCCCATTCTTTATTTCATCTTTTGTATGTCTTTTTTGTTGTAACATTGTCACTTGGCTCTTCCTTGTATCTTATAGTCTTTGCTGAGAATTTCTATTTCTCTTCTGAGACTTCTTATACTTTTGTTTGTTTCAACTGTGTTCGTAATTCCTTGTTGAAGCATTTTGATGGCAGCTACTGTAGAATACTTGTGGGATAATTTTAACATCTCTGTCATCTTGGTGTTGGATTCTGTTGATAGCCTTTTCCATTCAAGTTGACACATTCTTCGTTGTTGGTATAACAAGTGATATCTGACTGATACCTGGCCATTGTTGGATATTGTTATAGGACTCTAGATCTTACTTACATTTTATGTTTTAGCAGGCCTCCACTGACATTGCTCCTGTCGGGCATGGGGGGACTCACCTCATCACCACTCTATGGAGATGGAATTACAGGTTCTCTACTTGGCCACCACTGATGCTCAGTGGGAAAGGGGTTTCTAGTTACTGGGGTAGGAGTGGGAGTTTAGGTTCCCTACTAGGTGTCTGCTGATGCCATCCTACCTGGGAGGGGAGGGGGATCATATCACTGCCTCTGCTGGTACCTCAGAGGGTAAGAGCAGGGCAGTGGTCAAATTCCGACTCTCCAGCAGGCTTCCTCTGACACGTTCCCAGTGAGGAGGGGAATGAGGTCCCTCTTACCACTAAGTAGAAGTGGAAGTTCAGGCTCCCCACATGTCTCCACTGACACTGCCCTAGGAGAGGAGTTGGGGCGCCGCACCACAGCCTGGCAAGTGTAGAAGTCTAGGCTCTCTACTCAACCATTGCTGCTGATGGACATGGAAGTTGGCATTTCTGGATTGCAGGATTCTCCGGAACACAGTCTCAGATATATGAGGCACAAACAAAGCTCAGGGAACTCCCTGCCATGGTCTTCCTCTGGTTTCGAGGTCCCCTGTCTGACTTCTCTCCTCTTTTCAGAGTCTTTTTATGTTTGTTGTAAAATAGAGTGTCTAGGGACTTTTGCTGGACTTAGTAGGATAAGTAGGGTAAAGTATGGCTGTCCACTCCATCTTACCAGAAGTGGAGGTCCTCTGATTAATTCATTTTTAATATTTGGTTATTTATCTATTAACAGATAGTGTGCTCATATGGTACAAAATTCAAAATACACAAAAGAGAGGAGAGCAGAAATTCTCTGCTCATCACTATCCCCAGCCACCCAGGTCCTATTCCCAGTAAACAAGCATCGTGAGCTTCTCGTGTAGCTTTTCGGAGATATATTCCTGCAGATACAAGCAAGTTCAGCCAAAAACGGTCTGCTTATTTTACACAAAGAGCAAAACCCTGAGGATACTGATTTGGTGCTTTGATTTTTTTAGCTGCCTTTTTGAACATTTTATTTTTAAATGCTTACAGATTCACAGAAGTTTGAAAACAAATGTACAGGGAAGAGCGTGCCTCATCACGCAGCCTCCCACGGTGTCATAACAACGCTGCCATTTCTGGTAGCAAGAGTGCGGCCGCCAGTCCGCAGCTCCAGCTGACCGTTCCAGGTTTTGAAATCTGGCCCAGTGTTTTCAGATACAGATTTTTAAATAGATATTCACATTCCCCACTTTTTCTTTAAGATCGCCTACTTAAATGATAAGCGTGTATACAAACTAGTGACATGTGGTAAGTCCTATAGTTTGGTTAATGGTAGTCACTGATGTCATTTCCTTGGTTTTGATAATGTTCTATGTTGCAAGAACATATGTTGTCTTAGGGGGAAAGTGTGCCAAGGGCATAAGGCAAAATTTTGTGCTGTTTTTGCAACTTTTTACACGTTTAAAAGTATTTCAAAGTAAAATCAAAAAATAAAAATAAACTGGTATTACCTAATCAATTTTTAAATGTTGACAAACTAATTTAATTAGAATCCATGTGTGTGCAGGTGAAACAAACTTACCTTGGGCAAGGACACTGAACTTTTGGATTTAGCTTCATGACTGAGTTTAGGAATTTTGCAGTGAGACTGTCTGAACCTCGGCTCTAAGGCAAGTTTTTGAGTCTGTCTCCTTATCTGTAAAACAGGAGATACACCACCTCACTGGGTAGTTGTCGGGATTAATGAGGCAGCCAGTATCCATGTGGGGCTGGGAATATATGGATAGTCATTGCCCCTTATCCACACGGATGCATCCCTGACCCCCAGGGGACGCCTGAACCCGAGGGTGGTACTGATCCCATGTACGCTATGTTTGTTCCTACACATACATACCAATGGTAAAGTTTAATCTACACATTAGTCAGTTTCACAGAGAGAAGAGACATTCTCACCGCAGATCTCAGCAACCTCACTGTTTACTCCCCCAAGCCCCTCCTTATTAACTTGGCAGCTTTCACCTTTTTACTTACGGGAAGCACTGCACAGCTTCTCTGGCATGTCCGATGGCCAGCACCACTCCTCTTGCGCTTTGGGGTCATTGTTGAGTAAAATCAGGGTGGCTGACACACAAGCACGGAGACACCTCGACATCCCAGGAGGGCTACCGAGTGACCGATGGGCACGAGTGTCTACAGCGTGGAGACAGTGGACAAAGACGGGATTGACGGCTCAGGCGGGCGGCGGGGGATTTCATCACACTACTCAGAGTGGCACAGGATCTAAAACTTAGGAAGCGTTTATTTCTAGAATGTCCATTAGTGTTTTCAGACTGCAGCTCACTGCAGCTAACTAAACCATGGGAGCCACACCATGGACAAGGGGCTGTTTTACCGCGGCCTTCATCACCGCAGGATAGGTCAGTGTTGGATGCCCAAATCACCCATGCCAGGCTGGTCTGGCAGGGCCTACTGACAGATGCTCGGGCTTCCTCTCTCGTGTCTGCTCGGAGCAAGTCTCCCATAGCCATCTGGTGACAGGATTGGGTGGATCCAGGAAGCCAAGTGAAGGTGCATCC
Organism: Ia io; assembly: GCA_025583905.1. Taxonomy (NCBI): domain Eukaryota; kingdom Metazoa; phylum Chordata; class Mammalia; order Chiroptera; family Vespertilionidae; genus Ia; species Ia io. The sequence goes on along the minus strand of JAJQQW010000010.1, from coordinate 109,993,975 downwards.
ACCTCCTGTGGCTCAGGCCCCCTGGACGCCCCTAGGGATGGCGTGGTTTCTCCGATCACACAAGGAGGGGCCAGCATCTCACTACGTGGGAGACACACTGAAATCAGCTCCCTGACCCGCGGCCCACCCGGCCGCACAGCCTGGGCCCGGTGTTGCACTGAGTCACGAAGGGCAGATTAAGTGAGTGGCCGACGTGAGTTTACCTGCTGGCCGGCGATTCTGGATGGAGGTCAAGAAGAAATGACAGGCGAAATGGGCCACCAGTGAGTGAGCAGAGGCTGGCCTGTCCATCTCATTAACTCCAGGCTTGGAGAAGAGCGGGACGCGCCTGGCTGGGACGTGTTTCCCACTGGACCCCAGAGGGCAGCTGACCTGCAGCAGCTTGGCTCCTGCGTTTCACCCCGAGAGGCCACGAGGCTGGAGAAAATTGGATCCCAAACCACAGTCCCCAAAGGCCCCTTCTCTCTATATAGGAGCAGAATGGGTCATAAAGCACTGCTTCTAGGAAGAAGGAAGGAAGGAAGGAAGGAAGGAAGGAAGGAAGGAAGGAAGGAAGGAAGGAAGGGAGGGAGGGAGGAAGGAAGGAAGGAAGGAAGGAAGGAAGGAAGGAAGGAAGGGGGAGGGAGGGAGGGAGGGAGGGAGGGGGAGGAGGAGGGAGGGAGGGAGGGAGGGAGGGAAGGGGAGGGAGGGAAGGAGGAGGGAGGGAGGAGGAAGGAAGGGAAGGAAGGAGGGAGGGAAGGAAGGAAGACAGGAAGGAAAGAAGGGAGGAAGGAAGGAAGGAAGGAAGGAGGAAGGAAGGAAGGAAGGAAGGAAGGAAAGAAGGGAGAAAGGAAGGAAGGAAGGAAGGAAGGAAGGAAGGGAAGGAAGGAAGGAAGGAAGGAAGGAAGGAGGGAGGGGAGGGAGGGAGGGAGGGAGGGAGGGAGGAGGGAGGGAGGGAGGAGGAAAGAAGGGAGGGAGGAGGGAGGGAGGGAGGAGGGAGGAAGGGAGGGAGGAGGAAAGAAGGGAAAGGAGGGAAAGAAGGGAGGAAGGAAGGAAGGAAGGAAGGAAGGAAGGAAGGAAGGAAGGAGGAAGGAAGGAAGGAAGGAGGGAGGGAAGGAGGGAAGGAAGGAGGGAGGAAGGGAAGGAGGAAGGAAGGGAGGGAGGGAGGAGAGGAGGAAGGAGGAAGGAGGGAAGGAAGAAGGGAAGGAAGGGAGGGAGGGAGGAAGGAGGGAGGGAGGGAGGGAGGAAGGAGGAAGGAGGGAAGGAAGAGGGAAGGAAGGGAGGGAGGGAGGAAGGAGGGAGGAAGGGAGGGAAGGAGGGAGGGAAGGAAGGAAGGAAGACAGGAAGGAAGGAAGGAAGGAAGGAGGGAGGGAGGGAGGGAAGGAGGGAGGGAGGAATGGAAGGAGGGAGGGAGGGAGGAGGGAAGGAGGGAGGGAGGAGGAGGGGAGGGAGGGAAGGAGGGAAAGAAGGAAGGAAGGAAGGAAGGAAGGAAGGAAGGAAGGAAGGAAGGAAGGAAGGAAGGAAGGAAGGAAGGAGGGAGGGAAGGAGGGAAGGAAGGAGGGAGGGAAGGAGGGAAGGAAGGAGGGAGGAGGGAGGGAGGGAAGGAAGGAGGGAGGGAGGGAGGGAGGAAGGAGGAAGGAGGGAAGGAAGAAGGGAAGGAAGGGAGGGAGGGAGGAAGGAGGGAGGAAGGGAGGGAAGGAGGGAGGGCGGGAAGGAAGGAAGACAGGAAGGAAGGAAGGAAGGAAGGGAGGGAGGGAGGGAAGGAGGGAGGGAGGAATGGAAGGAGGGAGGGAGGGAGGAGGGAAGGAGGGAGGGAGGAGGAAAGAAGGGAGGGAAGGAGGGAAAGAAGGGAGGAAGGAAGGAAGGAAGGAAGGAAGGAAGGAAGGAAGGAAGGAAGGAGGAAGTGAGGGAAGGAAGGAGGGAGGGATGGAGGGAAGGAAGGAAGGAGGGAGGGAGGGAGGGAGGGAGGGAGGAAGGAGGAAGGAGGGAAGGAAGAAGGGAAGGAAGGAAAGGGAGGGAGGGAGGGAAGGAGGGAAGGAGGAGGGAGGGAGGGAGGGAAGGAGGGAGGGAGGAGGAAAGAAGGGAAGGAAGGAGGGAGGGAGGGAAGGAAGGAGGGAAGGAGGGAAGGAAGGAAGGAAGGAAGGAAGGGAGGAAGGAAGGAAGGAAGGAAGGGAGGGAGGGAGGGAGGGAGGGAGGGAGGGATGAAGGAATCAGACAGGCAGAATTCACTCTGCAAGTTTTGCTGAGGTGCCTCCCTCGGCCAGGCACTGTTAGGCATGAGGAACGGGGTGGTGAACAGAGGACATTGCTCAGCAGGTGGCAACGGAGACTAGATGTGAACAAAGTGAGGTAGCACGCTGAACAGAAACCCGGGAGTGAGCTTCCCAGGCAGAGAGAGCAACAAGGCCAAGGCCTTGAGGCCAGAGTCTGCTTGTCCTGTTTCAGGAGCAGCTCAGGAAGCACAAGAAGCAAGAAAGGAAGAGGGGACGAGGCCCAAGAGGCAGCGAGACCACAGGCTGTGCGGCCTGCGTGAGAGGAACTGAATACAGGAGGGACAGGACCCAACTGAACATCTGAAGCAGGAGGCCCTGGCTGCCCGGGGGAGAGGCATCCAGGGGGCAAGGATGGGGGCGCAGCTGACAGGGTGCTGCTGCAGGGTCCCGGGGGGCAAAGGCTCATTCCTCATTCACTGGCACCGCACAGGGCATTTGTGGGAAACTGAGTCACACCCACCCTCCTCATACTGTCATCCCCGTGTGGCTTGCCCAGGTCACACACAGGAACATTCCTGATGCCGGTCCCCGCTCCCTCCCCCTCGCCCTGACCGCCCACCCAGCTCTCCTCCCAGTACAGAACCAGGGGTGTGATTCTCACAGATTCCTCACGTTTGCTGCCATGCCGGTGCCCTCAGTGAACAGCGCTGCTTTCATGGCGTCTGAGAAATGTGGCGGCGGCACAGCCAGCACCTGTGGCCATGGACATGGGTCTGTTCTAGGGCCACCCGGCCCCACTGGCCTGGGTGCTCCCTGAGAACACAGATTGCTTCTGTTTTCCAACAGATGGATCCTCAGCACCTAAGGGGTGCCTGGCACAAGAATACACCGTGGTTATGTAAGACGCCAGCATCGGGGAAGCTGGGGATGGGAGAGGGGGACTCTAATTCTCAGCCCTGTCTCTGCAGCTCTCCTGTAAATCTAAAATTATTTCAAGTAAAAAATTAACAGCGCTGGCAAGCAGAAAATAAACAATGTGGGTTCCAGCAAAGGCAAACCTGGCGAGCTCGCCCCTCCTCCTGGGCCTCTCCCCACCGCTCCGGGCCATGGCTCGGCCTCCGCAATGAACACCTGGCCTGTCTGGGAGCAGGTCCCGCCTGCCCGGTGCAGGGCGCCCAGCCTCAGCCGCCTCCTCCGGGGCCCCGGGTGGCACAGCGCCCCGGCAGGGCAATTGAAGGGTTTTATTATAATGGCACTTTGCAAAGCTCACTCAACCCATCAAAATAATTGTTTGACTTAATGTGAAATCTGAGCACCACAGCTGCCTGCGCCCCGTCTCCGCGGAGCTCCGACGGCTGTTGGCGGCAGGAGCACATTTCAGCGTCGGAATTAACACCAGTTTGGAAGTCTCCCTAATTAGTTACAGCACCGCTCGAGGTGTCATTTTATTTTATTTTATTTTTATTTTTTTATGAGCCAGATAACATATTGCCGCTTAAGTTTCTGGAAGATGGGGAGCTATAAATAAAATGATAATTTACTTGAAGTCTCTCTCACAGATATACCGAGTTCAGAAGTAAGTTTTAATTTGACTAATGAGATGAAACTTTCTCTGCAGACCATGGGCCGAGGGTCTGACTGTCACATGGAGGCGGGCACTCCGCAGGCCAGGGATGCGGCGCCCGGAGACTGCACAGAACCTGATCTGCTCCACCGAGGGCTGCTCGGGACCCGGTGACCACGCTCCCACTCGGTCCCTGACCTGCCACTCCTGGCCTGGCGTCCATGTGCCTCCCTTCCTTCCCAGCAACTCAGTTTCCTCTTCCGTCCAAGGAGAAGGAGGACGCCTAAGCTCCCATGGGTACACGGCGGTAAACATGAAAATGTCCTGGATGGGTGAAAACAGAGCCAGAGGCCTGGGGGTGGTGCTGTGGTTAGGGGTTGGACTCGGAAACCAGACTGTTAGTTCCAATCCTGCCTCCTTTATGAACTGGCTGTGTCAACTCAGGAAAATCACTTAACCTCTCTGGGCCTTGTTTAACACTCACTGGGCTTCTTGAATAAATTAATTGATTTATAATTAAATTGCTTAGAACTTATAGAAGAAGACAGCAAATTCTCTACAAGTAAGTCTTACGTGTATTACTAACCGTGGGCAAAGAACGCTTAGCTGTGACAATGACTTGTGGGCCCCCACAGGGCCGCAGTACATAAACAGGCCCACAGTGGATCTGTGGAGTTAGCCTCTCAGGAGGCTGAGAAACAGGGAAGCTAAGCAGCTGTGGTAACGTGTGCCCAGTTTACCAGGCCCGCCCCTTCTCTGGCCCCAGCTGCTGTGGCCTAAGGTTGGGCACCAGGCAGCTGAGGTATAAATCGGCTCCTTTACGTCTGGACTCTGTGGTCCTGGCAGGCACTGCACCCAGGTCTCTGAGGCCAGGTCTTCTCATCTGCAAAATGGAGCTAAGGGGGTCGTGCTGAGGACGCAGTGAAGTGATGCAGGCGGAGTGCACCACTATACAGCAATCACTCGCTCCGTGGTCGCTATTATTGGCTTATTTTCTGCATTATCTTAGCAGGCATACACAGAGCCTGGCACGCAGGGCAACTCGGCAGGGCTTCCAAGCCTCCTCCGGCGGGCACTCCCTCGGGCTCACACTCTCTGAAGATACAGGGAGATGCTGCTGTTTACTATGCAAATGTTTCGCTGTTGGTCATAATCATAATGTCACACCAGAGAGTGGACTGTGACAAGAGGACCACCAATGAGTGACGGTTGCAGTTGCTGCCCGGTTCCTGCAGACCTGGGAGCCGCGGGGCAGCAGCCGCCTCTTGCTTCCAGGGCACATTTCTGGAGAGGATGCCTCGTTAGTGCCGCTCAGCACGGCGTGCCCCCCCAGCCAGTCGATTCCTGCTGGCTGCCATGCCCGAAAGAAACGGCCACTTTTACATAATCGATATGGAATTAAAATGATTGAAAAGTGTGTCTCTCCACTCCAGAGTTCCCACCAGAGCAGGACGATTCTGGGCCTGTGTCAGGGACGATAACGGGGAGGGAAGGCGCCCTGGGCACTCTCTGCCCCGGGGCCGAGGCCTGCGTTCTGCTCCCACCACCCACAGGGCCATCTTGGATGCTGGCAAATCCCTGAATTCATGGTCTGGGATGAATCTTTTTCCGGCTCTAAGTGACTTCTTAGGTCTAATCCAAATCCTTCATGCTGCGGATAGAACCCATCTCTCCCTGGGTCTTGGGGGCACCTAAGCAGAGCTTCCACTTGGTTACAGAGAGTGGAAATGGGGACCCTGTGGGCCAGCAAACACCCCACATTAGCCCCTCCAGCCCACTGTCCAGGAGTCTCTTTGGGGATGACAAGTGTCCTAACGGCCTGGTGGGGGTGTCTCAGTGACAGCCTTTGGGCCTGGCCTGGAGACAGCGGCCCTGGGCAGTCACTGGGGCGTGGAGAGTAGAGATCACCCCATGTATAGACAGACCTCATTGGGCTGGCCCCCCGGGTTCCCACAGGCCATTTGTTCAGCTGGCCAGTGCCGTCCATATGCAGGGAATCTCAGCTGTGCGAGGTAGGCGCCTGGGTACCAGCAACAAACAAAGACAAACTAAAACAAAATCAATGACAACAGCACACTCTCTCTGCCCTCATGGGCTTCCCTTCTAATGAATTAGGGCAATAAAGGTGCACCCAATGATGGACTCTATGGAAAAGAATAAAAAGCCGCCGATGACAGGGCGGAGTGAGAGCAGGGGCTGTTCGGGCATGGGGCCAGGGACCTTGCTCTAAGGAGGAGGCATTTAACCAGAGGCCCGAATCTCATTGTTGCAATATAGATAGGCTGGGAATGCTCCAAATCTTCACGTCTGGAGCTTAGTAATTCCTTTTTGCTTAGTAATTCCTCCTTCAATTTATCTTTCTTGTCTCACATTTTACCGAAAGCGATAAGGAGAAGCCAGACCAGGTTATTGACACGTCGCTTAGAAATCTCCGCCACTAAACAGCACGCTCCTCACTCCCAAGCCCCACCTTCCACACTGCTCAGAGCACCTTGTAGCCGTCCCCGCCGCTTTACGGCCTGGCTCGCCGGTCCTCCAGTGCCCCTAACTGAGCTCATTGCCATCGCGGTCTCACCGGAAGCACCTTTAACCCCACCTTCTCACCCATGGTCTCTTCCAGGTGATCTAGGCTTTTCCTCACGCGCCTCCAGAGGCGTCCAGCCCCTGCCCAGCACCCCGTCCCAGAGCATGTCCGCAGGGGGCGGGCTGGCGGCAGCAGCGCCCCACCTCTCAGCACGGGAATCTGTGCTGGCTCACCAAGGCTTCCAGAACAGACGACCAGGGGGGGCTGACACAGCAGGATGTGTCCTCACAGTGCAGGAGGCTGGAAGGCAGAGATAAAGATGTCGGCAGATTTCCTTTCTTCCAGGCCTCCCTCCCAGGTGAGCAGATGGCCACGTTCCCACTGTGTCCTCAAGTGGCCTCTCCCCAGGCGCATCCCAGCTGTCCCTGTGTCCACATCTCCTCTTCTCCTGAGGCCATCAGTCACATTGGATCAGGGCTCACCAAGGGCCTCGTGTTAATTTAACGACCTCTTTAAAGACCCGTCTGCAACTGCAGTCCCATTCGGAGGCCCTGGGTCAGAGCGGCGAATTGTGGATCTGGGGACACAGTTGATTTGGGGGACACAGTTCAGCCACTACAACAGGGCATTTTGTCTCATCTGTAAAATTAAAGGCACGAATGCCCTGTAGGAAGCCTCCTCCATCACCCTGGGACATGGTAAGCGAGTGTTTTGCCCACGCAGAGGCCAGAATTGCAGACGGAGCAGCTGAGGAGGAGGGGACAGGAGAGGACGAGAAAGCCATCATTCCTCCGTCGTCCCCCGCTCTGGGGGACACCATCATTCCTCTGTCGTCCCCCGCTCTGGACTCTCTCTGTCACTTAATAAACTGACTCCAAAATAATGAGAGAAAGGAAACACTCCCCTCACGTCCTCAGTGCTCCCGTGGGAGTATGGGATTTCACCTAATGAAAGGGAGTCGGTGTCATTTTCCATGGCCCACCTCCCTGGGGTATTGAACACGGTCTCACCTCCTGATTCAAGTGGAGAACAGGATTTGCTGTAACCAAAGTGCCTGTCCCTGGTCTCTGTGGCTCTCTCCTTCCCCCACCCACCTCTTGCCCTAACCCTAACCCTAACCCTAACCCTAACCCTAACCTAACCCTAACTCTAACTCTAACCTAACTCTAACCCTAGGCCTAAACCTCCCTGCTTCTCAGCCCACCTCCTAGTTATGCTGTTCTCCATGTCTCTAGTCCCAGGACCAACGACAGAAGCTAGAAGCTTCGTAAGAGACAAACTGGATCTCATTCTACCCATTTCACAGGTGAGGAAACTGAGGCTCCTGTATTTTCTTCCTGTACAATTCCCTGGAAATCTGTCAAAATCACTAAAAAGCAAAAAGGATATAAGGGAAAGACCCCTGTTACATATGACAAGCACTGAATGCTTGTGTCTCCCCTCGAATTCCTATTTTGAAACCCTACCCTCCAACGTGCTGTTTAGGAGGTGGGGCCTTGGGAAGGTGAACAGGATCAGGTGAATGGGATTAGTGCCCTTAGCAGAGTCACCAAGAGCGTGCTTCCTCTCTCTGCTCTCCACCACGTGTGGACCCAACCCGGAAGAGGTCCCTCACCCACCTTGCTGGACCCTGATCTCGGACTCCCAGCCTCCAGAACTGTGAGAAAATAATTCCTAGTGTTTATAAGCCACCAGTCTATATGGTATTTGGTTAAAACAGCCCTAACAGTCTAAGACAACTACTAATCCACAACTCCATCTACCCATCATCCATCACTTCTCCAAAATCCCCCAGAGGCTCCCAAACTTCCTAAATCATCCAGTTATTCTAAAAAGCACTTACTAAGAACTTAGTGCTTCATCGGGCTATTCTATATAAGAAAAGGCTGATACGCAAATCGACCAAACAGCAGAATAACCGGTGGCTATGATGCACACTGACCACCAGGGGGCAGACGCTCAACACAGGAGCTGCTCCCTGGTGGTCAGTGCACTCCCACAGGGGGAGCGTCGCTCAGCCAGAAGCCAGGCTCACGGGCCTCTAGTAAGAACACAAGGAAGGAGGTATAGGCCCACCTGTGGGACACTTCCAAGTGGCCAATTGGCTTGTTGGTTGCCTTACCAAGGGGCATTCCTCTCCCCTCCTCCCACAGGGCCGTGGGTCAGACACCGCTTTCCCCATTTGCAGCTACAATTGTGAACACTCTAGCCAAGGGGGTAAAGGAAAAGCCATCAAGGGGCCATCTGACGGGATCTTCTTCCTAATGAAATAGACGTGAGCTGGGAGAGCGATTCCCCAGCCTCCCTGGCCTCCTGGTGGAGGAGGTGGCATGGGACCAGGAGGCCTGGAGCAGCACACAGAGCCAAGCCCAGGGAGAGCGTGGGTCTTCAGTGTCACTGGAGCGACTGGCGCCTGCGTGGCAGCTTCTCCTCTCTGGTTTTGCTGGAAAACAACCGCTGTGGTTTAGGCCACTTTTCACTGGGTGTCTGACCCTACGGACAAAAGCTTTTTTTCCTGAACCCGAGTGAGGTTAGATAGGCTCTGTCTCTGACTGGTGATGAGACCCTTGGCTGGTGAAACGCCCTCTCCAAGGCCCAGCTTCACAAACTGCAAAACAGGAGCAGCACTGGCCTCCCCTCTGGCTCACGGTGGGTTAACTGAGGAGGCAAGTGTGCATCCACAGGTGGAGGTGTGTTTACAGATGCAGTGACGCCTTGGCCTGCCAAACACTGCACCAGTCTATAGGGTATTTATAAGCCACCAGTACATGGGTCAGACACAGCCCAGGCCATGGGTCAGGCACAGCACAGGCCATGGGTCAGACACAGCCCAGGCCATGGGTCAGGCACAGCACAGGCCATGGGTCAGGCACAGCACAAGCCATGGGTCAGGCACAGCACAGGCCATGGGTCAGGCACAGCACAGGCCATGGGTCAGGCACAGCACAGGGTCAGGCACAGCACAGGCCATGGGTCAGGCACAGCACAGGCCATGGGTCAGACACAGCCCAGGCCATGGGTCAGGCACAGCACAGGCCATGGGTCAGGCACAGCACAGGCCATGGGTCAGGCACAGCACAGGCCATGGGTCAGGCACAGCACAGGGTCAGGCACAGCCCAGGACATGGTTCAGGCACAGCACAGGCTATGGGTCAGGCTTTGACATCACACAGACATAAGCTTGACTCTGGGTCTAACACTTCATCAGTGACCTTGAGCCAACCACCTGACTGGAACCCCCTCTCCGAGGTGTAGAATGGGCATGATGGCAGCATCTGCTTCCTGAGCTGTTGTAAAGATTCGGGAAGAAGTTGTGGGTAAAGATCTTGACAGAGAGGCGATGACAGCAGCATTCAGTATATGTAGCTATTGATTTTCTGTTGAACTGATGGTCTGGAAAGAAAATGATGAAGTCAATGAGAAAAGAAGTGTGGTTTTACTGTCCCAGCCTCACTCCCTTCTTTCAACAGAAGCTTGGACACACCCATCGCCGGAGCGCCCCTCAGACACCTGCTTGCACGAAGGCCATCCTACTCGTAGCCAGTGACCCCAGCCGTGAGGAAGGGCACTCGTGCCACCTCCCACCTTGGGGAGACTGCTGTGCAGCAGTCAGTGACATCCCCATTGCCCAGGACAGCCTCACGAAGGGAAGCTCCCCTTCTTGGTCTGGCTGCAGGCGTCTTCCCACGCCCTGAGGAAGCCAGCCTCGAGGATTGTGCAGATGTCAGCAGCAGGAACCTGGCCGCTGAGATGCTGAGCTGTCAGTCACCCATGCTAAAGCCACCCTTCGCAGAAGTCCACCCCACGCCTTTGGCAGCAATGCATTTCTGTGCATTGAAGCCAGTTCGTGATGTTTCTGTTGCCTGTGACCAAAATCAGCTTAACGGCTATGGGTGGCCCCTGACAGGTGGCTCCTCAGGCCGAGCTGTGGGCCAGCTCAGACATGAAGTCACAGAATCGTGGAATGATAGAGGTCAGAGAGCTCATCCCATCCCCCTTGCATAAACGGGAGGTGCAGGCCCAGAGATGGGGAGCAACTTGCCAGTAGGAAGCAAAGCCACCAGGCACTCCTCTCTCCTTGTCCCCATGGCCAGGGTCTAGGAAGAGGAAAGGATATTAACTGGGAAGAAGGAAAAGAGTATGAACACCAAAAGCAATTCTTCCTGAAGATCGTCTCAGAACCAGGTGGTCCCTGGGCGCCTGGTGCTCAGCCAGCCTCTAGCTCAGGGGCTCAGACCTCCTGAGTGTCCTCCACACGGTAATGTGTGTGGCATTCGAAGCCAACGTGAGGCCTGATGCGCTTCTTAGGGAAAGATGGCCCCGGGGACGAGCCATAGGTCAGGGAGATGGCAGAGCCCTGATGAAACGCTGCACTTGTGGTCAGCCGACTATTTGCTTAAAAGCACCATTCACAGCACCGAGCAACAGGGCAGTAACTCACATAGACAACTGGCATTGGAACCCAGGGGAAGCCGGAGGAAACCGGCGTAGGGGAACACCCAGGAGCCGTCAATGCCTCTCTCCCCCTGGCCAGGCCGGGACCCAGGACTCGGCACACATGTATATGCTGAGGCTGACACTGAATCCCAGGACTCTGACCCTCAGGAGAGAAGACAGTGCTACCAAGCCTCCTCCTCTGGGTCCCGGGAGCCCTCCATGCACATTTCTCCACACACACAGCCTGAGGGTGGGGTCATGAGATTAGTTCTGGCCAATGGGTTGTAAGCAGAATGGATGCATATTTCTTCTGGATCAAAGCATTTAATTGCTAGTGTGAAACCTTCCAGGTCCTCCTCCCTGGTTTAGCAGTCACGGAAACGTGTGTGCAACGGAAATGACACGAGACGGGAGCAATCTGGGCTCTACATCACCATGTGAAGACAGGTGCCCGCGAGCGTGGTCGGCGGGGGGAGCAGGCTTCTGTTGTATTGAGTCCCTGAGATTCCAGTGCTGCTGGTCAAGACAGCGTAGCCCAGCCTGGCTGGCAGAGGCGTCTGTCCGCCTCAGTAACAGCCACGGCCGTCTGTAAGCACTGACTATGCTTCGGGAACTGTGGGCCTTATATCATTTGGATCCCACACTCACCTTACAGGAGAAGATTGGGCAGTTTCTCAGGGACAAAATCTAACACAAAGGAAAGCTGTGAATTCTCATCCCTGAGCTAAGCTTACTCCAAAGTCTGATGCCTTTGTTGTTAAACAAGGGGCGAGGGGGGGACAACCATGGGAAACAACTTTTATAATACCTTGAAAAAAATAAGATAGAAAAACCTACATATATATATATATATATATATATATATATATATATATATACACACATATATATATATATACACACACACACACACATATATACATATATATACATATATATATATATATATATATATATATATATATATATATATATATATGATAACCTCAATTATTTTTACACACAGAGAAAGAGACAGAGACAGAGAATGGAACTGAACCACAATATCTACCATTGAAATCTTTAATGGGTGGCTTTATGAAAGATTTTCATTTCATATTTCAAAAATCTTTCAGGTCTTCTACAATGAATACACATCCTATATAATAAAGAGGTAATATGCAAATTGATCCTCATGCCCACCCACAAGATGGCCGCCCCCATGTGGTTAAAGATGGCCACCACAAGATGGCTGGCAGGGGAGGGTAGTTGTGGGCAATAAGGCCAGCAGGGGAGGGCAGTTAGGGATGACCAGGCCATCAGGGGAGGGCAGTTGGGGGTGACCAGGCCTGCAGGGGAGGGCAGTTGGGGGCAACCAGGCCTGCAGGGGAGGGCAGTTGGGGGCAACCAGGCCTGCAGGGGAGGGCAGTTGGGGGCAACCAGAACTGCAGGGGAAGGCAGTTAGGGGGTGACCAGGCCTGCAGGGGACCAGGCCGGAAGGGAATGGCAGTTGGGGGCGACCGGGTCGGCAGGGGAGGGAAGTTGGGGGTGATTGGGCTGGCAGGAAGGGCAGTTGGGGTCAATTGGGCTGGCAGGAGAGCAGTTAGGCATTGATCAAGCTGGCAGGGAATGGTTAGGGGGTGATCAGGCAGGCAGGCAGGCAAGCGAGCAGTTGTGAGCCAGCACTCCCGGATTGTGAGAGGGATGTCCAAGATTGGAGAGGGTGCAGGCTGGGCTGAGGGACATCCCCCCCCAAGTGTACGAATTGCATGCACTGGGCCTCTAATCTTACCTAATAATAGACAAACATGTAAATTGACCGTACCTCCACTACGCCACCAGCCAATCAGGAGTGATATGCAAATTAACCCAACAAAGATGGTGGTTAATTTGCATACACAGGTGCCTAGTGATGGGGGCAGGACGCTTGCGCATTCACCATGGCGATGACGCAGGCGTTCTGCCCCACCCCCGGTCTCTCAGGGCCTCTGGGCAGCGTGGGAAGGCGGGGCCGGAGCAGAAAGAGGCAGCTCCCAGAGCAGAAAGAGGCAGCTCAGGGGCCTGAAGGAAAGGGTCTGGGCCGGAGTGGAAAGGCAGTGCCAGGCAGCCAGGGAAAGGAAAACCCATTCTAGCACAAATCTTCGTGCATCGGGCTTCTAGTTATTTTATAACCATAAAATGCATTTTTATATTTTATTGATTTTTTACAGAGAGGAAGAGAGAGGGATAGAGAGTTAGAAACATCAATCAGCTGCCTTTTGCACACTCCCTACTGGGGATGTGCCCACAACCAAGGTACATGCCCTTGACCGGAATCGAACCTGGGACCCTTGAGTCCGCAGGCCGACGCTCTATCCACTGAGCCAAACCAGTTTCGGCTAAAATGCATTTTTAGATATGACAGTATCCCAAACAGAACGTGAATTGCTAATGTCCACAACCCAAGAAGACTTGAGGAGTAATGGAGAACAATTGCTTACTAAACCCCTACTATGTGTCTGACCTTTTCTATAGGTTATGACCTTTAATCCTTCCAATGATGCTGAGAAATAAGGATTGATTTTTCTAATTTACATTTCCTGACTTTTTCAGTACATGCTAAGCACCTTGTAAAAGCCCAGCAGGGCTGCAAGCAGCTGGGGAAACTGACAGAGAAGTTAAGGAGGTCGGCCAAGGACACAAAGGTGGGCCACTGACTTCCCAAATCGTGGAATTTAGAACAAAATTAATATGTTTCCGAGGAAAAGCCATTGTGTTTGCCCTGGTACCGCAAAGTAGCTGAATATTTGCATATCTTTAAATCTTGCTCTAAATGGTCTATTTCTTTTAAATAGACCAAGCAACTATGAATAATTAGCAATTAATAATTATTATGCCTCATTAACTTAATAAAGGATTATATCTTTATAGCAAATGCAGAGCTAATGGGAAGGAAAGTTAACCTGCGCTTTCTCGCTTTCACAGTGAAGATCTGCCCTTTGGGAGGAGGTGCCCTGAGCCCGGAAAGCCCGCTCACCTGGGCCAGGGGGCCAGGCTGCTCACCTAGGACCGAATGGGAGCTGGAGAGCGGCCTTGGGAATGCAAACCTAGAAAGAGCCTTGTCACTAACCAAACAGAAATCGCAGGAAACAAAACAAAACCCATGGAGCCCTGGGCAGTGCGGAATCTCAGGGTTGTGACTCACAGAAGCGCTGCTGGGAGAGAAACAGGCCAGAGCCCTCTGCAGGGGGCGCTGAGGGGGGCAGGGATGAAATGCCACGGGCACTAACCCAGAGACCAGGCCTCAGCAAGGTCCTCCCACTGCCTCCATTTTGCTTCCCCTGGTCTGTCTTCGTCCAGGAGGACCCAAAGAGTTTCCCAAGGTGGTCTTCCCACCCAGTCTTGCTCCCCAGCCCCAATGGCAGCAGGGTGAGCACCACAGGGAGATCTGGTCCTGTTGCTCCCTTGCCTCCTGCCCTCGCCTGTGCTCTCAGTGCCCTGGGGGGGTGGGGGGGCAGGTGGGGCAGCCCCAGCCCCCACCCACCTCAGGCTCTTCTCTCCTGCCCCAGCCACCCTCTCTTCACACGTGCCCCTGGGCGGGGAGTGTCATCTCAGCCGCTGGGCAGAGCCACTGCGGTGTGTCAGCACCGAAGCAGAGGGTGGGGTCGTGGTCACGAGTGTGGCATGGACATGGACCTGTGTCTGACATCCGGCTCTGCCGCTTGGCAGCTCCGGGCTCTGACAAGCCGCGTGCACCCCGCGCACCTTCCCTCTTCAGGAAGATGGGAGTGACAGAGACGCCCACACTGTGGCTTGGAAGTGCCCGCAAGTGCACAGAGCCAGGCACATGCTAAGTGCCACGCGTGGGGTCTCGTAGCTGTGGCGTTGGGTGGAAACCATGACAAAGCTGGACCCCACGGCCAGTGCATCTGCCATTACATCCAACACCGCTGGACTCGGAGTGAGCCCTCGGACAGGGCAGGTGCAGGCGGCCGGGGCCACCTTACGGTGGTGCTGCGAGGAGTCTGACACTCTGAGCATGGAGAAGTCACCGTGCGCATCTGTCCCGGATATTCACTGCTTGTGTCCATCCAGGCCTGCACTGTGCGTGTCTATCCCAGGCCTGCACTGTGTGTGTCCGTCCAGGACTGCACTGTGCATGTCCATACCAGGCCTGCACTGTTCGTGTCTGTCCCAGGCCTGCGCTGTGCGTGTCCGTACCAGGCCTGAACTGTGCGTGTCTGTCCCAGGCCTACACTGTGCGTGTCTGTCCCAGGCCTGCACTGTGCGTGTCTGTCCCAGGCCTGCACTGTGCGTGTCTATCCCAGGCCTGCACTGTGTGTGTCCGTCCAGTACTGCACTGTGCGTGTCCATACCAGGCCTGCACTGTTCTTGTCTGTCCCAGGCCTGCACTGTGCATGTCCGTCCTGGGCCTGCACCATGCGTGTCCGTCCCGGGCCTGCACTGTGCATGTCCATCCAGGCCTGCCCTGCAACCTGCACAGTCCCACAGCACCTGCAGCCACTCCTCAGCAGACTTCTCTCCCTCTGTCCGCACACCTGCTCCCTGCCCTGAGCCCGGGAATCCAGGCCCTCCAGCCTCTGCAAAGATGTCCCCTCTTTGGGGGCTTCCCGACTGCAGTCGGGTCACAACTCCATTTTTGTGTTTGTCCTTCCCAGGCCACACCAGTCGGGACAGGCGGGCTGTGCTGCACGGAGGCCTAGCCCAGGCGCGTCCTTTCTCTCCGCGGCCTGACCACCAGTATCCCCAGCCTCCAGGCCCAGCCGGACCCAGCAGCCTCTGTCTAGACAGCGATTTTCAACTTTTCTCATCTCCTGGCACTTACACTAACACTAAAATTCTGTGGCACACCAAAAATGTGTTCATTTTTTGCCAATCTGACAGAGAGAGAGAAAGAGAGATACAATTTTGATTCATTCACACCAGCCGGCTATTGCTATGTTGGTTGTTGTCATTTTTTAATGTGACAATCCAAGGGAAAAGAGGCTAGTGCCCTGACTAAATAATCGGGTATTGCGTGTGTTAAAGATTTTTGCGGCCACTGGCTGAAGACTGCTGGTCTAGAGCATCACCAGTGGCGTGGCAGAGGGGACCAAGGTCACTGTGGCAGGGGCTCGGCATGGGCCTGTTTGTAAGGTAGAACTTGTCCTGCCAGCTCACATTTTCTTGTCCCAAAGCAAGTCACATGACCAAACCGGACTCCGAGGGGACAGAAAGCACGGCCCTCCCGTCAGACCTTCCTAAGAGTAAACGTCACCCTGTCCTCCGTCACGGCTCTCCTTACGTTATAACGTATGGCCATTGACTTCTCTGTCTTACCCACCAGGAGCTTCTTCAGGCTTTGGTTTACCTTCAGGATTTTGCCGCAATCATTACCTGCACCAAACAGGCAGCCGCCATCTGCAGATTGAATAGAAAAATAAAGAAATGGCTGAATGAAATCCATCCTGGCTCCTCTCACCACCTTCTCTGCACAGAGACAGCTCACTGGCAAGACTGCTCCAGCACACAGGCCTTCTCTTCCCTAAAATGCCAGGCTCACGGCCCTGCACAGGGCCTTTGCACATGCTGCCTCTTCTCCAGTATACGCTCCCTGAAATCCATGCACCTTGATGCCTTCCTTGGCCACCTCACTTAAAGGCTCTCCAGCCAAGCCCTCCACCCTCACCTCGTGTTTCATTTTTCTCCACAGACATTCTCGCTGTAGTAAATCCCATCGTCGATTTGTTTGTGTCTTCAGTGTTCGTCTTCCTGCTGATGACGTGGCTCTGTGAGGCAGGGGCCGTGGTCATGATGTTTACCACTGTGTCCCCAAAACAGGAACAGTGCTTGATCAGTGGACACAAAATATAGATTTGGTGAGTTAATAAATCTATATATATAAAAGGCTAAGTGACTGACCATCCGTCCATCCGACCATACATGACGCACACTGGCAATTGAAAAATAAACGTTGACTCGTGCATGTGCGAAATATATGAAGCTCTCGCTGGTGACAATCACACACATGTTTTAATTTTACTATAACATGTATTATATATACTATTTTGACATGTAATTTTTTGCAATAACATAATTACCACACGAATCTTTCTTCTAATTTCCTTTCAATGTCCACGAATCCATGCAGTGGGCCACTAGTAATGGAATGAAATCCACACATGAACATATAGAAATTCACACATGAATCCTTTATGTTCATGTGGGCCAATGTTGTCCCAATCAATTTAATAAATACAATTAAAAATTTTTTAATTAAAAGAATAATTGAATTAATAAATAAATATGTAAATACACAATTTATTGCCACGGTACAGAGAGCAAACTAAATACTCTGCTTGCTACAGAAAATAGGACCTCGGGATTTTTTTAAGAACCTCAAGATGAGCCCGACGCCCTTCTAAAATGGGTTATGACAAGGAAAATGACGGCGGACTACATGTTTAATTAATGTTTATTATTGCCAGCAGATTAGTTTGCAGACAAATTTATGACCCAATACCTTCGCTGTCTCTGTGAGTGACAGGTGGATGTCAGGGCACCAGGGCTTGCACACACGCAGGGGGCTCAGTGTATCTCTGCCGTTTCCCCGCTCCTCCCGCGGGAAGGCCGCCACATTTCATTGCAAGAGGCACAGAACCCTCAGCCACTCATTCCTGAGCCTGACTGAGAACCTGCGCGCAGATCACGCCAAGCTCAACAAACACTGATTTTTGTGTCTCTCATGAATGAATCATGGTGTTGGGTGGTGAATAAAACAGAAATGCAGATAGAAGACTTGGGCCTGTGCAGACTCGAATCTCGCAGGAGGCCACTCCGTTGGTGAGCCACAGCAGCAGGTGGGAGCCCTGCTCATAGATACCGCTCTCCCTGCCTCATTCTCCTCATTCCCCCACTCCTCGCCCTCCAGCAGCAGGTGCCTCCTACATACACCCAATTCATCTGCTCTCCCCTGCTCTGTCTCCCACTCTCATCTCTCATCTGAGGGTCTGCACTGCCTCCTTCCACGCCTGCCCGCCCCAGGCTGCTCTCCACAGGCCACAGCATGGGCCTGTCCACAGTGAGGCAGGTCCCTCCCTGGGGGGTTGGGCCCAGGCTGCACAGCTGCTGGCTGGGGGTTCTATGGAGGACTTGGGCAAAGGCATTGAAGGGGGTGACGCTATGGCTCCTTTCAGTCCCCAGAGCCAATGAGTCTGAGCTCATTTATCCACCCCACCCCTTCCTTCCACTGAGGGCCCCTCGGGGCCAGGCAAGTGCCCACCATGGGCATGGGGTGGTGAACAAACAGGCCCTCCCACTGAAAGGCCTTGCGGTCCTGGGGAGCGAGGTGTAGCACTTCAGTGGAGGGAATGATGACATGAGGTGAGGGGCTCGGCTGCAAATGTCACAGCCCCTGTCAGTGACAATGGAAAGAAAGGCCCCGGGAGTGGCTCAGCTGAGACCTGAATGATGGAATGAACCTGGCAGATAAGGGGGAGGGGCGGCGGGAGGAGGGAGACAGCTGAGTGTGGAGGTGGGGAAGGTCCCCCCCCCGCCCCCTCGCCGGGGCTCAGGTGTGTGGAGGCCGCTCCGCGGTGTTCCCAGGACTCTGGGAGTGTACATGCTGGGACCCCATATTCTGAGCAGCTGTGACCCAGCAGCTCTGTTACTCAGATTCTCCGAACTCCGTGCACCAGGATCCTGGAATACACCCGAGTCCCTGCTTCCAGGCGCCTGCATCTCAGCCTCCGTGGCCGCCGCCGCTGCCCTGGACTGTCCCTCCGCTCATGCAGATGTGGCTAGAGAGAAGTGCTGGGGAAGCTCGTTCGCATTTGCTGTGCCGTCTGCCTCCCAATTAGCCCCCGTGTCCCGCTCTGCTCTGGGAAAAGAGACAAAGGGGAATGCAGGCGGCCGGCTGTGCTAATGAGCCATCTTCGTGGCTACATTAATGTCAAGCCCGGCCGCAGGGCCGTCTCCGGCACGGGGTGAACACACGGACTAATTTATGTGGAATAAAACACGTTTTTACATGGCGCCTGACACCAAGACAGGCGTTTCCTCCCCTCAAAACAAGCCCCATCACCACGCGGTGCTCTCAGCCTTTCTCTCCATGTAAGACTTGCAAAGGCTCTTAACCCTTTGTAGCCCCGAGAGCAGCAAACAGCAGCATGTCCGGTGCGGATGGGGCATGGGGCAGGAGGCAGGTGAGGCTGGTCACCTGGGCAGGCAGCCTGACACTGGGAGCTTGGCACTGAAACCGAGTGTGTGACCAGGAGACTGCTCACCCATCCGGTGCCTCAGTGGCCCCACCAGTGAAGGGGTGAGCACAGCACCTCATGGGTCGATGCAGGTCATGAGCACAGGACAGTGTGACTCACTGGGTGAGCTGCTTTTGTTTTATTAAGTAGAGACCACGGCACTGTGCGTGCACTTCCAGGGCTGTGTGTGGGAATATCCAGTGATGATAACCGGTTCGGAGGGCTGAGGCAGGTGGTGCGTGAAACAGGGAAGACAGGCCTTGCTGATGTGCGGGGTAACGTGGCAGGGATGAAAGCAGAGGGCAGCGTGTGCTGAGGATGACAAAGCCTTTGCCACAAAGTGCATAAGGCCCACGTGCCCTTGAGTGCGGTGAAAAGTGCAGATAAAAAGGAAATGTGAATGACGGGGTCTCTTGGTCTATCGGGGCTGCTGTCACCGAGAACCACAGACCAGGGTCTTAGGAGCAAGTCCAAGGCCAGGGGTCAGCATGGCTGGTCTGTGAGGATCTCCCCCTGGATGCAGATGTGCCTTCGTGGTGTGTCCTCACATGTTGGAATGAGGACAAAGGAACTCTGGGTCCCTTTATAAGGGCACCGATCACATTCATAGGGGCTCCACCCTCAGGCCCTAATCTCCTTCCGAAGGCTCACCCCCTAACATATCACCTTGGGGTTAGTTTTTAACATACAAATTTTAAGGGAACACAAACACTAAGTCTATTACAAAGGAAATCACCAAACATTTTTTAAACAAAATAAGTCGTTAATTATGCTTTTGTTTCAAGTGTCAGAAATGCAACTCAAACTATCTTAAGCAAAACATATAGGCTCACCAAATTGGAGCTTCCTGTGATAGAGCTAGCTCTGGACTAGATTAGCTCCAGGGAAGATTAGCTCTGGACTAGATTAGCTCCAGGCTGGACTAGCTCTAGACTAGATTAGCTCCAGGGGAGATTAGCTCTGGACTAGATTAGCTCCAGGGGAGATTAGCTCTGGACTAGATTAGCTCCAGGCGGGAGTAGCTCTGGACTAGATTAGCTCCAGGTTGGATTAGCTCTGGACTAGCTCCAGGGGAGATTAGCTCTAGACGAGCTAGACTAGGATCAGAGGCTAAAGCAACTTCTTCAGGACATGGTTCCCTCCATCTGCAACTCTGCTTTTCCCCAATTGGTACCAGGTGCTTCCCAACTGATGACATAAAGGGCCACCAGCAGCTGCAGTCTTGCAGTCTATCAGGTAAGCCATGGGGCGGAGGGGGGCATCTTAGGCTCAAGTCTCATTGGCCTGCTTTGAGTCACGTGTGCTATCACTGAACCAGTCACAGTGGCTGAGGTGAGAAGCTCTGATAGCTGATTAGTCAGACCTGGTCTTGCACCTGTTACTTTGCAGGGGGCGCTGAGGCTTAGAGCAGAAAAGGGATAGTGTCCCATGGAAAAGCAGCGGTGTGCAGGGTGAGGTGTGTGTGTTACATTGTTTGCTGTGGTGATGGTGTGGTTATGTGATTTTCTCAGAAGAAAGAGAATAAATTCTAGGCAAGCAAAAGTAACACATGTCCACAGTGCATACACATACGTGTTTACTTCATTTATTTGCGTTTTTGAAAATAATGTGGATCTGTGTGGACAAAGACTGAGCGGGGACTCAGATGTGTCATCTGTGCCTGCCTGTGCCCCTGGCAGGCACCCTAAGTCACTGTCAGCCCCACCCCCTGTTTATTGATCCTAGATGTGGCCGGCATCAACCCGGGTGATAACCAGTTGTCACCCTGGATTGGGGCAGAGTCTAGTTGTTTCCTGTCCTGGGCGCCATACCGGTAACCTTTTCAAGGAGAAGGAGACGGATGAGGGGAAGGGGCTGCTGAACCACCACAGTTCCACGTTGAAAGAGGAAGAACGCCCAGAGCAGAGCTGCGTTGGACCCGAGTGCCAGGTGGCGGCGTTCTCCCACACCGAGCGAGCGCCAGGCAGATGGCTCTGTCCATGCCCATGTTCACAGCTGCTCACCCTGCGACCTTGGTAAAGCACTTCACCCTGCGGACTCGTTTCTTCATCTGCAAAATGGAAACAACGGCCGCCACCCACGGGGAGCACAGAACGGCAATGAGGGCGAAGCACTTACCTGGCGCACGCTCAGCGCTCAGCGATGGAAGTCACCTCAGGGGTAACACACCCCACTGTCTCCAGCTCCCAGGCGCTCCTCCCTTCTTTCCTAATTCAGTTGCAGAAGTGAGATGATTAAGACAAGCAAGTGGGTTAGTGGCAATGTTATGGAACACCTTCCCCCTGTGGAGCCTTCCCAGCTAAATAGAGAGTAGCATTTAAGTAACTCGGGGAACTCTGATTATTGGGGAATGAGGAGGCTGGTTAGTCAAACTCAGAGAGATGAGAGAGAATTAGACAACCGGGCACTGTGTTGACCAAGCTGCTTTTGGAAGTCGTGTTACTGAAAGAATGAGGGTGCAACCGAAACCCAGCCAGCAAAGGCCACCACTCCCCGCTGCCCACGAGCAGACGCCTCAGAACGGCCCCGGCTTCTGGTCACCTGCTGCGCGTGGCCTCCATTCCTGCCATGGTCCCGGAGCCAGGCACACACCTGCACCGCACGGCTTTGCCAATGTCACTGGGGGCTCTCACCTGCACCGCACGGCTTTTCCGGCGTCTCAGGGGGCTCTCACCTGCACCGCAGGGCTTTGCCGGCGTCAGGGGGGCTCACACCTGCACCGCACGGCTTTGCCAGCGTCACGGTACCGCGTGGAGGACCCTGAGGCCATCAGGTGACCCTTATGCATTTCTGTCTCTCCATCTCCAAAGAGCAGAATGACGGCCTCGCAGCGTCCTGGGTGTGCTGAGGGCTGCTGGAATAAAGCCCGCCTGCCGGGCCCAGGGCTGAGCCTGCTGTTGGACCCGGGAACCCCTGCGACCCCACAGAGGACAGAAGGTCCACAGCCCCGGGCAGGGCCTGGGAGTGCTCCCCAACCCCTGAGAAAGCCATGGAAACTCTTATAATTAACAGCCCTTCTCTGGGCCGTACTGACGATGCCACACCACTCTGGGCACGAAGATAAAGCCCGATCAGAGTAACTTAGGAGATTTTTTTTTCTCTTTAAATTTTGATTTAATGGGTTTCAAAATCCTGTGACAGATCTTTGGTCATTTCAACAGACTTGACTTCAGTTGTGATGTTGACTGGAGCAAACGTTGCCACTGTGCGGGCTTGAGAGCACCTATGTCCACTCGGCCCCCGGGGACAGCACCCACACCACCCATTCTGTAGGCAGCCTGGGGGCGGAGGGGGAGACGAAGGGGCTTGTCGGTTGGACGAGTTGGTGGCAGGATGCACCCAGAGCTTCAAGCAGCGTGGTCCCACTGGCACTGCTGTCTTTATGGGCAACTTTCCATCCTTGAACCAAGGCGATAGTACTTGGTTCCAGCATGTTGTCCCCCTTCCAACCAGAAATTGACACAAATGCTGTCGTGTTGGGGTTGTCGCCAGTTTTCTTAGTGTAGGCACTGACATCTTTAACAATCTCCTCATCTCTCTCCTGGCCGTAGGCGGCTCCGTGGAATCCATAACACCAGCCAGCAGCTGTCTCACACCCGGTGTGGGGGCCCAAGGGCACACTGGCAGGCCTGCCCCTCCTTGCGATGCCAGCTGCAAACTCACCACCCCCCGCGCACCAGCCTGGGACAGCCTGGAACGATGTTTCTGATGAATCTCTGTGTCCTAGGGCATCGAGGTCACATAACACTAGCTGGTCTGGAATTTCCTCAGGAGGCATCAGTGATGATCCCACGCTTGCATTCAGTGTTCAGTTTATCCGAGACCCAGGCGTACCTGAAAGGGCTTTTGCCGTCTCAGCAGCCTCCTTCTCATACTTCTCAATGGTTCTTTTCTCGGTCTCAACGCATTTGTGCATCAGATGCCAGTAATGGTGGGCTTGCAGGCATCCACGGCCGATGTTGTCATGAATCTTTCTTTTCCTGTTTGGCTTAGATTTAGTGGTGGTTTCATGACACCTGTGTTCTGGTGGCAAACCTGTTGAGAAAAAGAGTAACTTGGGAGGTTTTATCACTCTTGAGAGGTGAGGAAACCCCAGAGTCTCCAACACCTCCTCAACAAACACATTTAGATACAGAATTACATGCATGCGGCAGTAACACAGCCACTTGAAACGTCTAATGCACCAGGCACTGCCTGAAGTACTTTTCATGTATTAAGTCCTTGAATCCTCACCCTCTATTTTATAGAGGAGGAAACAGCGGCACAGAGAGGCTGAGTGATTCTCCCAGGGCCACACAGCTAGCAAGTGGCAGCTGCAGGATCTAACGCTGGGTAATAGCTGTCTGATGCCACTCGCACCGGTGTTCAGCTGATGGGACATTGCTGTGCTCTTCTCCTGGGTTCCATAATCTCTCTTTTTAAGTCAATTCTTGAACTTTTTGGCCATTTATAATGCACTAGAGGCCCGTTGCATGAAGATTCGTGCAATAGGCCTTCCTTCCCCTGACTGCTGGCACGGGTTTTCCTTGGAGCCTTCAGTCTTCTCCACCCCGCACCCCGCCCCCACTCTCCCATCATAGCAGGTGCCTGCATATGCAAATTAACCCACCATCTTTGTTGGGCTAGTTTGCATACTCACTCCTGATTGGCTGGTGGGTGTCAAGGAGGTATAGTCAATTTGCATATTTCTCTTTTATTAGTGTAGATGACCCCTAGTGCATCTAATAGCAACACATGTTCCACAAATCAACACCTGCCTTTACCACATACAATGCACTTTGATATTGTCCACAGTGTTCTATTTTATGTCATTTCTAAATGCTGGCTGCCGTCTGCTACGCTGATCACTCATGCTCATAGTGCAAACACCACCCCTCCCCGGCCCCTGGCCTGCTCTAAGCTTCAAGGGGGCGGGGCCTTGACACACTAGGCTGCTGCCAGGACGGCTCTCAGGGCCTCCTGCACTCAGCCTTGGGTCTGGTTAAGGACCTTAACATTGAAAAAGGATGAGGCGAATTCTGCAGGTGAACAATGACACTTCAAAACCTGCCATCCTGCACGCCCTGCCAGGTTTCACTGTGGCCTCAGGCTCAATGGCTGGATGCCCAGGACATTTGAGTGTGTACTCCCTGTTTGCCATTGTGCCAGTACATCCCTGCAGGACCCCACACCTTCTCACCTGAAGCCTGTGCCCTCCGAGGAGCCCACACATCCCTGCTAGGCACCTTTAGGAACTTGGTGCTGACAGATACTGAGAGTCACTGTTTGCTGTGACTTGTGAAGACTGGCCCTAGCCAGGCTGGGCTGTCCACACACTGGCCCAGGGCCAGACTGCTCTGCTAGCTGAGCGACACAAGAGCGTGTCCTTGAACTCCGTGGTGTCTCTGTGGCTTCACCTGTAAAATGGGAATGATAGTAGCATATAGCATGCCCAGTTTGGGGAGATTAAATAATCCACAGAAAGGGCTTCCCCACTGTGCCCAATAAGTACCAGTAGTTATTACACACGGAAAACACGGGGGTGCCTTGTTGGCCTGGGTGTGTGTGGATGCTGTCGTGTGGGGTCCCCTGGGCACATGAGGCATGTCAAAGACTGTCACCAGCTCGGAGGGAGATTGGAGGGGACGCACTGGATTGTGTTTTAAGCCCACCCTTTGTGTTCTTTATTCCCCAGGACTCTCTGGTAACCATGGCAACCCAGATTACAGGTTGCCAAGTTCAAAACAATATATTTCCAAGCAAGAAGTTGTGCAGACATCGCCCCTCCTGAGGAGGAGGGAATGAAAGCTCAACGTGGCAGCCTGTAGACACAAGCGCCTCTGTGAGCCTCTTTCCACATGTTTCCCGAAGTAAAGGTATCCAGGCAAAAACAGGACCATTATAACCAAACTAGGGGCCAGTGCACGAATCCGTGCCCCTTGAAAGGAACTGTGAGCCGAGAGGCTGCTGTGATCATAGGGGCAGGTCTCGGCCCATCCTCTGGGCCCTTGCCCGGCCCCTCCTGCCAAGGACCCAGGCCCCCTGTCTACCAGCAGCCTCACTCCCCCTACTGCCACTCCCACATGCTGATGGCACTGGCCCACTCACACCCACTGACAGCGTGGAGCGACTGGGACTGGCACCAGCAGCGGATGCAAGCAGGGCTGGTGCAGTCAGCAGGTGTGAGTGGCAGCTGCTGCCCCAATCAGGAGCAGGGGGAGGTGGAGAAGCCCTGAGGGGTGATCGGGGCTGGCAGCCGCTGCTTGCACTCACTGATGGCGCCAAGCTATTAGGGCCAGTGCTGGGTGCCGGCAGCGGGTGCGAGCGCCCGGCGGGACCCCGGCATATGGAAGCAAAGAATTTTCAGTAACCACCAGAGGCTCACCCCAATGATAGCGACCAGCACCCTGCCTTTGTCTGGCACCCTCGCTCACCTGCTCCACCATCCTGCCGCAGCCAATGACCGCATGTTTTGCATGCACCCCCTGGTGGTCAGCACACATCATAGCGACTGGTTGTTCAGTTGTTCCACTGTTTGGTCTATTTGCATATTAGGGTTTTATATATATAGGTGCCCAGCATGACAACCTTCCTACACGTACAGTGAAGTGAATGGAGCCTGAGCTTTGGGGTCCCACAAACTGAGATCCACCATTGACTCAGCTACTTACTGTGTGACCCTGAGCAGGTAAGTGAATCTGTCTGTGCTCCAGCGACCTCTTTAGTAACATGGGAACAGCCCCAGGCTCCTCTTAGGAAGACCACATCTGGGTGTATGGGAAAGCTCAGGGCGCAGCACCAGCACACAGTGGGCCTGCAGTAACTGCCATGTCCCTGACTCGGCCTTTGCGTTCTCTGACTCTTCTGCAGAGAACATCCCTCATCTCCAGCCTCCACTCCCCACCTGCTGAAAACATTCCATTCTTCCTGAGGAAACCACCACACAAAGATCTTAATCACAGCGGCATTTTAAATGACAGAAACGTGAAAGAAATATAGAACCTTACAATAGAGGGTGATTAAATAAAGTAAGGTATAGTCACAGAACAGAATGCGAATCATCTGTTTAAAATGATTATACACATCTGTCTGTATTGACACAGAATTGATCGCTATATTATAAAATAAAAAGTACATTATAAAACAGTGTCCATAAAGTGGCCTTATTTTACAGAGAGCTAGGTAGGTACATAGGCAGAGAGATGCATAGATACCAAAACATTATTTGTTGTTAGTAATTTTCTTTTGTTGAATTTGCTTTATCTGTATTTTTCACATTTTTTACCACAAACATGCATGCCTTATGCAACAAAATATTTCTAATATAGCCCTAAAGTTAACACTGACACATATCAACATCCATCTTCAAGGTTTAGGTCCAATTCCACGTTCTGGGCTCTCTTGGGCACCTCTGGCTCACGGGTTTTCCTTTCTCCACACCACACCCTGTGCAGCCATGCGCATCTCGGAAGACATTTCCCGCTTCCTACTCTGCCCTGTGCCCTCCCCCGGCTGCGCACACAGTCTTATGGCAAAGGTGGCCCTGCCTCGTCTCACAGGCCCCTGACCGGGAACACAGTGCTGAATGAGTGAGTGGATCAACCAGTGAATGAATGAATGCATCCTTCACCTTCAGAATTCTGCTGTGATGTGTTCTTTGTGAGGCCTTTCTGGACGCTGTCCCCCTTTTCACAACCCTTTGGTTGCTGTCCCCTAGAACTAGCCAGTCTGAAGGGAGTGCTGTGGACACAGTCCTGGCCCGAAAGTGCAGGTGGGAAACCGCACACACTAACCCAGGCCCTGGGGAAGGCTCTCCAGGGAGGGGGGCTCACTATGTAGTGTAACCTTGAGTGTGAATCAAGCAGCGTGGCAGAAGGCAACGTGGACCCAGGCACTGTCAGTCCCTACTCAGTCTCCAAAGGGCTACGTTTTGACAATTTCTTTTCCTTTCTTTCTCTTTCTCTCTCTCTCTCTCTCTCTTTTTTTTTTTTTTTTTTTTTAGCTTTGAATAAAAAACCAGAGATTTTTATTTCTCAATCCTAAATAAATGGATTTATTTGTGTGTATGTGTTGGCATTTCTCTCAGTGCAATATGGCATCATGATTGTTTGGTGCTGCCAAAATTCCATGTTCTCCCTGCTTCTCCCAGCCTCACGTGTGCTCAGGCCGGGGCCTCATGGCCAACACACTGCAAGGAGACACAGGATGTGTCCCTCCTGCCTGTGGCCATTGAGAATCACTATGGCACTTTCTCCACACACACCTTCCCGCCCACCCCTGCTGCAACGTGGCATAGTCATATGACATAAAAAGCTGCCTGACCACAGTTGAACTTCACATGACCCATTCAGTGACCTTCATGGCATTAAGCCAACTGAAATGTTGGGGCTTATTTGTTACTCCTGCAAAGCCTAGCCTGTCCTGACTAATATAGCTCTCAAAACCCACCTGTCCTCACTAAGTCACCTCCACAAGAAGGGGACTCTGCATGTTACAAGGTTACATTTTTGGATCCCACTTGTAGTGTGACGTGAGGTTTCCCCTGACTGGTGGGCAGGATAAATATTTGAGTATAAAAACGAAGAAGGAAATAAAAGTCTTCGTATCTCCTGGCCCACCCAGCAGCTGCCTCTAAAAGGCAGAAAAATCTGGCTCCTAATTAGGCATTTTTCCTGCCCTTGAGTTTAGCAAAAGAGGCTTCATCCAACCTGAATTCATCACCTCCCAATGATTTCCTCTCTGGCGAGGACAATAGCATCAATTAGGCCCCAGGACGGATGTAGGTAAAACTTTACTCCAACAAGGATTCAACCTGCCTTGCTTCTAATTGTTCATTTATTTCTCCCACAAACAATGTCAATAGCCCAGATGCCGCTGTGTCTGCTCCCCCGGGAAGCTGCTGGGGGAAGCGGCTGAGCGCAGCATGAGGGTTTCCATGGTAATTACGCACCAGCCAGCAGAAGCTCTGCTCGGAGAAATCCCTCGTTAGCCACCAGCCGGCTAATTAGAGGAGGCCTTTGAGCACTTGCCCAGGTTCCAGAACATTCCTTTCTGGTGGGTTAGGAGTGGTGCTCCAGGCTTTGTCCAGGCCAAGCCAAGTCTCTGTACCCAAGGCCCAGGCAGTCACGGGAGTGAAGGGCGAGTGATTTATTCTGTTGGCCCATGAGCAGCAGCCATTCTTCAGCCTTCCTTTTGCACCTGGCAAACGCCAAGATGAGCTCACGGCAACCACTGGGGCCAGAGGTGTGGGGCCCACTGAGGGAGGCAGGGGCCCAGCTCATCCCTCCCAGAAAGCCCCAGAGAGTAACTGGAGGTACAGGGGACAAAGGCCTGCCTCTGGGAAGACAAGGTGATGCATGTGGGAGTCAGGAGAACTTGTGGGGCCAGGGACTGTTTCGGGGCTCACAGGCCAGTTTCACGGATGCGCGGCCTGTGGAGTCACGTGAGAAGGGTTCCATGCTTGGTAGATGCCCTGCCGTCACTATCTTAAAACGTGCCATAATTTTAAACACGGACCTTCCATTTTCATTTCTCATGGACCCTCACATATTGTGTAGCGGGTCCTGAGTGCTCAGGTGGCCCGGTAGTCTAAGCAGGTAAACTGAGGCAGACAGCAGGCTCTGGGTATGGAGAAAGCCCTATACACTCAAGTACCCAGGATGCCCCCGGACCACCAGATACTGGGTCCATGACACTGTGACAAATCTCAGCCAATTATGGGGATAAAGAGCTGTGGCTCCAGAAAAGACTGGGTCTGGACCCAGCTGTGCCAGTCACCCCTGTGTTCCCGGGTACCTGACCTCACTCCTCCGCCCTGGTATCCTCACCTGTAAAATAGACATTAGTTTGTAGCTATTTCACAAGGTGATGGTCAAGATTGGC
This sequence comes from Ia io, assembly GCA_025583905.1. Lineage (NCBI taxonomy): Eukaryota > Metazoa > Chordata > Mammalia > Chiroptera > Vespertilionidae > Ia > Ia io. Next base: position 109,965,181 of record JAJQQW010000010.1, on the reverse strand, counting down.
ACACAGTTGTTGAATAGATGTTACCTAATACCTTTATTATCATCGTATGTTCATCCTCATACCATGACCCAGCCGGGCTCCTGGGAACCCACTGGGGTGCCCCGGTGCCTGCAATCTGGCCCCTCCGAGGAAGGGTGTCCCAACGAGGCCGGGAGCCAAAGCGTCACCTTTCCTCTCTCAGGCCCTCTCCCCTGAGACTGCCCCCCTCCCAGCACCTCAGCCCTGCCCTCCGCCCCTCAGACTCCCCTCCCGCTGTGGTTGTACCCAGGCCGGCCCAGAGCTGAGTGAGCTGCCAGGTGACCCAGTGAGGCCGCCTCCAAGGTTTTGCATTTGCCGGGGTAAGTTCCTTCGTCTCTGCCCACCTCGGGCAGCTTCCCGTGCCTTCTTTACAGAAGCTCCTCGCTCCTTATAAATTCACTCGAATCCCCCAGGATGTAGTTATCTCAGGAAAATCAAGCGCCTCCGCCCGGCCGGTCGAGACCCGGGCTCCGCATCACTGGGCAGAGGAGCGGCTTACCTTAAGCATCTTACACAGCGGCAGCCAGACGGGAGGCTAATTGGCAAACAAAGGAGAAGGGAGGCCGTCCAAGCATGACCTGGCCTCGCTCATCCTGCAGCGAAGGGCCGGACCCGCCTGGAGGTGGGACGGAGGGCGGAGAAGGCGCTCAGGGGCCTCTCGCTCCTGAGCAAGGGCGGCTGCGCCCATTTGTGCCCGGTCCCAGAAGGGCACGGGCTCAGCACCCAATGGGACTGGCTGTAGGTCGTCCTTGCACTTACCAGCTGTGGGACCCTGAGCATTTACCAGCTGTGGGACCCTGAGCGGGTTACTCTTCCTCTCTGTGTTCTCTTGGTAACACGGGCTCATCACATGTGCCTGTCGCTGCTATCGTGCTGGGAGAAATGCGCCCCGTAACATGCAGGCACTGCCTCTCAGTAACTTCATTGTCCCATTGTCACTGCCGTGGTCCCTGGTGCTGCCCCAGAGCAGGGAGCCTGAACTTCCTACAGATGAAGCGACCTGCCTGGGCTCACCAAGGGCAGAGGACAGAGCCCCTGTGCGTGGGCCCGGGGGGCTCAGCTGCGTCTGCCCCAGCCCAGGGGCAGGAAGGCAGCCAGGAAAGGCCTACTCTGAGCCAGTCATCCTGGGAACCTGGGCCTGGGACAGGGACGGAAAGGACACAGCAGGGCCAGTGAGTGAACAGTGGCAGGAAAATGAATCGGGGAGTGGGGAGGCACCGCCCGCCATTAATCATCATGAAGAATAGGTCCCAGAGAGCTGCCTACAGCTCCGCGGTGATTAATGACCTTTTTAATTTCCCCTGCGCATCATCCCAATTATGCAGGGCGATGAGGGGGCGGGGCCTGGGCAGCAGGCAGGTCTGTGCAGAGCCCGGAGCGAGGCAGGGCAGGGCCTGGAGGGCGCAGGCCTGTCCCAAAGCCTGGCTGGGTCCGCCCAGGGAAACAGCAGTCTCCGGACCGTTACAGAAACAGACTCATTTCCTACACACTCACCTGCGTTTCTGCTGTGAGCTTCCACTCCTCCCTCATGGCAGGTGCCCAGGAGCGTGTCTAAGTTCTGGGGGTCACATGGGGGAGGGTCTGGGGCAATTGGCTGCTGGAGGTTCTCTGGCGCCAGTGCCTCTGGTTCGTCCACCATCCGCGCCACCCACAGCTGTCAGCCTCCCCTTCCTGTTCACACCCAGCGGCCCTGTCTTCCTTACTGCTGTGCCCACTGGAGTGGGATTGGGGGCTGTCCTGAAAAGGCTGTTTCTTCTCCCAACTTTGCAGCTGGACCCCAGACCTTTCTGAGGACTCAGCCTCCAAACTGATGCTCTACTGAGAACAAGGTGTGGGGGCTGCCTGTCCCCTGCGGGTCCCAGCCCGGGGCAGGGCACCTGCACCCACCACACCCCTGGCGCCAAGACCTTCCCCATCTGGCCACGCCAAAATCCCTTCTCCCCAAAGTCAGCTCTGAATGCAAAAGCCAGGACCAGCACGTTGTTACCCTTCAACATTAAGCACAAAAAGCAGAAAACTAACTCTCTCTCTCTCTTTCTCTCTCTCTCTCTCTCTCTCTCTCTCTCTCTCTCTGTCTCTCTCTCTCTCTCTCCTTTAATTCCAAGAACTAAGGTGGAGGACAAAAGAGAAATAAGGGGCGATCCAGTGGTTAATGTTTCATAGGCGTTAGCCTCCCACAGGATGGGATGCTGTGGGAGGTCCCAGGAGTGAGCCTGCCCCGGAACCGTGTCCATGCGGAGAGCAGCATTTCCTGGTGATTAAGACTCAGCTTCTAGGGTTCCCTACACAGCCCCTACTGACAGTCACGTGACCCTGAGCAAGGGCTCCATCTCCCACAGCCTCAGGACCTCATCTGGAAAGTGGGGACAGGTGAGCCCGCTGCGGAATCAGCCACACGGTGCATGTGGGGGGCTCCGCCCTGTCCGCTCCCTGCAGCTGGAAGAGAAGGTCAGGCCAGTGGAATTAGTGAGCGAGGGAAGGAGAGAGCGGGGGCATTAAAATCTGGGGAAGAAAACAGAGAAGTTGAGGTCCATCTCTCTCTCTCTCTCTCTCTCTCTCTCTCTCTCTCTCTCTCTCTCTCTCTCTCTCTCTCTCTCTCTCTTTGTCTCTCTCTCTCTCTCTCTCTCTCTCTCTCTCTCTCTCTCTCTCTCTCTCTCACACACACACACACACACACACACACACACACACACACCGCACTACTACAGTGGAAATGAATAAATACATTTTACTCACTAAACTCAAACTCCTCAGAATGCCCTCCAAGGCTGTGCGTGGCCTGAAGTCACCTCCTTTGCCCTCTCCTCTGGGACCCCCCACTACATTTCAGCCATACAGCTCCCTTCTCTTCCCCTAAGGCAGGGGTCCCCACCCCTGGCCGTACTTCAGAGTCCCTGGGGAGCCTTTAACATACATCATATTTCAGGCCAACCCCAGACTAATGAGGTCACATCTACTGCAGACAGGCGAGGGACCAGGAAATCCTAATGCTCCCAGGAGGTCCCAGCTTCAGCCGGGGTGGGAATCGCTGCACTGAAGCAAGAGCTTGTGTCCTGGACCTGCTCCTCCTCCTCCCTGTTGCTCTCCCTTTCCTCCTCCTCCTCCTCATCCTCTTCCTCCTTCCTGCAGCCCCACCTCCTCCCCTGCTGCCCCTCGTCCTCCTCCTCCATGTTGCTCTCCTCCTCCTCCTCTTCCTTCTCACAGCCCCTCCTCCTCCTCCTTGTTGCCCCCCTCCTCCTCCTCCTTTTTCTCCCTCCCCCTCCTCCCCCCTCCTCCTCCTCCACCATGTTGCCCCCTCCTCCTCCTCTTCCTCCCCGCTGCCCCCTCCTCTGGCCCCGGTTCCTTCTCATCAGTTCCATCTCGGTGCAATGGCTCCTCTTCAACAGTTGGCCACAAACTCCTCATTAACGCCATCCATCGCTCGCTTTATTTCCTTCCTAGAACTTATGGCAATATATATTGTTTATTTATTTATATGTTTGCTTGTTCTTTGTTTCCTTCGCTAAAATGTGGGGCCTCTGATGCCTAGAACCGCATCTGGGTTGTTGTGCCCTGCCCAGCCCTCCACAGCGTGGCCTGCAGCCGGCCTGATGGTCTGAGAGTGAATGGAAGGCCCAGACCTCACAGAGCAGCTCAGTGTGAGATGTAGCTCAGGTCAAACCTCCTGCTCCCTGGACCACGCTGTGAGGAGCCTCAGGACCTGGCTTTCAGAAAGCGTCTCCACGTGACTACTCCTCTCCTCACCCCATCCTCTCCTTACTCCACAGTGCTCCCTTCCTGGGCCCTCCTCTAAGCCCAGCTCAGGGCCTCCCTGCACTCCTGGGAAGCCACCCTCTTCCCAACAGGAGGGAAATGCCCTCTCCCAGGTGCCCGCCCTCCTGCCTCCTGCCCACTGTGGGCCCTCTCCTAGGTGCCCGCCCTCCTGCCTCCTGCCTCCTGCCCACTGCCAGGCCCTCTCCTAGGTACCCGCCCTCATGCCTCCTGCCCACTGCCAGGCCCTCTCCTGGGTGCCCACCCTACTGCCTCCTGCCCACTGCCAGGCCCTCTCCCAGGTTCCCACCCTCCTGCCTCCTGCCCACTGCCAGGCCCTCTCCCAGGTGCCCGCCCTCCTGCCTCCTGCCCACTGTGGAGCCCAGTCTTGTAGGAAGGCCAACGCCAGGCTCCTGCTCCCCTGGGGCCACCCTGAGTGAGGAAGCCCAAACAAGGGGAGATGGTGCTGGGTCCAGAGGCAAGACAATGTGGGAGCTCCCATTCTAACTTTCTCCCCAGCAGCAGAATGTCCCCCTAAGTCCCTGAGAAGCGCTCTCACCAAAACCGGAGCCAGGAGGGGACCCTGTTACAGAAGGATCCGCTCTCCCTGTGAGCAGCACAAGAGCAAACATTGGCCCTCCGTTTACCGAGCGATCACCCAGCACTCCTGCACTAGGGACCACTCCCCTGTGGCCGGCTTACAGAGACACGGTCACATCGCTCTTTCTTACCTTCCAGAGAAAAGGGTGTGACATCCCGAATCCTCACCCGGCTTCTCATTCGCCTGTGGGTCAGCCTGGCGGTCCTCAGACCTCCCCGCCCCCTTCCCCAACATGAGGACTCAATACGCTTGGGTGAGACATGTTCTCACTGAAAGTGGGGTGACCTCAGGTCCTCCTGACTCCGAGGGGCCGAGCTGCCTGCTTCCTCCAGGGCCGGAGGCAGGAGCTCCTCCTTCACACAGACAGTCACTCCTTCCCATCACCACACAGGAGGGCGCTGCTACCGAGCTCTGTTTGCGGCACACGTGGCCCATGTGCTCAGTAAGGGACCCCCGCTACAGCAGCAGGGAAGGGAGGCGACAGCTGCAGTCAGCCCGTCCTCTAAGTGGCCCCACAGCTGTGACTGAGATGGAGAACCTTCCACTCCCCTTACAGGGTCCACTGGTCTATTGTTGAACAAAAGCAGAGAAAGCTCCCATAGAAGCAGAATGAAATTCAAGATTAAGTTCAGCAGAGATTTAGAAATCCTAAGGATCAATGTTTTTAAATTTTCACATATCCACTAAGAACTGCATTTCTCATGAATTCAGCAAGGATGTATCGTTTCCGGTTCCGTGCCTCCTCTGGGTGTTTGGGACTGATCCTGAGTCTGCAGCATAACAGCACTGGCAACGTTTCATAACCTCTGGCTGTGTGGGCCACACAAGGCATTCTGCCACGGGCTGTCCATACCTTACCTCTTCATCCTCATACAGCCCTGCGAGGTAAGAACTATGTTCATCTTCATGATTTTCTGAGCATTCGAGAATTGAAGACTGTCACTACCCAAGGTTTCCTGGCCACTGAGGGGACAAGCTGAGATTCTCACCCCACCTGCCAAATTCAGAGGTTCCGCGTTTACCCATCATGCACTGCGGCAGCAGGTGAGCCCACACAGAGATTTCCCACCTGGTTTTGCCAGGGCACCTTTCAAACACCATTTCTGCATCCTGCCCCATGGGCATAGTCAATCCAAATCTCAAAAGTGAGCCCAGAAATATGGTTTTAATTCAGTTTCTTGGCGTGACAATCATCATAAATACACATTTTTGACAAGCTCAACTCCTCGGTAGTTAGCGCACTGTTTGAATTGAAGAGCTATCCCCAGACAGGCTTGAGTTTTCTCTTTAATCCACTGGTTAATCCCCCGACGAAACAGATACCCTTCCCTCCACCAGCCGTTGCTGTCTGACTCCGGCTATCCAAAGCTAAGTCCAGCTCTCTATATGCAGAACTTTCTTGAATTCTGCACCTGACTTTTCATTAACCTTTGTGGTGCCTGGAAAGCCTTTTCTCTCACCCCTCAGTATCCTGTCCCCCCGGGAGCCTCAGCTTGCCTCTCCATTGAATGGCCTACAGTTATGAACAATAGAAAGATAAATCTGTTTCATTCTAAGGAAACAGTTACCCAATGGGTCTGAGTCATCAAAGCCTCAGAAATTTTGACACATTCATTAATTTTGTTCAATTTTATTTGTTAACCATAAAACCAGACACTGTACATGCTCTGAAGGCCCTGCCTGTTCGGTGGAGATGGGTTTGTTGGGAAGGGTGCTGAAACGGGCCTTCCCCTCCACACAGGGGCCCTCACAGTCACTACACCGAGCAAAGCAAGGGAGAGCGTGGATACTTAGAATTTCATTAACGCTGTTTACCAGGCACCTGCCATGTGAAAGCCATCCCCTCTCTCCTCCCCCCACTCTCCTCCCCGTCCACCTGGGTCTGGCAGGAGGTGTTGAAACAGTGGTGGGTTCCGGCCTGAAGCATTTATCCTGGAGGAAGATAAGCAGAAATAATCATAACACAGGTAGGACGTGGAATATGTTATCAGACAGAGAGGTGAGCATTGACTGCTTTGCCCTCCTAGGATCTATTTCCCTTTCTTTGGATAACAGCGCCTGAGTTTTACTTTGAAGAACCACCCATAATCCACCATGACTTGATGTGGCATGGGAGTGATTGACACCACTCTCCAGCTGCAGGGGTCATAGGTTTGGCCAATCAGAGTATTCCGTTCTTCTGGCCATATTGATTGGTGCAGGAATGGACATGTGACTCACATTGGTCCAGTGGGATTCAAGCCCCAGATCCTTATGGAAAAAGAGAAGCGTTCTTTTTCATGAAGCTGCTGGGCTGGGAAGATATCAACCTGAAGCTGCCAGGTCCACCCATAGAGAAAAACTTTTCTGAAAGTGAAAGCAACGAAATACAAAAGACAGAGCCCAGGTGCTATTGTTTGAGCTCCGGAACCCCTCATGCCTACAGGATAACAGTTATGGGTGTGAAGACTTCCCGGCTTCAGTCACTTGCAGTTTAGTTAGCTCACTTGTAGTTGAGAACCAAATACAGTGAGACATGAGTAAAGTGTGACCACGGTTCAGTGGCTGTGTCCAGGTGGGAGATCAGAGAAACCTGGGGCAGAGGCTCCAGAGCAGGCAGGATGGGCTGGGGCTGGGGCTGAGAGAGGAAGGGCAAATGCACAGCCACCTCCCTGCACAGCCACCTCCCTGTACACCTTACCGAGGATGAGCGGCACCAACCAGCCCTCTGTAGCTCCCACCCCTCAGAATAATTTTAATCTAGGGATGGCACGTATTCCAGAGAGGAGTTCAGCAGAGGAAATTGCCTCTTTTTTCTCCTTCACTTTTTACCAGGCAACTATGCACAGTAGGTCTTAATGAGTGCTTCCTGAGTTATAATACCATGTCCTTCGGCAGTCAGCAACAGTGAATCTCAGAAGATGAGCCCAGTGGTTACCGATCATAACTTAGGTCATGATAGAATAAAAAAAAATTAAAAAGCAGACATCTCCCATTTGACTTAGGAAAGCACAGAAGTGACTGTTTCTAATTCCTATAAAAATCCCTGCTTCCAGGGCCCCCAAACGGCCGTGCCAGCGACTCTCCCAACTGCAGTTCCAATGAGCAGCCCTTTCGTCCTTCTCTCTCTCACCCCCTTATTCCTACCATCCCTCCCCCTGCAAGGCATGTTAGAGTCTCCCCAGATCCCTCTGCTCCCGGGAGCCATCCCACAGAGGGAAGTGCTTTGTCCTGTGTGTCTACGTGTATGTGTGTTTTCCAGTTTAATTTACTGCCGTTTCATTCAAGCATAAACTTCCCATCCACTCGCAAGAAAGAGTCAGGCAGAAGCTGGAGCACAATAAATGGATATTGGGCAGCGAGGCTGATAAAAACCCAATCCTGGATTACTGAGCAATAAAACACACATGTCAGTGGGGTTCATCAAAATCAGATCCGGCTTACCCAGCAATAAAACGCGCACGCCACGTGGATTAGCGTGGGCTCCCAAGAGCTGGATTGCAGGTGAGGCTTTGCAGACCTAGCCAGTGAGAGGAAATGTGGAGTAGGAGTTGGGGCCTTAACCAAACTATTTTTATTCTGACAGAACCAAATGTTTCCTCACTGTGTTGTGTCCATTCTCATTTGCAGCTAACATCTGCAGTTTCCTGGAATGCCTCCCATCACCACTGTCACCACTGTCAGAACTTGCACTTCACTTAGCTACATCTCCCAAATCATCTGCTGTCTGTTCTGAGAGCGCAGGAAACATGCCTGTCCAGTTCATCTCTATATCCCCAGCAACTGGAATGAGGTATGAGATTCGGGTCCAGGACAGAATAGGTGTCCAATGACTTTGTGTTAAATGGTTGAATACATGAGCGACGTATACCGTGGAAAACAGTCAGGCTTGCAGTTACATTTAAGCCAAGTCATGGTTACAATTATGATTTACAATTCCAACGGACACTTTAGGGGGAGTAAGTGCATCTATCTGGGATGATTTCATCACATAGAAAATGAAAGGTTTAGATCATATTTGGATATCATTTTATAGCATCTTACCTCTTTTTATCAACTGAAATCTCATGAAAGATGTTTATGGCATATAAGAAGGGGCTGCTCTACTTGAATTCTGGAGTGGAAGGAAAACAGGCTCCCCTTGGCTCATAGCTACCTCAGAAAACTAGAGGGTGCCGGGGTTCTTGTCCCAGCATTAAGAAGGGTTCAGCAATCTGGAGAAAGGCTGTGCATAGATTAAATAAGAGTTCAAAGATGAAAGATAAATTTTAAAGGCATTGGGGGTCAGAGGAGCTTCAGCTAAAGGACTAAAGTTCTAAGTTCTTAGTTCTTCGTTCCCCTTGTCTCAGGACCCCTGCTTTTTATTAACACAATTTGTCCTAAGGCAAGGTGGAGATAATACACTTCAAAGGGTAGGTTTTCCTACAGAAGCATTGTCAGATTGGGGAATTGCCTACAGCTGTTCAGGTGTTTGGCCAACAGGAGGCAATAACATGTAGATTAAGATGCTTTGAGTTGTCTGGCAGTAAACAATCATCCTATTCAGGTTTGAGGGAAGTGCCTTTTTAGCCGTTCCAACAGGTGACTCAGCCCTTGTTGAGCCCCCAAGTTTCATCAACCTTTTGATAAAACTCTTGTAATTATGACATGCTGGAATTGGCTTCTGGCAGAGGGTGCCCCAGAACACACTTTGCAAACCACTGGGAAAGATAGGGACATCATGAAATAGTGGGGCATTCCACTTGCTTAATGATTTGATGATGCTCGAAGTGATGCCGTGAACTGTTTTGGAATACAAAGGGATGCATGGAGCAGAAGCCAGTGAGAGATGTAGCCAGGCTTTGGTCCAAGCCCCATTTGATTCAAAATCCCATGTGCTTTCCATCCATCAACCCACCTATCCATGCAGAGGAGCTGTTGGGAGACCTGTTGTGATTATATGTAGTAAATGTCTGGCACCCAGGGGATGCTTAATAATTTCCTGAATTTTTAGAGAAGATCCAAGATGGTGGTGGATTAGGGAGAAGCTACACTTATCTCCTCCCAGGACCAAACTGCTATTACAACTAAAATATAGAACAATCAACCTTAATAAACCAACCAAAGGCTCACTGAAGAGAAGTCTTATAACCATGAATTTACAAAGAAGCCACATCAAGACAGGAAGGAAGCACAGAGATGTGAAAAGGGCTGGCCCCACTTGCATGGGTGGTGGCCGAGATCTCAGAGGGATAGCTCAGCTCTAAGGGTTCCCTATAAGGAGCATTGCATCTCGCCCTCAGGCCAAATTGCCCAGCTCAGAGCACCGGATCTGAGAAGAGAAGCCCACGTAACATCTGGCTGTAAAAATCAGACAGGATTCTATCTGCCAGGGAGAGACAGGAGTCTGCTAGAAACACAGGCACTCTCTTAAAGGACAAACACAAAATCTCACTTGCAGCCATTCACCCTAGGCTCCGGCAGAGGGAGGATGGTGTAGACTAGAGCCATGTGAGTAAAGTTTGGGGTTTGTGGCTCTGGGGAGAGAGCTGAAGGGACAGCTACCAGGATCCCTGTGCTGAATCATTCTCCCATGCCACAGATGCCATCTTTCTTGGGTGGAGCACTCACCTCCTTACATCATCAGCCTGGGGGAATGCAATAGTCCTACCCCCTGGACTCACTGTCACCCCACCCTGTGTAGCTCATACCCTGCTGAGGAGTCAGGTACCTGGGCAGGGGTATAGAGGTCCAGGCAGACTCAGGGGGTGTCAGTGACTGAGTTGTGTGGCTCTGGGGCGGGGGTCACTCCTCGCCCCTTACCCCAAGCCTGACTGGCACGTCCCCTCATAGAGTATCCACCAGACTCACCCTCTTGACTCCTGGCAGTACTGCCCTGCTGAGCTCAGGCTCCCAGCAGAATCTGGGACAGACTGAGTGTGTGGCTCTAGAACAGGGACCATTTTCCCCTTGCTTGTCCAACCAGTGCAAAGCCCTCCCAGCAAATGGCCAAATCTTGGTCTGTTTGGGCCTGATAGACTCTGCTGGCCTCATTCTGACTATTTCCTGAGACTCTATCCTAATACAAAGGTCTGGGGGCACCCAGAGAGGGGCAGCTAGAGTTGGTAAACCCTGGGGCTGTTGCTGAGTGGCCTCAGGCCCACACTGGCACTGAGATTGAACCTGTAGCGATCTAGTGAACACCAGTCCCTCCACTTGGTGAGTCACTGAGAACCTTCCTCGTGCAACTTGAGTACTTCCAGAGGCTCTTTCAGCGACTGAGCCTAACAGGCAGCTGGCAGGTGGAGGCAGGCAGAAGTGGCTATTGGGGTATCTTGGGCCTTTTGCTGACCTGTCCCTAAACTCGGTGCTGGTGGAAGCTGGCCTTGATGCACAGCTTGGTCCTTCCCACACACACCCAGGCCCAGCAAAGGCAGATAAAAGCTGTGGGTCACTTTGTGGCTCCAAACAGGTTGTTCAGGGCCAGTCACAAATAGTGTCTAATGTTGCCTGCACCAGAGTCTCTCCTAAAAGGCCTCAGAACCAGCACACCCAGTGGCCAGCTTCAGACAAGTAGCATGTCCCCAGGGCAATCTTGGCAGGCACCAGAACTTGCTGAGACAAATTCCACTTAGTGTAGCCCGCACCTATATAGCAGCTCGGACACGGTGGTCCAGGTCGATCCTCTCAGTCATCCAGCCACAGGGTCAAACCCACATGAACAGACCAATAGCAATCAAGACTCAGTTTTCATAGGAGGCCTCACATAACCCACACAAGGGACATTCCTGGAGCACCCAGCTCAGGTGATCAAAAAGACTGTGCCACTGGATCTCACAGGACACCTACTACATAAGGCCACCCCACCAAGACTGGGGGACATAGCAGATCTACTTAATACATAGAAACAAACACAAAGAGGCAGCCAAAATGGGGAGACAAAGAAACATGCCCCAAATGAAAGAACAGGAGAAATCTCCAGGAGAAAAAAAAAAAAGAGCTAAAGAAAATGGAAGCAAGCAATTTACCAGATACAGATTTAAAAAAAAAAAAAATAGTTATAAGGATGCTCAAAGAACTTAGTGAAAACTACTACAGCATGAAAAAGGACATAGAAACCATAAAAAGAGCCAGACAAAAATGAAGAGTATCTGAAGTGACAAATACACTAGAAGAAATAAACAGGAGATTTGATGAAGCAGAGGATCAAATCAGCAATTTGAAAGACAAGGTAGCATAAAATATCCAGAGCAGCATAAAAAAATAATTTTTTAAAAATGAGAATAGTTTAAGGAACCTTTGGGACAACATGAAGCATAATAACATCTGCATCATAGGTGTACCAGAAGGAGAAGAGAGAGAGAAAGGGATCACAAATCTATGTGAAGAAATAATGACTGAAACCTTTCCTAACCTGGTGAGTGAAAAAGACTCACAAATCCAGGAAATGCAGAGTCCTAAATAAGATGAACCCAAAGAGGCCCACACCAAGGCACATAATTAAAATGCCAGAGGTTAAAGACAAAGAGAGAATCTTAAAAGCAGTAAGAGAATGACAGTTAATTACCTACAAGGGAGCTTCCATAAGACTGTCAGCTGATTTCTCAACAGAAACATTTCATGCCAAAAGGGATTGGTATGAATATTCAAAGTGATGAAGAACAAGGCACAATAACCAAGACTATTTTACCAAGGAAGGTTATCGTTTAAAATTGAGTGAAAAATAAGGAACTTTCCAGGCAAGAAAAAGCTAAAGGAGTTCATTAGCACTAAACAAGTGTTATTTAGGGAGTAGAAATATTAAAGGGTCTTCTTTAAGAAGAAGAAAGAAAACAAACATAGGAACATAGTTATAAAGAATAAAATGGCAATAAACATATCTATGAACAATCATTTTAAATATTAATGGCTTTAATGCTCTAATCAAAAGACATATGGTAGATGAATGGATAAGAGAAGACCCATATATATGCTGTCTACAAGAGACACACCTCAGAATGAAAGATACAAACAGACTAAAAGTAAAGATATGGGAAAAGGTATTTCATGCAAATTGAAATGAAAAACAAAGCTGGAATAGCAATATTTACATATGACATAATAGACTTTTAAAGAGAGGCTATAATAAGAGACAAAGAATTACACGACATAATGATAAAGGGATCGATCCAACAAGAAGATATAACCCTTCAAATTTCTATGCACCCAATATAAAAAAGCACCTAAATTCATAAAGCAAATTTTGATGAACATAAAGGGAGAGATTAGTAGTAATATAGTCATAGTAGGGGATTTTAACACCTGATTGATATCAATGGGTAGATCTTCCAAACAGAAAATCAACAAGAAAACAGCAGCCTTAAATGATACACTAGAAAGATGGATTTAATTGATGTCTTCAGACATTTTACCCCAAAGCAGCAGAATATACATTCTTTTTAAGTACACATGGAACATTTTCTAGGGTAGACCACATGTTAGGACATAAAACAAGTCTCAATAATTTTAAGAAGTTTGAGATTATATCAAGCATCCTCTCTGACCATAATTGTATGAAATAAAATAAATCACAAGGAAAAAAAAACTGAAAAACACAAAGACATGGAGGCTACATTGCATGTTACTAAACAATACATTAGTTAACAATGAGAAGAAGGAAGAAATCAAAAAATACCTTGAAACAAACAAAAATTAGAACATAACAACTCAAAGCCTATGGGACACAGTGAACACAGTCCTAAAAGGGAAATTCATAGCATTACATGCCTACCTCAAATAAACAATCTAACTTTGCACTTAAAGGAACTAGAGAAACAAAGCCCATGGAGAGTAGAAAAAAGGAAATAATAAAGATCAGAGCAGGAATAAAAGAAATAGAGTCTAAAAAACAATACAAAAGATCAATAAAACCATAGCTGATTATTTGAAAAGATAAACATGATTTATAACCCTTAACCAGACTTATCAAGAAAAAGAGAGAGAACCCAAATAAATAAAATCAGAGATGAAAGATGGGAAATAACAACTGGCACCACAGAAATACAAAGGATTACAAGAAAATTTATAAACTATTATACGCCAACAAATTTTAGAATCTGAACAAAATGGATAAATTCCTAGAAATATACAATCTTCCAAAACTGAATCAGGAAGAATCAGAAAATTTGAATAGACCAATTACAACGAATGAAATTGAAGCAATAATAATAATAATAATAATAACCTCATAACAAACAAAAGTCCTGGATCAGATGGCTTCACTGGTGAATTTTACCAAACATTCAAAGAACTAACTCCTTTCCTTCTCAAACTATTCCAAAAAATTCAAGAGGTATGAAGGCTCCAAAGCTTATTTTAGGAGGCCCACATTACCCTAACGCGAAAACCAGATAAAGACACTACAAAGAAAAAAATTATAGGCCAATATTCCTAATGAACATAGATGCTAAAATTGTCAACAAAATATTAAATCCAGCAATACATTGAAAAGATCATACTCCATGACCAAGTGGGATTTATTCTAAGGATACAAGGTAGGTACAATATTTGCAAATCAATAAATGTGATACATCACATAAACAAAATGAAAGATAATCGCATGATCATATCAATAGATGCAGAGTAGACATTTGGTGAAATCCAGGACTCATTTATGATAAAATCACTGAGCAAAGTGGAAATAGAGGGATCATACCTCCACATAATAAAAGCTATATATGACAAACCCACAGCCAACATCATACTCAATAGGCAAAATCTACAAATATGTCCCTTAATGTCAGGAATAAGACAGGGATGTCTGCTTTCACCACTCTTATTCAACATAGTACTGGAGGTCCTAGCCACAGCAACCAGACAAGAAAAAATAAAAAGCATCCAAATTGGAAAAGAAAAAATAAAACTGTTACTATGTATAGATCATATAATCCTACCTAATAAAATGGTAATATGTAAATTACCATCACTCCGCTACACCCACGATTGGGCCAGAGGGAGGCACAGGGGGGCGGGACTCGGGGTGGCTGGGGTAGCCGTTTGGGCCTGCAGGACGCTGAGCTCGCGTCGCCAGTGTCGGCGAGAGCTCAGCATCTGCACCATGGCTGTGCTGCGGCACAGAAGGGGCCTCTGGGGCAGCGACCTCACGTCCCACCACGGACCATCAAAAGCAGGGGAGCTGGGTGCCTGTCTGCTCCGGCACCAGGCCTTTCAGAAGCCTCCGCCAAGCCGGAGGCTTCTGAAAGGCCTGGTGTACCAGCAGACAGGCACCCAGCTCCACCACGATCGAAAGCGAAAGCGTGTAGGGGACCCTACATGTGCATGATTCAATCATGAACTGGGCCTCTAGTATTGTATAAAGAGAACCCTAAAGATTCCACCAATAAACAACTAGAACTGATAAACGAACTTAGCAAAGTAGCAGAATACAAAATAAATAGGCAGGGATCAATTGCAATTTTAGAAAGAAACTATCAGAAAGAAAAACTAAGACAACCCCATTTACAGCTGCATTAAAAGAATGCATAGGAATAAATTTAACAAAAGATGTAAAAGACCTGTACTTGGAAAATTATAAGTAAGACACTGAAGAGAGAAATTGAAGCAGATACAAATACACAAAAGCATATACTATGTTCATGGATAATAAGATTTAACTTCATTAAAATGTCCATACAACCCAAAGCAGTCTACACATTTAATGCAATTCCTATCAAGATACCAATGGCATATTTCACAGAACTAGAAATATTCTTTTTTTAAAAAAATATATATATATTTTATTGATTTTTTACAGAGAGGAAGAGAGAGGGATAGAGAGTTAGAAACATCGATGAGAGAGAAACATCGATCAGCTGCCTCTTGCACACCCCCTACTGGGGATGTGCCCGCAACCAAGGTACATGCTCTTGACCGGAATTGAACCCGGGACCCTTGAGTCCGCAGGCTGACGCTCTATCCACTGAGCCAAACCGGTTTCGGCAGAAATATTCTTATATGGAACCACAAAAGACCCTGATTGGCGACAGCAATCTTGAGAAAAAGAACACAGCTGGAGGAATCATGCTACCTGATATAAAACTATACTATAAAGCCATAGTAATCAAAAGAGCATGGTACTGCCATAAAAACAGACATAGAGATCAATAGAACAGAAAGCCCAGAAATAAACCCACACCTTTATGGTTAATATTTGACAAAGGAGGGAAGAACATACTATGGGGTAAAGACAGTCTATTCAATAAATGGTGTTGGAAAAATTGGACAAAAAATGAAACTAGGCCATCTTCCTACACCATGCACAAGAATACACTCAAAATGGGTTAAAGACTTAAATTTAAGGTTTAAAACCATAAAAATATTAGAAGAAAACTTAGGCAGTGAAATCTTGGACATTTCTCATAGCAATATTGTTTCTGATATATCTTCTCAGGCAAGGGAAACAAAAGAAAAAATAAACAAATAGGACTACATCAAACTAAAAATCTTTTGTACAGCAAAGGAAGCCATCAAAAAAAAAAAAAAATGAAAAGACAACCCCCTAGATGGGAGAACATATTTGCCAATGATACATCTGATAAAGGATTACTATCCAACACTTAGAAAGAACTTATAAAACTCAACACCAAAACAACAAACAATCCAATTTAAAAAATGGGCAAAGTATCTGAACAGACACTTCTCCAAAAAGGACATACAGATGGCCAAGAGACAGATGAAAAGATGCTCTAAACACCACTAATCATCAGAGGAATGCAAATTAAACCACCATGAGATATCACCTCACACCTGAGAGGATGGCTGTCATCAATAAATTGACAAACAAGTATTGGCAAGAACGTGGAGAAAAGGAAACCCTCCTGCACTGTTGGTGAGAATGCCCACTGGTGCAGCCACTGTGGAAAACAGTATGGAGTTTCCTCAAAAAATTAACAAAGGAACCACCTTATGACCCAGCGATTCACTTCTGGGTGTATATATCCGAAGAAACCAGAAACACTAATTCAACAGAATATATGTACCCCTGTATTCATTGCAGTGTTAATGACAACAGCCAAGATTTGGAAGCAACCCAAGTATCATAAGTAGATGAGGGGATAGAAAAGCTGTGGTACATTTACACAACGGAATACTACTCCGCCATAAAAAAAGAAGGAAATCTTACCTTTTGCACAGATGAATATGGAGAGTATTATGCTCAGTGAAATAAGTCAGTCAGAGGAAGACAAGTACCATATGATTTCACTTCTACGTGAAATCTAATGAACAAAATCAACAAACAAACAAAATAGAAATAGACTCAGAGATACAGAGAACAGACTGCAGTTGTCAGAGGGGAGGGTGGTTGGGGGCTGCATGAAAAAAGTGAAGGGATTAAACAAAAAATAAAACGTCATAGACACAGACAACAGCATGGTGATTACCAAAGGAAAAAGGGGTGGAGTTAGAAGAGGATAAAGGAGGGATAAATAGTGATGGAAAGGGATGACTTTGGATGGTGAACACATAATATATTGTATTATAGAATTGTGCACTGAGACCTATATAATTTTATTAACCAACTAGGGGCCCGGTGCATGAAATTTCACATACTGGGAGCCCTCAGGGGATGTCCTACTGATGGCTTAGGCCCGCTCCCCATAAGGAACAGGCCTAAGCTGAAGTCTGGCCTCCCTTTGTGAGAGACAACCAGGCTGATCAGGGAAAGGCACCAGCCCCATCACCCGGCTGCTGGAGCCACTGCAAGTCACTGCAGCCACCAAGGTGTTTTCATCAACACCGACTCCAGTCCTTTCACCAAGAAAAAATGACAAGTTTCTTTAGGCATTTTCAAGATGTGTCTTCATAGAATATGCCATTTCTTTCTTTTTTTTTTTTTTTTATCCTCACCTGAGTATATGTTTCCATTGACTTTTAGAGAATGTGAAAGAGAAAGGGAAAGACAGAGAGAAACATCAAAGTGAGAGGAATACTTAGATTGCTTGCCTCCTTCATGAGCCCTGACCTGGGCCCCAGCCAGGGAGGAGCCTGCAACTTAGGTACATGCCCTTGATCAGAATCTAACCTGGACCCTGCGGTTGGCAAACCTAGCCATTATCCACTGAGCCAAACTGTGTAGGGCAGGTTATGACATTTCTTAGCCCTCCAGCAGTGGACCTTCGTTTTTTAATCCAGGAGTGTGGTGGAAAAGCCCTAGATCACCTTTTTGGATTCTTATACCCAAGTTACTAAGAATATTACCAATGGCATACAGGGAGCTTAGCCAATGAGCGGTCAGAAAAGGTATTTCCTCTGTAGTTCATACCTATCTCCTGTGATCTCCGGCTCCACCCCTGCCAAGGCCTAAAGCCTCCAGCCCTTGGCAGGGGACCCCCAGCTGGCTCGATCGCCAGGCTCCGCCCCTGGCCAAGGCCTCAAGCCTCTGTTTGAGGCTCGGGCCCTGGGCAGGGACCCCCAGCTGGTTCCGATCTCCCACAGGGACCCACAGCTGGTGCAATCGCCTGGCTCCACCCACGGCCAAGGCTGCAAGCCTCTAGGCTTGGGCTCTGGGCTGGGACCCCCAGCTGGCTCTGATCACCCACAGGGACCCCCAGCTGGCTCTATCGCCCGGCTCCATCCAAGGCCAAGGCCTAAAGCCTCTGGCAGAGGCTTGGGCTCTGGGCAGGGACCCCCAGCTGGCTCTGATCACCCACAGGGACCCCCAGCTGGCTCTATTGCCTGGCTCCATCCAAGGCCAAGGCCGCAAGCCTCTGGCCGAGGCTTGGGCTCTGGGCAGGGACCCCCAGCTGGCTCTGATCGCCCTCAGGGGACCCTAGCTGGCTCCGATAGCCAGGCTCCGATCGCCAGGCTCTGCCCCAACAGCCAAGGCTGCAAGCCTCTGGCCAAGGCTTGGGCTCTGGGCAGGACCCCCAGCTGGCTCTGATCGCCCCACTCCACCCCCAGCCAATGCTGCAAGCCTCTGTTTGAGGCTCGGGCCCTGGGCAGGGACCCCCAGCAGGCTCTACCCCCCACTCCATCCAAGGCCAAGGCCTCAAGGTTCTGTTTGAGGCTCAGGCTCTGGGCAGGGACCCCCAGCTGTCTCCCATCGCAGGGCTCCACCCCCAGCCAAGGCTGCAAGCCTCTGGCTGAGGCTTGGGCCCTGGTCAGGGACCCCCAGCTGGCTCCAATCACCACAGGGGACCCCAGCTGGTTCCAATGGCCCAGCTCCACCCCCAGCCAATGCCGCAAGCCTCTGGCTGAGGCTCGGGCCCTGGGCAGGGACCCCCAGCTGGCTCCGATCGCCTGCAGGGGACCCCAGCTGGCTCTGATCACCTGTGGGGGACCCCCGCTGGCTCCGATCTTCCCCTCTGATCTCGGGCTCCAATATCCCAGTTCCAACAACCACCGCTCTCTGAGGCAGCAGCCATCTTGGTTAGGTGTATTTGCATATTCGCTTTCTGATTGGCTGGTGGGCGTGGCTGGTGGGCATGGCTGGTGAGTGTAGCAGAGTGATGATTTGCATATTACTGTTTTATTAGGTAAGATGTCACCCCAATATGTTCAATAAAATTAAAAATTAAAAATAATAAAAATAAATCCACATCTCCTTCCATCCACCCCATCTATCCATATATCCATTCATTCTCCCATTCATCTTCCCATTTAATCATCTATCTGTCCTCCCAACTGTATATTCACTTATTTATTCATACATCCACCCACCATCCATCTATGTATTAGTTCATTTATTAGTTCATTTATTAACTACTTATGTAGTCTTAAGAACTGGGACTATCTATAATAACAAAAGCGTAATATGCTAATTAGAGCAGATGTCCTTCTGGATGTCCTTTTGGATGACCTTCCGGACAAAGCTAGGGATGCCAGGGAAGCCCAGTCCTGGGTGCCAGAGGGAAGCTGGTGCCAACAGCCGGGGGAAGGAAGGCCTACTCTTGCATGAATTTCATGCATCAGGTCTCTAGTAGCTGGATAAATAAGGCAAAGTTTCTGGCCTTTACCAAGTTTCAGCTCTAGATGTAAAATTAAATGAGAGGAGAGAGAGGGAGAGAAGCAGGAGGGAGGGAGGAAGGGAGGAAGAAAGGAAGGAAAGAAGGGAGGAGGGAGGGAGGGTGGGAGGGAGGGAGGGAGGGAGGGAGGGAGGGAAGGAAGGAGGGAGAAAGGAAAAATGTCAGCTTTTATGAAGTGTATGAAGAAAAATAAATTAGGAGAAGGGAGCTATATCATACAAAGAGGTTAAGAACAGCTTCTCGGAGGAGGGTACTTTTGAGCAGAAATCTGAAAGGATGAGGAGGACATCCTGATAACATCTGCAGAGAAGCGGGCCAGGCAGAAGAAACTGTAGTGGCGGGACGGGTGCTCTGTGATACCTGCCTGTCCCTTCTGAGAACAGAGCTTGGTAACCTAACTGATGTTGAGAGCTCACCTGTGAAAAAGTTTAGGCGCCCTTATCTCACAAGGCTACCAGGAGGATTAAATCAGGTCATCCCTGCCTCTGTGTGTGTGTGATGGATAAGAACACTTGTTGAATGAGGGGAGAGGGTTTTGATTTGGGGTGTGCCACATTCTTTAATCAGCAAAGAGCTGTTGAGCGTCCTGCATGGTCAGTTTCCCCCATCCTATTTATGGAGTCTTCCCCGTCCTATTTATGGGTATATATATCTCATTGGGGATATATGGGTATATACACCCCTCATTGCCTCATGTAGTCATCCCAGTCACTCTAAGACATGAGCCCAACTGTTGCAACGTTCATTTGCAGACTTGGAAACTGAGGCAGGAAAAAATTAAGTCCTCATAGGATCCCAGCAGTCTGATGCCAGAGCCCCCGGGTCCCAAAGGCAAATTCTTCAAGAGGAACAAGCAGAGTGTGCAGGTCAGCTGGTCACCGCTTTCCCGGGCGACACCCCTTCTCCGATGCTGCGTTAGGAACTGCCCTTTCACTCTGCTCCCTCCAAACGATCTCTTTTCAAAAGTTTATTCATGATCTCGAAGAATTAAAACGCTTCCCGTGAGAGATGCACAGTGGGGAGCCCAGAGGAGATGCCCACAGATCCTGCACCTGCACCTCCATAGAGACCCGCACGGCTCCCTCCCGCAGAGGCCCAGAGCCTCCAGGCCTCAGCACACACACATTCATTCTGGAGCACCTTCCTTGATCACCACCACCCCATCTCTCTCTCTCCCTCTCTCTGTCTCTCTCTCTCACACACACACACACACACTTCCAGCTGAAACAGGTGCCCCTCCTCAGTGCTCCCACCCCCTATTTCTTCTCAGTCACCCCTATTGCACTGTACTCTGCATTGTCATCTTCTGGCGCTCACAGCCTGGAGTCTCGGGCAGTAAGGGCTCCAGGTCAGGCAGAGTGAGGCTCAAGGCCCAGCTCCATTTTTAGTTGTGTTGCCTGGAGCAAGTAATGGATCTTGTTTCGGCTCTCATTTCTTCTAACCTGTAAAGTAGGAGTAAGAGTAGATACCTGATAGGGTTATCAAAGAGTCAATGCTTATAAAGCACTGAGCATTGTACTTGGTACATAATTAACATCCGAAAACGACCATTTGCATTGTGATTAATCCTTCAAAGGGTTCACAGAGCCCACTTAGCTTGCTCTCTACTGTATTTCCAGCACCTGGCACAATGCCTGGCCCACGGTCGGCGCCTAATTATTATTTGCTGAGTGACTGAATGAGTAAATAAAATGCAAGGGGAAAGGACTGAAGAAGGAACAGAGGATTAAGACATGGCAGTGCCCTGGGCTGAGCAGTGTGGGCCCATCGTTCCCTATCACTCTCACAGCAGCTCGACGAGACAGCCCTCATTGTGTTCCATTTTAGAAAAGAGAGCAGAAGTGACTGGCCCAAATTGCTCAGCTAATAACAGAGCTCATTTTTAAATAAATCTTTATTTCTCAATTACAGTTGACATACAATATTATATGGTTTCAGATGTACAACATAGTGATTAGACATTTATGTAACTTACGAAGTGAACACCCCAATAATCCGAATACCCTGGCACCGTACATAGTTATTACAATATTACTGACTATATTCCCTATGCTGTACTTTACATTCCTGTAACTATTCTGTAACTGCCAATTTGTGCTTCTTAATCTCTTCACCATTTTCACCCACCCCCCAATCTGGCAACCATCAAAATGTTCTTTGTGTGTATGATTTTGTTTCTGTTTTGTTTGTTCATTTATTTTGTCTTTTTAGATTCCACATATAAATGAAATCATATGGTATTGCTCTTTCTCTGTCTGACTTATTTCACTCAGCATAATCCCCTCTGGCTGTTTTTTAAACAACCACAGAAGAGTGCCCACAGTTCACGGTCGGAGCTCCATCCCCGCAAAGCACTATCAATGGGCCACAGACCACAGGGCGTGGATGGCAGACCAGCCAGCGGAGAGGACAGAAAGTGGTGGCCATGGTTGAAATTTGGCCATTGGATGAGAGCATTTGGTTTTCTCAGTGTTTCAATAAGTGCAGGCCAGTATTTACAAATGTGGAGATCTCGCCTACAATCCAGATTCCTGGCTTCTCTGGGTAAAACAGAAGCTGTCCAAACTCTGGGCCCGCATTCCTGCCTGGGACAAGGAGCTGGAGCTGAGCCAGGGCCCGCCACGCTCTCCAGTGGGCCACCGCGCCCCTATCCGGCCAACTCACGCGGTGCGCGCATCGCCAGCCTGCGTCACTGCTCTGTTGTCTCTGGCCCCTGTGCGCATCTAAGTTGGCCACCAAGATCCACCACCTAGTTCATCACCTTTAATTGCAGGCGGGACATGGAAGCCCAGAGAGGAGGACGTCTGGTCTAGGCCACACTGACCCTCAAGACTCTGCATTTTAACTCCCCCCGGCAATGTCCTTGTCACGACTTCCTCACGCACCTGCGCAGGGTGCACTGTGGGTTCAGTCCATGCCTGCAGACACCCACAGAGCACAGTGAGGGCTGCAGAACCGATTTCCAGAAGAAATCATTGGTATCTCCTCCCAGGATACAGAGTAAAAGGAAAAAGAATCATGGCGACCACAGGAGATAGCTGCTGAGAAATAATACCCACACCCTCAGTGCATGCTCATCAGCACTCCCAGAGGGCTCAGCCTTCCAGATGCCGGGGGAGCCTGGCTTGGTGTGGGAGCTGTAGTGGCCCCTGCTGTTAAACAATTACCATTGTCACCCAGCACTACTTTCACTTCCTCTAGTGGCCTCAGAGCATCCGGTCCTGGGAGATGCCCAACCATCGGGCCGTCCTGCCTCGGCCAGGACGGAGAGTCAGAGGCCAGGCTTGACCCTCGGTGCCAGCCCCATCTCTACTGGGCTGTGCTTCTAGTGTCTTCGAAGTGCAGCTTCCTGGAGCCTTGTGAGACTTAGAATTCTAGAATCACAATTCTGGAAACAGAACCCTAGCCACGCTTCTCGTCCATTCCCTCAGTAAATGCCGCCATCCCGAACCAGAACAACAAGCCCAAATGTGAGGGAGCTTCACGGACAAGGTCAGCAAGCTCACAAAGTAGGGGAGGGAGAGGCTGGAGAAGACGGCGCTTTCGGGGCTGGGCAGGGCCCCTGGCTTCTCCAGTTGGTCAGGGAGGTCACCCTGCTTGGCACACCATCACCCATCGTTGAACCAGAGTGCCAGCTGGCTTAAGAAGCTACATGTGTGGCAACCCCTGCAGGGTGTGTGTGTGTGTGTGTGTGTGTGAGTGTGTGTGAGTGTATGTGTGTGTGTGATGCTTGTGTGTCTGCGTATATATGTGAGTGTGTGTATGTGCGTGAGTGCTTATGTATGTATGTGTGTATGTATGTGTGTGAGTGCTTGTGTGAGTGTGTGTATATGTGTGAGTATGTGTATGTGTGAGTGTGTGTGTAATGCTTGTGTGTGTGTGAGTGCCTGTGTATATATGTGTATGTGTGAGTGTGTGTGTGTGTGTATGTGTGAGTGTGTGTAATGCTTGTGTGTGTAATGCTTGTGTGTGTCTGGTGTGTCTGTGTATATGTGTGTGTATGTGTGAGTGTGTGTATGTGTATATGTATGTGTGAGTGTGTGTATGTGTGTGAGTATGACAGTTCAACACACAGTGTGACTTCTCAGGCACAATCAAGCCTTGTACAGCTAGGCAAACACCCTCAAATGCAATAACCTTCCTGTCTGTGATGGCCACTAGGAGGGAAGGTGATTTGTTTATGCTACTGAGAGTAAGTAGGAAACATGATAGATTGTTGTCTTAGAGAAAAGGAAACAGGAAGTGTGAATTGAATCCGTGATCACACTGGCGAGGCCCATACTACAGTAAGTACACATTCGATTATCTCCAGAGACTTTCCCGGTGTCGTGTTAACACTTACACTGATACCGTGCACGGAGAGATGAGCCCTCCCTCTGTGTTTTCCATGCTTTCAAGGCTGTTTGCTGGGGATGCCCCTGGGTCTGTGGCCACGCTCTCCAGCCTGGCTGGCCTGCTTTCCCCAGATGCGGCCAGCGTCAGCATTGTTGCCAGCACCTCCCAGAACCCAGACCCTGTCCACAGCAACCTCCTCCCTGATCCCCAGTCCTTGGTCTTGGTCCTCACTCCCGCCTCAGGACATCAGTGCCTGGTCCTTCTGCCTGGAGTGACCCCGTGGCCACCCTTGTTTACAAATACAGTGCATTTGTACTTGAAACCCGGTCAAACTGCCAGGCAAGTGCACCACTATCCCTCCTTTTCCCCGGCATGTTGGGGATCTCCCTCATAGCACGTGACCATCTTATCGGGGGGATCTGTTTATGGGTCTGTCGCCTATTCTCAGCTGTGAGCATCTCTATGCTGGGAATAGCTGTCATTTTGCCATTTTATATCCCAGCATCAGGCACAGACTAGAGGCACACACATAGTGTTCAATAAATGTTTGTTGAATTAATGAATTAATAAATGACTTAAAAGATCTCAGACCCACCTGCTAGCTGGCTGTTCGATGGAGGGAAGGTTCTCATAGAGCTGTCAGGGTGGCCCATGGGAAGTCCCTCTCCTAATAGCCTCCTCTCTCTGGTAAAGCAGGGCTGGGCGCAGTCAGAAGGGTGTGCACGCAGCCTCCGGGTGGGGCGGGTCCTACAGGCCTGGAGCTTTAGAAGGTGTGGAGGGTGCCAGACAATCGTCCCAGAGTCAGGAGACCCAGCACTGAAGCTCTCAAAGGCTGGCAAACTAGGGGCAAGCAGGAGGTGGGCTTCACTGGCCATGTCCCCAATCGGCAGGGTGTCCCCACAGGGTTATGTCTCCCAAGACCAAGAACTTTTCTAGTTATTTCGTCCCAAATTCTGCCGGGAATTTGCACAGAGAAGAGAACACTGAGGAAAGGACAGGGGCAATTAGAGGAAAGAGTTGTTGAGATGGCCAGGGAGGACAGAGGGCAGGGGATGGGCCGCTGGCAGAGCAGTTACCAAGTGCAGCGGTGAGGACATGTTCAGCTCCAAGCAAAAGCAAAACTCACTCCCAGGGACTAACCAAGTGAAGGCTCGAGTTGTCTTAAATAGCCAGCAGCCCCGAGCTCTGGACACTGGGGTAGACTCTCTCTCGGTGACACAGGGCCGCCCTCTGTCCTGCCCCTCCTGGCATCACATCTGCACCCAGTCAGAGGGACAAAGGGTCAAGGATGCACGACCGAGTCTGTTCCTTTTTCTCAGGAAAGCAAATGCTTTCTCAGAAGCCCAGCTCAACAACAGTCCACTCGCGTACCCGCACCCAGCACTGTGTACGTGGCCATCCCAAAGTGGAGATTGTCTACGAAGGTCAAGATTTCTGCTCAGCAGTCTCTGGAGTCGAGGAAGGCAGGGAGCTCAGTTGGGAATGAGCATGTCCCGTTGCCACACCCAATATCTCTAAGCTTGGGAGGCCTGAGTCCCTGCATGCCCACATTTTCCCTCAATATTGAGCTTACAGCCAAGTCCACATCCCTGGACATGGGCTAGGAGGAGCTCTACTACATGCCAGTCGCCATGCTAAGAGCTGAGGGTGCAGCAATGGATAAAGCAGAGTTCACTGCCCCCCTGGACCTCTGGCTCCAGGGCCAAGATCAGCTAATGAGAGCCTGTGCCATGGTCTGTTTTTGAAAATAAAGTTTTGTTGGAAACAGCCATGCACATTCATTTACATTGTGTGTGGCTGCTCCTGCAGTACAGCCGCAGAGGCACAGCACTGCGAGGGCACTGGGCACCGCGAGGACACTGGGGCGCGGGCACCACAATGGCACTGAGGCGTGGGCACCGTGACTGCACTGAGCTAGTTCACTTCCCCCACTCCGGCTAGTGGAGGACACGGGATCCACAGGCCATCCCAGGAGTAGTGCCGGCCATTCTGAGTGGGACGGCTCCAGCAAGGGGAGCGGAGTGATGCTGGGGAGAGCGGGGTAGGGGCTGGCAACCTAAGGTGGTCAGGAGAGTGTCTTTTAGGAAGTGACTTTATATATATATATATATATATATATATATATATATATATATATATATATATATATATATAAAATTTTATTCCTGATTTCAGAGAGGGAGGGAGAGAGAGAGAGAGAGAGAGAGAGAGAGAAAAAAACATCAGTGATGAGAGAGAATCATTGATGGGCTGCCTCCTGCACACCCCACACTGGGGATCAAGCTTGCAACCCAGGCACGTACTCTGACCAAAAATTGAACCCTGACCTCCTGGTTCATAGGTCAACACTCAACCACTGAGCCACACCAGCCGGGCAGGAAGTGACATTTTAACGACTACGCGTACTGAGGAGATGGACCCCCAGCAGAGGGTGTCCTGTGGGAAAGCAGCACCAAAGAAAAGCTCGAGGATTCCGCGTGGGGTGCATGGGGAGGGGAGTGTCTGCGGTGGGAATGTGAACTGGTGCAGCGCCAGGAGAGGGTGTGGAGGCTCCTCAAAGAATTCGAGGGAGCCCTGGCCTGGTGCGCTGTTGGCTGGAGCGTCGGCCTGTACACCAAAGAAAGGTTGTGGGTTCAATTCCCAGTCAAGGCACATACTTAGGTTGTGGGTTTGATCCCCGGTTGGGATGTGTATGGGAGGCAACCGATCGACGTTTCTCTCTCACATCATTGTTTCTCTTTCTTCCTTCCTCTCTCTCTAAAAGTCATCAAAAACCTATCCTCAGATGTGGATTTTTTTTTTTTTTTTTTTTGGGGTGAGGGGAGATTAATAAGGAGCAGAGCTGGGAGCAGAAGCTGGAGCTTCTGCACAACAAGAAGAGCATGCCCTGGAACATGGGCACGCTCAGCAAAGATGGCCTCAGCGGGAGCATGGTCAATACCAAGCCTGGGCAGGTGCAGGAGTCAGAAGAGGCAGGCGAGGGGACAGGACACAGGACCTTTGGGGAGAAGTCTGAGGAACAGATAGAGCACCTCCACCGCTGGGATGGCCGTCAGGAGCACCTCAGACAATGCCCACCTGCTGCGCGAGGAGACAGCCAACCACCTGGTCATCCGGTGCTTGACCTAGAGGTGGAGAGCAATGCCACATGAGGCAGGCGGCACACCAGACCATTGTCATGCTGGTCATCCTGGAGCTGGCCAAGGCCTGCACGTGGAGCCCTGCCCGCTTCCGGCAGTGCTTCACCAAGATCCAGACAGCGGCCACCGGTACCTGGAGGGCTGCAGCGATGAGCTGGAGGCCCTCAGGGAGAGTGTGCAGGCCGCGCCACGCACACATCGAGAAGGCCATGGAGGAGTACGAGGAGGAGGGACGCAAGAAGGGCGTGGACCCCATGAGAGTCAACGAATCTCTCCCCGAGGAACTCCAGAAGTGCTTTGATGTGAAGGACGGGCAGATGCTCCAAGACGCCATCAGCAAGATGTGAAGCACCACACGCAGCGCTGCATCCACTCAGGCTCTGGGCCCCCAACTCCAAGTCCAGCGAGGCCAAGCAAGGGAGGGGGCAGGCCCGGGACCCATTGCCAGAAGCTGTCAGCCAGATGAGAAGGATGTCAGTGCGTGATTCTCCCCAGCCGCCGCCCACCTGCCTGCAGGCTTCTGCGCCCACTTTTCAGAAAATGAAAATAGATGTCCTTGCCCTCCCCACTAGCATCCTTCCCTTTCCCCCACCCTCCAGCCTGGGAGACCTGCCCTCATGCCTCTCCCCCCAGCACTCATCCAAGTCTTGCTTTGAGTCCAGGGCCTTCACTGCCTCCAGCTCCCCCATCAGCATCATGCCAAAGGCCCCGGGGTCCAGGGAGGGCAGAGGTGGTTAGGCTGATTCACAGGAAAGGGGGAGGGTCCCCAGTTGAGGGCCTGCTCCAGTCACTGTGGGCTCTGTTTCCACAGTCAGCTGTGGAGTCTTCTATATGGTAAACAGCAGTGGTCTTCCAATAAAGTATTTCAGATGCTCTGTAAAAAAAAAAAAAAAAAAAATTTAAAATCAAAATACCATATGATCCAACAACCCCACTTCTGGGTATTTATGCAAAGTACATGAAATCAGTATCTCCATGTGATATCTGCACCCTGTGTTCATCACAGCATTATATACAACTAGAGGCCCGGTGCATGAAATTCATGCACGGTAGGGTCCCTAGGCCTGGCCGGCAATCAGGGCCCATCGGGCCTTTCAGCTGCTAGCCGAGGCCTTTCTTCCCTGGCTGCCGGCCACCGGCCAGGGCATTCCTTCATTCCGCACCACCGCCTGGTGGTAAGCGCATGTCATAGCGAGCGACTGAACTTCCGATCTCTGGTCGAACTTGCATATTAGCCTTTTATATATATAGTTAGTCAAGACATGGAACAACCTGAGGGTCCATCAAAGGATGAGTGGATAAAGACAATGTGAGACACACATATAATGGGAAATTACTCAGCCATGAAAAAAGAAGAAAACCCAGCATTTGCAACATGGATGAACCCAGAGGACATTAAACTCAGTGAAATAAGCCAGATACAGAAAGTCAAATACTGTATAATCTCACTTATATGTGGGACCTAAAAAGTGAAGCTCATAGAAGCAGCAGTTGCCAGGGGCTGGGGTGTGGGGAAATTTGGTCAAAGGATGCAAACTTTCAGCTATAAGATGCATCAGTTCTGGGATCTAATGTACAATGTGATGACTATCTATATAATAAAAGCCTAAGCAACCATTATGGCAGAACAACCAGAATGACCGGTCGTTATGATACACACTGACCATTAGGGGGCAGATGCTCAATGCAGGAGCTGCCCCCTGGTGGTCAGTGTGCTCCCACAGGGGGAGTGCCACTCATCCAGAAGCCAGGCTCACAACTAGCAAGCACAGCAGCAGTGGTGGGAGCCTCTTCTGCCTCTGGCAATTCTAAGGAGCAGTGAGCCAAGCGGTAAGGAGCAACAAGCAGGCGTTGGTAGGGAGCGAGGAGTCCCGGGCTGCCAGAGGAAACAGGCCAGGCTCAGGGACTCCCCTTCCACAAGTGCATGAATTTCGTGCACCAGGCCTCTAGTAGTTAATAATAATATATTTATACTTGAAATTTGCTGAGAGAGAAGATCCTAAGTGTTCTTACCATACGCAGATGTTAACTATGTGAGGAAACCGATGTGTTAATTAGTTTGCTGTGGTGATCATGTCACAATGCATACCAGTATCAAATCACCACGTTATACAACTAGAATATATACAATTTTTTCTTCTCAATTATATGTCAACTAGAGGCCTGGTGCACAAATTCGTGCACATTGAAAGGAAATTAATTAGAAGAAATATTTTAATATCGCTATTCGCCCTTTCTCTATAATAGAAGTGTCAACAAATTCACGATCGACAATGACAGATCAAAACACATGTGTGCGATTGGCGCCAGCAAGAGCTTTATATGTATGGCAAATGCATGAGTCAACTTAGCCTTTTATATATATAGATAAAGACTTCCACGAGGAAAAAATAAGGGTATTAAATTTTTTAAAATTCCATCAGACAAGGAAGATCTCCCTGTGTGTTTGGGGATAAGTGGCCCCTGGATTGAGCGGAGAGGGCACGAGATGGAAGTATGAGATGCAGGCAGGTTCTCAGCCATGCCAGGCTTTGAGGGGCCTGGGAAGGGGTGGGGTTCTAATTGTATTGCAATAGGAAATCGAGAGCTGTACTGACCACTGTAGCTTCAGTACACAGAATAGATTGTTCCGGGGCAAAAATGCAAATGATGTGATCAAGGAGTGGCAGGAACTGGCTATGCATTTGCCGAACTAGTATCCCTTCGGGGGAGGAGAGAATACGGTGGGACCACACTTTCAGACTCTATCAGGTAGGCGTGGCCAGGTGGCTGAGCTTTAACCAATGAAGTATGAGTATCAATAACGGAGCCCCAGCCAGGCTGACCCACAGACACTCCCTGCCTTATCCTTGGGCACGTGTGAACCTCGGAAGCCATGTTCCGAGATGGTCAGGCCACGGCTTGCAGAAGACCGGACCTTGAAGAGCCACTTGGAGGAGAGGTGCCCACCCATTAGGAGCACCCACTCTGGACGTGGCATGAGGAAAAGTGAGTGTGGGTGGTGTGTGAACCACTGCACAGGTTTGGGTCTGTTTGTTGGAGCATGATCGTGACTGGCTAGCAGTGGTGGCGTGAGCGTCCTGGGTGAAAGTGACCATCTCTTATTCTTGGATCCTTCCTCAGGAGCTCACCGCTGTTCAGACTCCCTGGCTCTTTCCTGGCTCCGCTAACCCTCCTGGACACCTGCTCGCCCCCAGCGCGTTGGCCCTGTGCCCCTCAGCATTGCCCTGCGCCCGGGGCAGCTGCTCCATTCCAACTGCCTGGGAAGCTCTACCTTGTGCATTCTGATGTTTTATGTCTCGGGTTTTCCATCCTTTCATAAAAAATGCATGCTGGATGAAAGGTTTTACATACCACACAGGCCAGACATTTAGGATGGCCTGCTTAGTGGTTCAAAAATGTTCCTCTTCTTTTTTTTAAGTTTTATTACAATTGTTCTGAAAGAAATCCCTGTTGATATTAACAAATGTAGTCACCGAAGCAGATGCACATCCCCAACAGCAGGAGAATTAATTAATTACCTGCAGGCAGACCCGTTCTGTCCCTTCTCTGAGGCCAGGCAGCAGAGGTGACCAGGAGCCTCCGGGGGGACTCGGGCATGCCCTTCTGGCCAGATGTGTCCTGGCGAGGCAGTGACCTTCTAATTCCACTGGAACCTGCATCTGACGGGAGTCCTAGGCGCGAGCTCTCTCTCGGAGTAAAAATAACAGCACCTCGCGTGTGGGCAACGCTCTTAGCGGCAGAAGGCTGGCCCATCGTCAGCTCCAACGGCCCTGCAGGGAGTAGAGAAAGTGGCCCCTGAAACTGCTGCTGGCCAAACTGTGGTCTCCACCAACCCTCCCCCCCAACCCCTGCCATTTCTCCTGGGAGGAGCAGCAGGAAAGCACTGGAACCTGGTGGCAGTGATATTAGCAGTCCTCGTTGTGCACCGCTGTGTGCCAGGCACTGTTCTCAGCACCATGCGTCCCTGAAGGCATTCCATGCTCAGGGCATCACCGTTGCCCCAGCGGCCTCATTACCATTCAATACATAAGAGGCGGCTGAAGAAGGAGAGGGGGTGAGACTGACCCAGGAACCAGCGGGCAGCGGTGGAGCTGGGACCTGCACTCCAGAGGTCTAACCCAGAGTCCGTGGTCTTTTTCTTTTCCCTTTTTTTTTTAATCTTTATTGTTGAACGTGTTACAGATGTCCCCTTTTTTCCCCTCACAGCCCACCCCCGGCTCCTGCTCCTTCCTCTTGCCTGTGTCCATGGGTTATGCATATATGGATACAAGTTCTTTGTTTGATTTCTTCCCACTCCCCGCTTCCCTCTGAAATATATCACAAGATGGAACCAGAGCCCATGGTCTTAAACATTACGCCGACTAGAGAAATAGCTGGTTCGCCCACATTCTGCCCTGAATAAGTTCTTTTAACCTGGGGAAAGAGGTTCTGCTTTTCTTAAAAACAACAGCCTGCTGTTACTGGTGTGGTAGATTGTTACCATTGCTCATACCCCCAGTGTCCAGGCCCTCCGCTGTCCCTCCCACACTGACCCTGAGCCTGGTCATGTGACATGCTTTGGCCAAGAGGACCATCACAAAGATGATGCTGCCATAAACTTGAAAAGTGCTTGTGCGATGGCATTGCCCCCTCCTGCTGCGTTAGGGAACCCTGTGACCATCATATGAGTGAGTCTACACTAGCCTGCTGGACATGAGACACACATATCACCCCAGCTCGCAGAGACAGCCCCTAGACATGTGAATGAGATGGTGCTATTCATTCCATCCCAGTCAAGCCACCAGCTGACCCAGAGATCCTCCTTAGCATCCATCCCAGTGGTGGGAATCAAAGGAGTTCTAGAAAATTCTCATTGAAGAGCAGGTGTGTGTGGCCAAGGTGTCACAATAAGGGACAAAGAACACCCTTGGTTGAGTCAAGACGGAGTCCTGTCCACGGGCCCCAAAGGCAGCAGTGACCAACCCTGCCCTGCCCAGCTACAATCAGGCCCACATGACCCATGGTTCTTAGCAACCCAGTGCCACCATGAGCAAAGAGACGCCAAGGCTCTTGGCCGTGAGCACCAGCCACGCCGGTTCCTGCAAAGGGCAGCAATCCAGCTCAGTGGCTCTGAGCGAGGAAAGAAGATGTTTCCATTGGTCCTTTGTAACTTTTTAAATGAAGAGAGTGAAGATAATTTTTATAAAGTTAGATTTATTAAAATCTTAAAGGAATGATCATTACTCTGAGAGTATGCCTTTCCTCTGTTTTTTATGTGGAGATATCTATTCTATATGAACTAATGACAATAAATGCTATTTCTTGTACCTTTTTAATGGCCTATTCAGCAAATTAAACATTGATGACATTGTGTCCTTTTCTTAAGTTTAATGCTAGTGGATGCGGTTGCTCACAGACACTGTCCTGAGCACTAAACATGCAATAACCAAACTTCACAGCCTCCGAAGTCAGGACTAGTATTATTTCTCCTTCCAGATGAGTAGCCTGAGAGCCAGAGAGGTCAACTGATTCGCCAAAGGTCACAGAGATCTGGGTTCAGAGTTGGCATTATTGGCAAGAATGAGAAGCCCTATCCCAGTTCATCCATTCATTCCCTCACGCATCTGTTCAGCCAGCGCTCGCTGAGCCTACGGGTGCCTGGTCCTGCACTGGGCGTTGGAGACTGCAGGGCAGGGGGACAGCAGCCTTCCTGCAGCTAAGTGAGCACCATCAGGGACACAAGCCCATCATGAGGGCTTGGAATACGGACCAAAGACACTCTAAGGCCATGGGAATATGAGGAGGACCTTCCAGGGGGAGGATCAAGTAAGTTAGTTCTCCCTTTCAGAGGCTCACTGAAAAACATGCCTTTTTCCCTCCAGTGGGTCTCTCTTGTTCTCCTCACTGGAACTGCCTTTCTGTAAATCTGGAATTTGTGGAGGAACACCCTCAAATAAAGAATAGATCAGACCAGGAAAAGAGGCCAGACTGCTGCCAGGTCTCCTCCAAGCTAAGATAAAGGAGTCCTCAAAGCTCACGCATGGAGAAGGTGGGGAAGCAGTGTCCTCCCTGTCTCTATCTTACCCGCATGGAGGGCCAGCCTAGTGGACTGAGCGGAACCCCTGCACACAGAATGGACTGTAGCCTAGGGATCTGTCACAGAGTCCCCAACGTTCACTGTTCTAGACTTCACTGTGGATCAGAATCGCCTGATTCCAACCCACTGGTCCTAAACTGTCTCTCTGATGTGTGCATTTTTTTAAGAGAAAAATATATTTTTTTTTATTTATTAAGGTATTACATATGTGTCCTTATCCCCCCACTCATGCCCTCACCACCCTGGTGTCTGTGTCCATTGGTTAGGCTTATATGCATGCATACAAGTCCTTTGGTTGATCTCCCCCACCCTCCCCTACCTTCCCTCTGAGGTTTGACGGTCTGATGGATGCTTCTCTGTCTCTGGATCTGTTTTTGTTCATCTGTTTATGTTGTTCATTATACTCCACAAATGAGTGAGATCATGTGATATTTGTCTTTCTCTGAATGGCTTATTTCGCTTAGCATAATGCTCTTCAGTTCCATACATGCTGTTGCAAATGGTAAGAATTCTACAGCAGCGTAATATTCCATTGTGTAGATGTACCACTGTTTTCTAATCCACTCATCTGCTGATGGGCACTTAGACTATTTACAATACTCTCCCAAGACAATCTCAAGCACTCCTAAGTCTGACAACCAGTGACGTGGGTTCCTCTTCTCTCCCGCCTCCTGCCTCCATGTCTGGGCCCTCTCCTCACCTTCCCGCATGCATGCAATGGTGCACTCATTTCCCAACTTGGGGGCCAGCTGGTGACGACATTGGGATTTGAGTTCAGGGGGCAGTAGAAACCCTCGCAGTTCTTTAGAATGAGCTACATTCCCTATTATTCCAGCTCTTCCTGAGATCCTTTCATTGGGTAATGGCCGTGGGGGCCATTGGGTCCCTAAGAGTAAAGGGATGCCTTGTTTGCTGTTGATACTGTTCTTTGTGTAACAACCTCTCAGGAACCCTAAGAGGAGGCAACATGGTTGTAAGAACAAGAGCCAGACACCCTGCACCCCAGCTGAATTCGATCAGAATCACTCTACTTCTAACACCACTGTCCAGCACTTGAGTTGTCACCATCCCTAGGAGACAACAGATCAGAGCTGGCAACTCTGGATCTCAGCCAGACCCCTCTCATGCTAACATCTGGGTAGTTCAGCAGATGGGAGGGTTAGATTTGGTTTCAAAGCTGTGTCCTAGACAAGGTCCCCTGAAGAAAGAGCCTAGATCCCAACTGTGGGAGGTCTCATTCACTTCCTACAGAGTGGAACATGTGTTCCTCCCTAAGGTCAGGCCAGGCTTGCTCTAATGCAGCCGGGGCTGTGAATTGCAGCCAGGGGTTTGGAGTGCAGCATGGAAATCCCTGCCTCAGTTCTTCTCCTATTTTTTGGTCTTTTTCACATCTGGGAATCTAACTCACTACTGAGCTCTATTCAGGATAGTGAGGTTGGGTGACCCAGAGGGTAGGTTCAAGCACACGGGTTGAAAGATTTTAGACATAAACTGATGAATAGGAATGGAAGATACTGTTGTAGAGAATATGCTGTTCTATCGATTGAGCCTCCAAGTTCACATCTGTAAAGCAGGGCCAGTATTACTCAAGGTGCTTACCTCACTGCTTGGCTCATAACAAGCAACAGACGGCACCCGCCACTGTGGTTGTGGTTGTGGTTAACGTTCCCGCAGTTATCTCAAACCCAAGGGATGAAACAGAGATAAGAAAGGCAAGTTTGGTCTGGACTTTGAAAGAAGAACTTCTAATGCATGGGGTAGATAAAAACAACAGCAAGGTTTTGTTTTGTAGTCAGAACTGAAACAGTAGGATAGAGAAATGAAAGGAAAGGCAGCTGAGGCAGATCCTAATGGGCTCCAGGAAGCAGCTTCAGCCCTGCATGGGGCAGAGGAAGTCTGAAGCCAATCTGAGAGGCAGTTTGTAGTTTGAAATCCTGGCAGGCTCCACATGAAAGAATAGGGGATGCCAGAGGGACCTGCTGCAACAGGAAATGTGACGGCCACAGGAAGTGTGGGTGCTCACAGCTAGGTAAGGAAGGTTTCCCGAGGCCTGGGAACAAAGAAAATAAAGGTGGAAGAAGAAGCAAGGGACAGAGAACATTGCCTTTCAGGAAATCCAAGGCACTATCTACTTGGAAAGTATTACCCAACAGTAGCCCCATTTCTGAAATATGAAACCTGGCTCAGGCACAGCTTGGCCCTGGGACACCAGGAGTTCAGGGACAGGGAAATAAAAGCATTTTAAATGTGAAAAAATACGCAGCGTGAGAAAGAGGAGTCCAAAGAAAGGTGTGAAATTGGAGGCACCCCCATTGCACACGTCCAGTCTTGGCTAAAAGAATAACTAGCTAATACTTACTGAGCACTGACTGGTTACCAGGGGCTTGGGAGCCCTTACTAGTACCTAGATTATCTCATGTCATTTTTAGGTTTCTACACATTTCCATAGAAAAAGCAAACAGCTGGGGAAATGTTTCTCTGGGTTTGAGAAGTGTGATGTCATAATCAACCTTTTGATTGGGGGTGCTTAATTGGATTTAAGTTGACAAGACGCCAGACAACTTGGACTATTGACCCAAAAGTCCTGAAAATGAAATGTCATTCTCTTTTTATTTGCTCTTCTTTCCCTGTTTACTGCCCTCAAATAAAAACAAGATTTTTTATAGCCCATGGCTGGTGACAGCAGACAGAAATTGTAAGGAGCATTTGCAGTCTGTTTGGAAATGTCTTTTTTTTTTTTTTAAGGAAGAGGAAGATGCTATTGTATATGAGAAAATTTGTGTTCACCCTATAGTCCCCATAGTTTTAAAACTTTGGACAGATGGGATATATGAGAGACGTGGGTTCTGAAGTGTCTAACTTTAAGAAGTCAAAGAAATAAAAGCCGCCCAAAGGCAATCAGAACCTTACTGGATGCCACAGTATCTTGGCTGTGACAAAGCAGAGTAAGAAGGTTATGGGGTAGAAAAAATGACCTTGTACATTATTTTTGCATATTTGATGCTTTCTGGAAATAGGAGACTGTTTTTGAAACGAAGAGATGTCTAGTGTTACATTAAGAAATAGTGAATACATTTTATATTGCTAGTGCCCTATAATAATTGAGCCATTCTATTATTCCAGGAATGTTATATAACCCTCTCTGGAGAATTTGCATGGATATATAGCTGAGCATAATTTGTACAAACCTACTGAACCATTAGTATTACTTTGAAATGCAGAGTAGAATCACCTGGGAAATTTATCCAAAATTAAAAAGAAGGAGTTAAAACCTGAATAAATTTTGGGTCTCCATGTGGCTCAAGTCTTGACATGAGGTCACATTTTGATACTTATAGTTACCATCTGTTGCATGCTTACATTGTGAGGCAGCCTTCTGGGTTCACCCATACATTATCTCATTTAAGCAGTACAACCACCCTGTGCGGTAGGCACTGTTAGTCCTTGGTCCAAACCAGCTGTCGTCTCTTGCCCAAGTTACTGTAATAAGTCTCCTCACGGGCCTCCCTGATGTCACGCATGCCCTCCTCGAATTTTCTGACAGTGCATCTCTCAGAGAGACCCACTTGAATCCCAGGACACGGCATGCCCGCCCCTGTGGGCAGAACCCCCTAATGGTGCCTGATTGTGTTCAGCGTAAAAGCCAGATTCCTTATTTTGGCCTACAAATTCCTGTATGATCAATTTCCCCATGATCTGTCCAACCCCAGGCTTAATTCCCTCTTCCGTGTTCACCTCACTCCAGCCACACTGGCCTCCTCCTTGTTTTGTGAATATGTTCCGATAATAGGGCTGTCTGCCTCCCCCTCCCCCCACTCACCCCGATAGCCACATGCCTAAGTCACTCCCCTCTTACCATTCGTTTGCTCAAATCTCACCTTCTTAATGAAGCCAATTCTAATCACTCTATTTTTAATATTTAAATATCGCAATATTTATCATTGAGCCCTACCCACCAGGCATTCTTGTGTTCTGTACCTTGCTCTACGTTAACATATCACTTAATTTACAATTTATTCCATTCATGACTATACACACAAGAATGTAATTTCCAAGAGAAGAGAGATTTATATTTGCTTTATTA
Source organism: Ia io (assembly GCA_025583905.1). NCBI lineage: Eukaryota > Metazoa > Chordata > Mammalia > Chiroptera > Vespertilionidae > Ia > Ia io. The sequence goes on along the minus strand of JAJQQW010000010.1, from coordinate 109,928,214 downwards.
GTGATGTATTCCAAGCACCTAAACCAGTGTCTGGTACATAAAAAAGGTCAGTAATCATTTGTGGAAAGGATGAATTCCAGTTTAAAGATGAAGAAACTGTGGAACTATGGCATGGCATGACCCAGGATCAAACATGATTCAGGCCCCAAATAAAATCCTGGTCTGGTCCATAAAACCAGTGCATTTATCCCTTCAAATAAAGACAATCCATTATCAAAAAGCCCCTTCACTCCATAACCTATCCCCATAGACTGATGTATATTCTCTCTTTCACATATGGATTTATGTTTTGCAGATAGGTAGGTAGGTAGATAGATAGATCGATCGATCGATAGATAGATAGAGATAGATAGATAGATAGAAATAGATATGATAGATGATAGATAGATAGATAGATAGATAGATAGATAGATAGATAGATAGAGAGATAGATAGATAGATAGATAGATAGATAGATAGATAGATAGATAGATAATAGATAGATAGATGAGAGGGACACATAGGTGATAGAGAGATATAAATGATATAGAAAGATATAGATGATAGATGAGAGAATGATAGATACATTATAGATAGATAATAGATAATAAGTGTAGTTATTGATAGAGAGATAAATTCATAAGAGAAGTACAAAGTCATTTCATAATTACCCTGACTTATACAAAGGGGCCCAGACCCATTTTGTGAGAGAACTGGAGGCTGAGAATGAAGGAAGAATAATCAATATGGAAACACTTAGTGGGTTAGGGGAGGAGGCTATGAATACCAATAAATTTTAAAAATTTGTTCTTTTTAAACATGAGATTTAAAAGTTGTCACATATGCCCTTATGCTGCCTCAGTAGCCTGTGGATGAGGATCTCCAGTGCCCCGCTGGTTAAGAGAGGGGTGGTCTCTGATTCTACTCTATGTCACTGTGAATGGCCTTGACTGAATTAAGGAACCGGCAATGATTAGAGACTTCCTGAGACGAAGTCACAAAGTGCATGAACTCACCCTGACACATTTGCAGTCGTTGTAAGACTAGAGAAGAACGCCAGGAAAGAGCAGGGGGAGGCTCTGGGACTCCACAGTCACCCCGAGGGGCAGCACCCGCCTGGCTGGTTGAAACCCTGGCTGACATGACCATGTTTCTTGTTGGAAGAGAATAAAATATGGATAGACATTTCCAGTCCTTCTTGCAACCGTATTCCCAAAGGAAGAGGCGGCTTACATGTGGATTAAAGGTCCGCCTGGATCATGGTCCAAGAATGTAGTGTTTGAGTCAACATTCTTTCCTCCGTGGAGAATGCTTTCTGGAGCCTGACGTTCCCTTCGGTTTGCTTCTCTGTCTTGTCAGCATGTTCATCTGCTTCTGGGAGGAAAGCCACCTTGCTGCCAAGCTCCGGAGAGCCCAGGAATCTCAAGACACTTTCCTGGTCCCCGATTTGAGGAGATGGCTCACGCTATGCTGGGCTCCCCGCTCTATGCAGACCAGCATCATCAGAGGTGGACCATGGAGAGTCCAGCATGCCCAAATGACCCAGCGGAGGGCCTGGGATCTGCCCAGCCAGGAGCTGTCCTTCATCATTCTTGACCAATTCTGACCAGGGGAGGGGCATGGGCACAGCTTTACCAGTGAAGTGGAGATTTGAGCCAGCTTTGTGGTCCTCGGTCTGATAGCTTTGTGCTGGAACACCAAAACTTAGCCAGTCTCCCTCACCCACACAAACATGCAAACCTAAGAATCCTAGAACCATGCTGACTGGGGAAAGCCATGCCACTACACACACACACACACACACACACACACACACACACACACACACACTCTCTCACACAATCACACACACACTCAAAAACACACATATTCATACACACACACACTCATGTACACACACCTCACACTCACATACACTCTCACATATACACTCACACACACTCATTTTCACACTCACACATACACTCACACACCCTCACACACACTCAAACACACATACAACCACACACATGCTCACACATACACTCACACACACTCACACATATACTCATACACTCACACACAATCACACACACTCAAACACACTCTCAAACACACACATGCTCACACATACACTCACATACACACACATACACACATAGTCTCACACTCACACACACACTCACACAAACACATGCACCTACATTCAAACACTCACATACCCACACTCACACATATGCTCATACATTAACACACTCATACACACATATACACAAGCACATGCACCCACACACACACTCACACTCACACATACACTCATGGGCTAACACACTCACACAAATACACACTCATGCACACACACTCACATACACATGTACATGCACACACACCTCACACACACACTCACACATACACTCATGCACTCACACACTCACACACATTCACACACACACATACACTCATACACTGACACACTCACACACATACACACTCACACACACACAAACTCATAGCCTTCACTGGACATCTCCTTCCAACAAAGGACACCATCACCATGCACCGAGGCATCCATGGAGCTTCAAGTCCGAATGAACTGAAACTGGACAGGACACTCCCCGCAGCCTGCCCCTGGAAACCTCAGCTGTGGCCTCACTCCTAGGGACCAACTCGCTGAATGTTGATGCCTGCAGTCAGATCCAGAATCAGTTTCCTCACCAGCATCCTGCACAGCTCCTACCACTGATTCCTCCACCCACTGCTCTACACCCAGCAGTGGACACTCAGATAAAAACACACAGTTCACCCAGGTACATAATTTCCCCAGAAACCTTCAAATCATTCATTTCTGACCTTCTGGCCACCCCTCCCTCTCTCCAGGAGTTGGAATCTCACGCAGCCGGCTGGAAGGTTCTCCGGGGAGCGCGGCCTCGCCGGGCAAGCTGATACTGTGTCTTCAAACATTTTTAATTGCCCTGTCAAAATGACAATTACAGGACTAATTATGGAGGAGACAATACCAGATACACTGACTGAATCAAGCGTCAACCGAGTTTTATGTAATTATGCGATTTAATGAATTGAGGGCTGCAGTAATGGACGATTGCTGGTTAATTAGGAACTCCCTTTATGCTAATAATGCCATTTATTTTCGACTCACGGTATTTATTTTCAGTGTCTGAGGTGTTGGACGTGTCTTGCTCTGACACTGGCATGTTGAGTGTTTTTCAGAGGGTTTGGCTGCCAATTGCGCTATTTATAGGCAGCAGACGTCTTCCATTCACCGACTGAAGAGCTCCAACTGGCTCCTATTATATGAAAAGCATCTCATTGTAGACCTAGATTTTCATTATCCTGCTTCTGGGCGAGGTCCCTGTGTCTTTCTTCTCCTGAGACCCGAGAGAGAAGAAAGTGAGGGACTGTGGCCGATGGCCCTCCAGGTGCCCCCACCAGGGCAACTTATGCAAAGGGGCCGAGAGATCCTTTGTGGTCATTCTTGACCGCCAGCCCTCCTCATCTGCATGGGGGGCTTCCCTAACACATTACACAACTGGAAAAATCAGTGGAGAGCGGCGGCCCTCAGCCAGGGCCCCTTCCCCACCGGGGACACTTGATGACATCCGGAGACATTTTGGTGGTCACAGCTCGGGGTTGCTACTGGCATCTAGTGGGTAGAGGCCAGGACTGCTCTTGGACATCCTGCAATGCATAGGACCGTCCCTGCAACATGGAATTCTCTTGCCCAAAATGTCAACAGGGCTGAGGCTGAGAAACCCTGTACCGTAGAGTATCCCATCAAGAGGCAAGCAGATTTTCGCCATCCCAGCTGCACAGGAGAAAACAAATATCTCGCAGCATCTGAAACGTGATAGAACTGTCAACGCTATGTGAAGTCAGCTCCATAAATTGTGAAACATGAGTCACAGCTACGTTTGTTCTGCAACAGTGTAAAAACGCGGAGTTTTTTCTCTTTATGAAAATAGAAAAGTGATGAGCACTGTCTCCTGGAAGGAGCCGGCTCCTCGATTTGCCCTCCGGTCTCCAAACACCCATCACTCAGACGTTGCCTGCGACAGTCCTCCGTGGTCTGGAGCAAAATGAGAAAACAAAGAAGAATGTGCTCAGGTTTTTACAATGCTAAATTCAGCCAGTTTTTCATTTTAAGCTTGTGTCCTTCCTACTTTTCAAGAAGGCATCTTGTGCTCTTGCCTGGCCAGAATCCTTTTTTTCTGTCTTTAAAAAGCATCCCTTACTCATTTTCAGTGCCAGGTGGTGCTGGACTTGCTCCCACAATCCACAGTGGGCATCGGACCCAGGTCTGCCCGATCAATCACGTAGGCGTGAGGGAGCCAGGCTGTCAACCCAGGATTTGGGATGAGGTCCATGAATCCCACTCCTAGCTGCTGGCGTGGCAGAGGGATGACAAAAACCTGGATCTGACTGAGGCATCCCTGCCACCCCAAGGATGAAATGTGCCCAAGGTATGTATGTAGTCAGCACAGGGAAGGTAAAGAGGGAGGACACAGAGGAGGAAGAGAAAATTATGTATGTTACCTTCTATGCATGATATCATATAGCACCATACGATATATTACATTGTTGGGATACTGGGTCCAGCCATTCCTGCAGCCTAGTAGCTGCCCAGCTTTGCAGCATTGTAGGTGAACACATGTTCTTCTGGGTTGAACGTCGGCTCCTCACTCTCCTCCTTCGGCTCCTCCTCAGCCACGCCCCTGCCCCTAAATGCCCTGTTCCCCAGGGTTCTGTCACAGCTCCTCTTCCTCTTTCCTCCGCCCCCTCCTCAGTGAGGTCCTGGCCCACCTCTGTCCTCAGTGACCATGCTTGTGCTGAGGACTCCCCTTCACATCTCTGCCCAGATGCCACCACTGCCTGCTGGACATCCCCATGGAGGCCCACAGCCCCACAGCCCCCCGGCTGACAGCTACACTCGCACTTCCCCACCCTTGCTTCCCTGCAATCCGTGCACATGGACAGCAACAGCACCGCGCCCACCCCACCCCCGAGGCGCCATCCTCCCTCCAATCCTCCTTTCTTCTCATCTGGGATGTCCTGTCTCGACCACCGCTTTGCCCTGCCTCCCTCACCTCTGCCCCCTTCCTCACTCTTCCACATGTTCTCTTCTTCATCCAGCCCAAACATGCACCCTCCCCATGCGCCCAGCCCTGCTTGGAAGGCCTTCTCGTCCTCTCTCCTTGAAGCCACCCAGGCCTCCAAATGGACCAGGTGCTCCTCCACACACACCCAGTCCATACCACTTCTCACTGAGAGTGTCTCCTCTGATCATCACTAGTTACTGAGCTTCCAGGCCCACGTTTTCTTTAATGCTCGCGACCTTTCCTCACAGGAGGATGCTGGTATTCCCGTTCTACAGATGAGGGGAATAAGATTACCGAGCTTGAGTCAGTGGCTCAAATGTGGGAGCCATAAAGAAGCAGGACTGGGGTCTGAGCCAGGCAGGTCTGGCTGCAGAACCCTGTGTATGGACCATGACACCAGGTTGGAAAGCCAGGGCTGGAGTTTAACTTTCACCTGTGTCCCCACCGTCCAGCAATGCCACACTGGGTGTAAAGAAGCTGGACTGGTTTAATTAATAAAAGAATGAATACACGAAACTCTAATCCCCTCGCTGAACATGGGCTTTTGTTTGTTTTTCTTTCCTTTTTTCTTCTGTAAAAAGGCAGGGGTGGGTCCTAGTCACCTTTCAGATTCTATGACACCATAGTTCTAACCAATTCAGCCAGCTAACAACTTGCAAAAACAAGGACTCGCCTGTTTCTGTCCTCGTATCCGTCATTTTTTATCTAAAAAGAACTTGCTCGTGTGCCATTGCATTGTTTAAGGAGAAATGCCAAGTGAAGGAAACTTCTAGAAATCACTTTCTCTGTCTTTACTATTTTCCACCTTGAAAGTCTCAATCAGTGAAAGAAATGATACAGTTTTACATCATCTGCTCCTCCTGCTCCCACTACCCCCTTCCTGCTTAAGAAAAAGACACCAAATAGAAGAAAAAAAAAACTAACAGTAATAAAAGCGAGAGAAGCGATGTTGCCTGCAGGAGTGGCGCTTTCTTCCCCAGCACTGGGTTCAAAGTAGATCTAATTAGCTCGGTTACAACCTAGAAAGAGAATCCATGCCTGGTTTGCACCTTCACTGGATTCCAAGAAACAAGCCCAGCTGGAATGAGGGCGACAATCATGATGTAGTTCATGTTAGTGACCTTATGGGATCAGGTAAGCAAACCACGCTGGGATGTCGGCCACCCACTTCAACATCCCTACTGCTCCCAGCCCTGCCTGCACCTGCTTTTAAAGTCCCTTCATTGCCACCTCTGCATCTCCCCAGAATGAACTACGTTTACTGCTCAGCTCTGACTGTCTGACCCTTTAGCATGTGGTTCAATCCTTTTCCTTCACAGAAAAAAAATCTGATGGTTAGGAGAATGAACTCATTCAGATTACCAGTGGCCCAATGCATGGATTCATGCACATTGAAATGAAATTAATTAGAAGAAATATGTTAATATTGCTATTTGCCCTTTTTCTATAACAGACGTGTCAGAGATGTTGCTTTCTTTCAGCTTCAGAGGTACGTTGTGCCAATAGTTGGTCTTCAGACATATTCTGTTGACGACATCACTTTCTTTCAGCTTCAGAATGTCAACAAAAACAACCAAATTCACAATCGACAATGACAGATGGAAACACACGCATGCGACTGGCACCAGCGAGAGCTTTATATGTATCGCACATGTGCAAGTCAACTTAGCCTTTTATAGATATAGAATAAACTTGTTTAATTAGACCTGCTTTCTGATTTAGCTAAACTTTTTCCAGCCCAGTGAAGCACCCCAACTTCTCTTTTAGGTAACTGTCAGCAACACAGCAGTAAATATCAACACGAAGCAGATTATTGTTGTAGATCATGCAGGGAGAACAAAGGGTAAAATATTTAGCTGCAGCAGTGTTTGACTATATTATGTGCAGTGAGAAAACCTGAAGTCATTTTCAAGGTCCACCATTTCTTACTTTTTTTCAGTCGGGTCAAGTTTCTAAGCTTTCTAAATCTCCATTTTCTGGCTAATGAAAAGAAAATAGAATTCCACTGAGTCTCCTATCTATTTACGCCAGGTCTTCTGTGAGGATCAAATGAGATGAGGCATGGAAAACACTTCACAGACATTTGCTTACAGTGTGAAATGTTTCCACCTGGCTATAAAGCAAGTCATGTTCCTGGGCTGAAGAAACTGCAAGGAGACTAGTTGCTAGGGAGAGGAAGCTGGGCATTGCTATGTAACATCATTACCCAGATGGTCGGACATTTAGCTTATTAGCCTTTTATATATATAGATATTACCTACAGGTACGTAATATGACCTCACTGAGTCTCAATTTCTGCATCTGCGAAATGGCCATAAATATCTCATCTCTGTTGCTCACAAAGGAAAATGTGATTATCCCTGAACACAACCCCAATTAAAAAGAAATGTTTCTTGTGAAAGAAATTTCAGCTGCCAAAACTTGATAATCAGCACAAGCCCACATTTTAGTGGTTATTATTCTGCCAAGTTCCAAGGCCAAAGAAAGGGGAGAAAGAATGTGTAGCTTTTTTAAAGAGAATATTTGAGAGACCGAAGCTTCTTAATTCTTCATTGTGGAGGGGAAATTGAGCCCTAAATTATTTATTGTATTTTAAATTTACTGACAGAAGCAGTTTTGAAAACTTTGCTGTTCTTTTTGAAAATCATTAGCCTACTTAAATGTTTTAAATCTTTTAAACTCTTTCCTATTAAATGGTAAAGTGCGGGGGAAAGAGTGCTCAGTAGAGTAGGCTCTTCAGAGCGGAAAGAGGAACTCACACCCCCTTCCTCAACAGAGTGGGACGAAGACTCATCCTGGCCTTGACCCCTTTGCTAGGTCAATCTTACCCAGAACTGGTGGGTAGTGGGGAACGGAGTGCCATTGTATGGGGTTCAGTGCAAAGAACCAGGACTCCTGAGCCCTGAGTTCCAGGCGAAGCAACCCTACTGGTTGCTAATAGAAGCCCCACCACAAACCAGCAAGTGCAAGAATATTATTGGTTGGCTCAGATACCCAGAATGTCCGTGGGTAGGATGGGCTCTACGAAGCCATGCAGTACCCCAACCACAGCGACTGGGTCAGGGGTGTGCACGTGACCCGCTCAGAGAGAATGACATGGGGTGCACCTTTTCCTCGGAGCAGCCTGAAAATATTTGCTCTCTCTTCCTGGGATGCCTGTGGGTAAGAGGGGCACATTTTGTCCCCAGGTCATAGTTACCCTCTTTCCACCTCTCAGCCCTTCTTCCTCTGGAGGGTCACACTCTTCTAGTCATGAGGTGTCAGCCTTATAGAGCTTCGTGTCTGTGTTGACTTTGCCTGGACTCAGCTTCGTGTGGACTCTGAGCAAGTGGAGTGTGTCCTTAGCATAAGCAAGGCCCAAACAGGTTGGGGTTGCCATCAGCATAGCACGCAGGCACAAGAAACGCCGTCCCGTAACCAGATTAGGTCTGGTCCAGCGCCTCCCCTCTAAGGAAACTGAGTCATCAGTGGGCCTCCTCGTCCAGTTCCCCAAAGATCCCAGGAGGCTTACACAGCTCAGGCTACTGGGTCACACTTGTCACCTGACATCAGGACCAGCTATATAATTTGTGCAAAATGAGAATATGGTGTCCTGTGTTCGAAAATTATTAAGCATTTTAAGAAGGTGACAGAAAAGCATTAAGCCAAGCACAGGGCCCTTCTCAGAGAAAGCACAGGCCACGGGCCCACAAGGCTGGCCTTGCCTAGCCCACATTACCTTTGCTATTCCTTATGGTCCCGTGAAGCTGTGCACTCATGTCGCCTCCCTCACCTTTGGCATAAGTTCTGTGCCAAGGCTGCTGCCCTAGATGCACCATGTGGCCATTCTCCTCCTAAGTCAGCCTCTTCCCCAGGGCACTGCAAGGAAATCGATGTACAGAACCCCAAAACCCACCACACACACATCTTTGGGGAACGCTCTCCCAACACGTGCCAAGTATCCCTGCCCCTCCTAACTCCTCCCTTGGGCGCAGGAAGCCCCAGGTGGTTAAGACTCCGCTGAAACCCTGCTTGCACATCAATTTGAGAAGAAGGGAGGTGGAGAGCTCTCATTTTTTCCTTAAAAGCAGCAAAAAATAAAACACATAGTACTAATTCAATACGTTACCCTGCAGGGGAGTGACATGGTCAGACTTATGTTCTATAAAGATCTCTCTGGCCACAATGCAGAAAATAGATTGTGTAGGGGGAAGAGATGGGGTCAGGACGGAATGTAGAAATACCAAATAGGAAGCTTTTTCAGAATCCCAGAGAGAATAGCAATGGCCTGAGTATCAGTGCAGACACGGGGGATGCACACATCCACAGATGCTTAGGAGACTGGCACAGATGCCAACATCGCCTCGTCCAGGACCCACTCGCTTTATTACTAATAAAATCCAAAATACCTTCTGGTTGACAAGGCGCGCGTTTAAAAATGTGCACTTCCCAAACTTCCTTGCATAGAAGAGTGACTCTGTAATTCAGTTATGACTAAGAAAATATAAAAAGACTGGGGGAGGTTCCTGGGCTTTTGAAAAGGAAACAGATTTGACTGGCTTCCATTTTTGCATTTTCCCTCATGCTTTGCCTTTTCTCTCGCCTGGAATCTGAGGGTTATGCCAGGAGGTATAGCAGCCCGTTTGGGGCCCTGAGGTAACAAGCATACTGCCGAATTCCAAATGCTGGGGGTGGTAGAGAGGAGAGGTGGGAGAGCCGGGGACACTGGTGACACCACAGAGTGCAGAACCTGGCGTCCCCTCCTGACTTCTCATCACTTGAGAAAAATAAACTGCTTCTCCGTTTGGTCCATGTGATTGCGTTTTCTGCTTCAAAATGCAGCCCCCAATTAGTGCCCATCGAGACACAGCAAGACTCAGGGAAGTTGTGACAGGAGAGTCCAGGAGTGGGCACCGGTGCCTCCCGAGGACCGGGCCAAACCCACAGAATTTCTAAACCATAAAGCCAGGCTAGGCCACATGTGAAGCTCAGAGAAGTTGTAACATTTAACAGGGAGGCAGGTATTTAGGGCTTAAACCCATTTCCTCCAAAATATTAAATCAGCAGCAGGAGGGCCCTCCCCTTCTCGGGGCCGCTGTGTTTATGAGCGGAGAGGGGGTTGTGATTCAAAGCTCTGGCAGAGAACATGGATTTACCAGAGCACTCCAGGGCCGCCTCCTACCAGCTCAGAGCCCAGGGTTTGGAGTCATAAAGAACTGGGTTCTCATCCTAGCTCCATTGTATACGTGCCAGCTGTGTGACCCAGGAGGGAGTGGCCCTGTCGCCTCACCACCCCAGACCCGATGTCCTCATCTGTAAAATGGAGCTGGCAGCAGGGACACTTCACCACGTTGTCTTGGGGATTAAAGGCCCTGAGGCCTGTCAAGAAACCAGCTGAATCTCTGGCACACGTAAGTTCTCCAAAACCTACGATTCCCTCCCCCTTCCTTCTAGCCATCAGCGCCTTCCTTCCCAGGTTGCCTCTCCTCACTGCCACTAAAGATGACACTGAGGTAGCGCTCACACACTTCCAGGAATAAAAATGTCTTAACCCTTTTTACAGACAAAAAAACAATGCCTACGGTTACAATGGAGACGAGGGCCAGTCTCCTGCTGCCCAGCCTCCTGCGCTTCCCGCTTGCCGACGTTGCTGCTCCCTGCATGATCGCCCCACTGAAAAGGGCGACATCTGGACTGGGGCAGCTGCTGGGAAAGGACCCAGGAATGCAGAGGCCCCGAAACCGTGGGCTGGCCCCCTTCCCGGGGAGGCCCTACGCCTAGGGCTGTATGTGTGAGTGCTGATTTGCACCATGACTGCTAGGGATATTGGCCACCCACAGTCCTGTGCACCGGGCACTACAACTCCCAGGCTCCCTGCAGTTGGTGTGGCCACAGGACAAGTTAGCCAATGGTGAGAGCGGCCTGCCCTGAGCCACGAAGGTCAGTCCACACAGCCGCCTGCCTTTGCTTCCCCAGCCTGGTCCCCTGCAGGCCTGATCTCGCCCCCAACTGCCCTCCTCTGCTAGCCAATTTGGTTCTGATTGGTCGGTTTCTATGCCAGTCAGCGTCAAAAGCTCTGCCTCCTAGGCAGCCATTGACTCCCCACAGCACCTAGATTTGGTTCTGATTGGTCAGTTTCAATGCCAGTCAGCATCAAAAGCTCCACCTTCTAGGCAGCCATTGGCTCCCCATAGCACCCACATTTGGTTCTGATTGGTCGGTTCCTATGCCAGTCAGCATCTCTGGGCCTATCAATGGGGTCTGATCAGAAATGCGAGGCTGATCAGCAGCCCCAGTGGAGGCCTGGAAAGAAATGGAGGCGCAGCTGCTGGCCAGACTGGGAGAGAAAGAGAGAGGCAAGTGCTGATCAAAAGCCTCCACAGAGGCAATGGATCAGTCCCTGCTTCTCTCTTCAGGCCTCTCTCTGTCCCTGATTTGCAGCCCCCTCAGCAGTCAGTGCTGGGGCACCACGCCTGCATAGGAAGCAGTCAGCAAATCGACTGAACGGGGGAATGACCAGTTGCTATGACATGCACTGACCACCAGGGGACAGACACTCAATGCAGGAGCTGCCCTGTGGTGATCAGTGCACTCCCACGGGGGAGTGCCACTCAGTCAGAAGCCAGGCTCATGGCTGGTGAGCACAGCAGCAGTGGTGGGAGCCTCCCTGGCAGTCAGACATCCCCCCAGGGGTTCCAGACTGCGAGAGGGTGCAGGCCGGGCTGAGGGAACCCCATCCCCCACCCTGGGCCTCTAGTTAATATATATTTATGTGGTGACATTTAGCTAGTTGTCCAATACTTGACATTATGGACATGCTAAAGTAGATATCCCAGCACTTATACCTTTGCATACAAGTCCTTTCAAGAAGTTTCTGGATCAAATCTTCTGAGTATCATTTGGTTGTATTATATGCATTTTCAGTGGCTTCATGCAGTACGTACTCTTTGTTGCCTGTCTTCTTTCATGCACCACAATTAATTCTACATTTACCTGCACTGTTGTGTGTATCAGCAGCTCGCTCCTTCTTATTGCCAAGTCTGATCCCATTAAGTGGCTATGCCATGACATGTTTATCCATTCACCTGATAATAATCCATTGCTTCTGGTTTATGATTATGACAAATAGATATGCTATGGACGCTCATGTAAAAACCTCTGCATGGGCATAGGTTTGTTAGGAAATACATAAGAATGAAAAGACTGGGTGGTGAGGGATGTTTAACTTTTGAAGAATCTGCCAAACTGTTTTCCAAAGTGGTTGTACCATTTAATTCCCACCAGCAGTGTGTGAGGATTCTGACTGCTCTATGTCCCCACCAACATTTGGCATGTTAAGTCCTTTTAAATGTAGGCGTTGATTTTCCCCCAGTGACCCATGGTGAGCACTATTTCATGTGTTCATTTGCCATCTGCCTTCTTGGCTATCACATGTGCTCATTATTATAGAATTGTCCCTTTTCTTATTTTTGAATGTAGAGCATCTCATGTTTATTCTACATCAAGTCCCTGTCAGATGTAGAATTTGCAAATATTTCCTCCCTGTAAGTGGCTTGTCTTCTTTTTCTCTTAACCATAGCTTTCAAAGAGCTGATGTTCACATTTTTATGAAGTCCCCTTATTGATTTTTTTTCAGGGATACTGCTTTTAGTGTCATATCTAAGAACTATTACCTCATCCAAGGTCATAAATGTTTTTGTATGTCTTCTTCAAGATCATAAATGTTTTTTTATGTCATCTTTTACAGTTTGGGGTTTTCCACGTAAGGGTAGATGGTCCATCTTGAGTTAATTTTGGTATAAGGCATTTGTTATATATTGAAATTCATTTTTTGCTGTGGATATCCAGTTGTTCCATCACCATTTGTTGAAAAGATAAACATTCTTTCACTGAATTGCTGTTCAGAATTCAATTATCTACATGGGTGTTCAAGTATTTCTGAACTCTCTATTCTGTTTTATTGACCTATTTGTCTATCTTCATGTCAACATCGCATTGTCTTGATTACTGTTGCTTTATAATAACCATTGGAATCAAATAAGTCCTCTAACTTTGTTCTTTTCAAAGTTATTTTGACTAGTGTAGGTCATTTGCATTTCCATATAAATTTTAGAATCAGCTTAAATATATCTATTGAAAAGACCCAAGTTGCTGGAATTTGACTAGGATTGCACTGAATCTATCATAAGTCAATTTGGAGAGAATTGACCTGCTAGAAATATTGAATCTTTGGATCCTCAAACACAATGAAGCTCTCTGCTTATTTATATCTTCAATTTCTTTCAGCAAAGTTTTGTACTTTTCAATGTACAGGTCTTTTAGATCCTTTGTCAGAGTTATTGCTAAGTATTTCCTATTTTTCTGCTATGGCGCATGGTAATTTATAATTTCTATTTCTAGTTGTTTCATTGTGAGTACATAGACACACATTTGTTTTGAGCATTCCAATCTATACTAGTTCTCATAGCTTTAGGTCCCAAAGGATTTTCAACATGGACTTTCATGTTGTCTAGAATAGAGTTCTACATCTTCCTTTTTAGGCTGAGTGTCTTTTATTTCCTTTTCTTGCCTTATTGCACTGACCAGATCCCCCAAAGCAATGCTGAACAGAAAAGGTGGGAGTGGATATCTCTACATTTGTCTTTATTTTAAGGGAAATACATTCAACCTTTTGCTAGTAAGTGTAAAGTTAACTATAGGTGTTTTTTTAATGTAAATCATTTTTATTTTTCAATTACAGTTGACATGCAGCATTATATTAGTTTCAGGTGTACATCCCATTGTTTAGACATTATATAACTTACTAAGTGATCATCCTGATAAGTCTCACATCCATCTGACACCATACATATAGTAATAGAATATTATTGATTATATTCCCTATGCTGTACTTTACATCCCCATGACTATTCTGTAACAACCAATCTGTACATCTCAATCCCTTCACCTTTTTCCCCCACCCCCCAACTCCCCTCCCTTCTGGCAACTGTCAAAATGTTCTCTGTATCTATGAGTCTGTTTCTATTTTACTTCTTCATTTATTATGTGTGGTTTTTTTTAAAGATTCATTTGTTGATAGATATGTATTTGTTGCCATTTTATTGTTCATATTTTTTAATGTTTTTTTCTTCTTTTTCTTAAAGACTCTTTAACATTTCATGTAATATTGGTTTGGTGGTGATGAATTCCTTTAGATTTCTTTGTCTGGGAAGCTCTTTATATGTCCTTACATTCTAAATGATAGCTTTGCTGCGTAGAGTAATCTTGGTTGTAGGTTCTTGCTTTTCATAACTCCGAATATTTCTTGCCACTCCCTTCTGGCCTGAAAAGCTTCTCTTGAGAAATCAGCTGACTGTCTTATGGGAGCTCCCTTGTAGGTAACAAAGGGAGCTCTGCTCTTGCTGCTTTTAAGATTATCTCTTAGTAATTAACCTTTTGCATTTTCATTGTGATGTGTCTTGGTGAGGGCCTCTGTGGGTTCATCTTTTTGGGGACTCTTTGTGCTTCCTGGACTTGTAAGTCTATTTCCTTCACCAGGTTAGGGAAGTTTTCTGTCATTTTTTCAAATAGGTTTTCAATTTCTGGCGCTCTCTCTTCTCCTTCCAGCACCCCCATGATGTGAATGTTGGTACAGTTGAAGTTGCCTCAGAGACTCTTTATGCTATCTTCGTTTTTTAATTTTTTTTTTCTTTTTGCTGTTCTAATTGGGTGTTTTTTGCTTCCTTATATTCCAAATTGCTGTGATTCTCAGATTCATCTACTGTACTGTTGAATCTCTGTAAATTATTATTCATTTTAGTTAGTGTATCCTTCATTTCTGACTGGTTCATTTCCATGTCCTTTTTTATGGTTCCCATGTCCACTTTTATGCTGTTGAAGTTCTAAGTTCAACTATTATTCCCCTGACTTCATTGCGCACCCTTATAACCAGTGCTTTGAAATCTGCATTTAACAGACTGCCTGTTTCTATTTTGTTTAGTTCTTTATCTAGAGTTTTGTTCTGTTCTTTCATTTGTTCTGTTTTTTGTCTCCTCGTTTTGGCTGCCTCCCTGTGTTTGTTTCTATATATTTGGTAGAGCTGCTATGTCTCTCAGGCTTGGTAGTACGGCCTAATGTGGTAGCTGTTCTGTAGGGTCCAGTGAGTGGCACAGCCTCTCCATTCACCTGAGCTGGGCACTCCAGGTGCAAACCCCGCCCCCCCCCCCCCCTGCCAATTTGGGCTGTGTGCACCCTCCTGTTGTAGTTGAGCCTTGATTGCTATTGACACATCAATAGAGGGATATATACCAGGCCAATCAGCTGCAAGGACTGGCTGGTACCACCAACCACTGTGTAGGATCAGCTGTGTAGGGACCTGCTCCCCAGAACAGGACTAACTTCAGTGAGGTTCTGGTGCCTGCTAAGTCTGCCCCTCAAGTGTGTCACTGTATAGGTGGCTGGGTGCTTCTTCAAAGTAGTCTGAAGCTCTGGGGCCTCCAGGGAGGTACAGGCCAAGGCCAGGCACCACCTGTGTTCTGCTAAGGCCACTCACCATGAGCTACAAAGCGTTCTGCAGATGGCTGCTGCTTATGCATGGCTTGGCTGCTACTTGTTTGGGGCTTGAAGATACCCAGGAGAGGCCAAGCTGGCAAACAAGACCTGCTGCTTCTTGTGCTGGCCCTGGGGCCACTTGGGTAGATGTACAGCATATACTGAGAACAGATGCTGCTCACCTGAGATATTTTAGGAATGTCTAATGCATGAGCCAAGACAGGCAGTTTGTATGGGAAAGCCACTGGAAATGGCTTGGGTGAACCCACAGGTTGGGTGGGACAGGGTCTCAGCGAGTCACCAGGGCAAGACAAACAGTGTGAGCCAGGTTGATGGAGACTCAGATATGGCACCTGCCTGCTGGCTCTGAGGGAGGAGGCTTCTGAAAAAAGAGCAATGGCCTCTGCCAGCACCTTTGTCTGGCAGATAGCTGCCTCCCAGCTCACACCCTAATGGCAGACAATTCAGTTCCTCCCCACATGTCCCTGGTCTTTCCAGCTACTCCCCAGCCCTAGAGCTCAGAAGGAGTGAGTCCAAGTAAGTCTGTGAGCGAGCCCTTTAAGAGGAACTGCCTGGGACTCCAGCAGCCCTTCCTCTCACTTAGTCTTAATCCCCACTGCTTTTCACAACCAGAAATTATGGGGATTTCTCTTCCCAGCACTGGAACCCTGAGCTTAGGGGCCTGGTGTGGGGATGGGCTCCCTCGCTCCTCAGGGGGATCTCTGCAGCCTAGATATCAACCCCCTTCCCCAATTTTAAACCGCCATACATGGGTGTTGGGCCAGCCCATTCTGCACCTCTGCCCCTCCTACCAGTCTCCATGTGCTTTCTTATTTAAATCCCTAGTTGTAGGACTTCCATTAAGCCAGATTTCAGGTAGTTCTGGATGATGGTTGTTCTGTAGTTTTGATAGGTTTTTATCGGTACAATTCTGCCACCTCTGTGGAAGCACAATGCATATTTCCTCAGAGCTCCAGCAAAGCCCTGATTTGGCTCTAATGGAGCTGGCTGGAGTTCCGTGCCCACTCAGCGCCTGGCAATGGCTCAACTTCGCCAGAACGACCTGGACGGAGAGTGAGGAACATCCAGATGGTGTTTCCAGAAGACTTGAAGGGATGGATTGGGCAGACAGAAACTACAGGTTTCCTGCTGGACTCAAACATCAGGCAAGAATTCTCAGTTTCCCAGCCAGCATCTGACACTCTTTCTCCCACCCCTGGCTGTCTCGTCAGGCCACCCATCCCTGGGGCCTTTGGCAGGGAGACACTGCTGCTCCCATCTCAGCAGGGCTATTGATCTCCTGTCAGACCTTCAGAGCCTTGACACTGACATTTTATTTCACACAAAGTGTTGGTGCCTCCTGGACCCCAGCCTCCATCCCCTACCCCTCTGCCTCCTGGCGACTACTCTTCTGTTCCCTTTGCTGTCTCACGTTAGTAGACTCTCCCCTGACTGGAGCATGCTTGGTTTTCATTCTTTCTACCTCTTCCCTCGGCCCTGAGAAAAGCTGACATTCTGCCACCTTCCAGATGCTACCTGCTCAGACTCCAGATGCTTCCTGCCCTATCCTCGGGGTGGCAAGCCTTGCCCAAAGCCTACAGGATAAGAGCGAAGGCTCTCAGCGTGTGCACACATGGGAGAGGACCCCTGGAAGCCACATGGCTGGCGGGGGGCAGACAGGGCTGAGCAGGACAGAGGGAACCTCATCACCATGGAGCAATGGCCAGAGCTCAGCAGTCCTGCCTAAGAAGGTTTCCAAGCAAGGCTTAACAAGGTCAAACTGTTTTCAAGAAATGTTACTGCATCCCAAAACACAGCTCAAGAATGTTTATAGGGATATAAAAATCCTGCATCCATAAACAGGAGGGTACCAGTATTTTTAATACCGGTACATCAGCCACCACAGACAAACAGCTTGGCACTCCAGTGGGAGCCACCCAACACTGACAACACACAGAGGAAACAGCCATAGGATGGAGACAGTTTCCCCCGGATGTTTTGAGACACCTGGACCCAGCCACACCTGACTGTAGAACCCCCTACATATTTTATTTTAGGGAGCCAGTGAATTTTCCTTTTCAGATTAAATATGTTTAACTCCTACAAGTAGAGACTGGTATGAACGTGACTCTTACATGCACCGCTCAGACTCAGTCCTTGAGTAGGGAACCGGGATTTTTTAACTGGATGCTCCCCTGCCCTCCCCTCAAGTCTGTTCAGTATGAACGTGCTCATTTTGAAGATGGCCAGTTGGCCAGCCACGCAAAGGAGTCTTACCCGCTCAGGCGGCTCAGCCCGAGGACTCGAGAGCACATGTTCCTCTGTGGATGTATCTGCAGGTCCCGTTTCCCCAAATGTTGCATACAGATATTTTTATATAGTTGTCTGTATTTAAAATCAGATATTTTCACATGAAAATTCAAATGTCTGATTTTTCCTTTAATCAAAAGAACTGGAAAATGTGGTTCATGATGTCTTCATAGAAGTGGAGAGCTGCTCCTTCTGTATATGCCCTGTGCTCTCCACCTTGCCGCAGTCCTCACCATTCCCTGTTGTCTCACCCCCCAGCCTGCTTCACTCACTTTTCTCATCTTCCTGGCGCCTTCATGGCCTTGGGCCCATGAGACCTGTATAGTGAGGGCTCTGAGCCCAGACCCGAGAGGGCTGTGGGAAAGTCACGTGGAAGGAAGAAGGCAGGAGGAAGACTGCCCTCTGTCCTATGCACTCCACACGCCAGGCACGTGCCCAGCAGAGGCAACATGAGCTGAAGCCGGTGCAGGAGAGAGAGGCATGGAATGTGCAAACCCAGCATCTCATCCTTTCCCACCTAAGTGTCCAAATACGGAGCAAAACGATCTCCTGCCCCAGGTCAGAGTCCAGAGAGACACAGATCTGCTGCAAACAGGAGCACGCTATTCCTTGCAACCCTCATGCTTCCACTGTAAAATTAGTGTGCCTTTTACAGTCTCTTTCTTAATGTTAACAAACATGACAGCTCTGGCCAGTGTTGCCTAGTGGTTAGAGTGCGTCAGCCTGCACACTGAAGGCTCCCACTGGTTCGATTCCAGATCAAGGGCTCGTACCTGGTTTGTGGGTTCGCTCCCTGCCCCTGGTCTGGGAGCATGTGGGAGGCAACCAATCTGTGCGACACTCTCACATAGATGTTTCTCTCTCTCTCTCTCTCTCTCTCTCTCTCTCTCTCTCTCTCTCTCTCTCTCTCTCTCCCTCTCTTCCTCTCTCCCTCTCTACCTATAAACACCTCTCCCTCCTTTCCACTCCCTTTCTGAAAAGCAATGAAAAAAAAATATCCTCAGGTGAGGATTAACAAACAAAAGTTGCATAACATTGAGCCTCTAGCAAAGTGGGCCTTGTTGATTTTGAAACTTCCTGTGTTCTCCTGACCCTGGAGCATATGCACCCCACTCTGAGGGAAGGGGAACCCTGGAGCATATGCACCCCACTCTGAGGGAACGATAGTGAGGGGAGGGGAGCCCTGGGGTGTATGCACCCCACTCTGAGGGAACGATGGTGAGTGGAGGGGAGCCCCGGGGTGTATGCACCCCACTCTGAGGGAATGATGGTGAGGGGAGGGGAGCCCCGGGGTCTATGCACCCCACTCTGAGGGAATGATGGTGAGCGGAGGGGAGCCCCGGGATGTATGCACCGCACTCTGAGGGAACGATGGTGAGGGGAGGGGAGCCCTGGGGTGTATGCACCCCACTCTGAGGGAACGATGGTGAGCGCGGTGGGTGTTGTGGGAGCTGTGTGCCCCAGACTCTCTGCCTCAGGACACTTGCACTGGCTGCAAGGTTCACCCCCCGAGTCCTCCGTGGTCGCTCTCCTCTCATTCACGGTCTCAAACAAGCATCATCCTGCTGAAATGGCAACTTCCCGCCTCCCTCCTAAGTCTCTTCACCGACTGTGTCCATGGGTTCATCACTTGCTATCACATCATGGACTGTTCGTGGGTTTCATGTCCACTGCTCATCCCTCAGGGAATGTAAGCTCCACAGGAGATGTGTTTACTGTTTCCCCAGACCGCCCCCCATAAGCATTTGTTAAAGGAATGATGGATGGATGGATGGATGGATGGATGGATGGATGGATGGATGAACAAACGAATGAATGAAAAAACGAATGAAAGACAGAGGGTGGTGTGTCCTCTCCTGGGGCCCCCCAGCAGGTGTGATGAGAGTGCTGTGCATTTGTTAAAGGAAGGAAGGATGGATGGATGGATGGATGGATGTGTGGATGGATGGATGAACAAACGAATGAATGAAAAAACGAATGAAAGACAGAGGGCGGTGTGTCATCTCCCGGGGCCCCCAGCAGGCATGATGAGAGTGCTGTGCATTTGTTAAAGGAAGGAAGGAAGGAAGGAAGGAAGGATGGATGGATGGATGGATGGATGGATGGATGGATGGATGGATGTGTGGATGGATGGATGAACAAACTGTGAACGACAAGCTTGCTAACCTGACAAGCTCAGGGGAGCCCATGTGGCAGTCTTGAAAACTCAGGGGGACCTAAAATAGGAGAGGCCTGTGTGGCAGTCTTGAAAACTCAGAGACCTAAAATAACCACAAAAGATGGTCTGAAAATTAAATATTTAACTACAAACAGGTTACAGTGGGCAGTCATTCCTAGGCTGATATTTTCCCTGACAAAGATCACCTTAGATCTTTCCTGAGCCCATTTGCCTTTTTTGCCTCTAAGATAACATATCTGTGAGATGTCTGGGTAACTTGTAACCTCCTCTTTTGCTGGAGCCCCTGGGGCACAACCAGATGTGGTGGGCATCAGGACAGATGCCTCAAATTCCTTCATTATCATGTTAATTGTTCCTGTACCCACCTAAGTATGTGTCCATCATTTTACTTTTTATCCAATCACCAGGGTTCTCCCACCGTTTGACTTTATCCCACCTCCTTAATCCGTCACCAATGAATTTCATGTAGGCCACCTATGTCCCTCCTTTGATGGCAATGTATAAATACAAATGTAACCCGCCATTCTCTGGAGCATTATCTCAATTCATTGAGGTTCTGCTTCCCGGCATATGTCGACAGTTTGGCTCAAATAAACTCACTAAAATCCTTTACAGGTTTCAATGGGTTTTTTTCGTTAACATTACTTGGCGTAGTCGTGGCAGGATTCCAAAGAAAACTCACCCGGGATCATCCCTTGGACTTGGACTTGGAGCTAGGATCCAGCAAAGGGCCCGTTGAGCCCACCGGTTCTCCGCCCATTGGGTGAACGTGGGTGAGTTGTCTCTTGGATCCAGGACCTTCCCTTGCTTTGGTAGAGGGTCTGACTTTATTTGAGCTGTGTTTTAAAATCCTCGAGGTGCAACCAGGGTTGACAGAACTCCAGGTTAAGGGTTGGCAGAACCAGGTTAAGACGGGACTGGAGGAAAAAAATGGGTGGCTTGTTTTGATTTTGGCTTTTTAATTGGAATTGCTGAGAGTCTGAGCAAAAATAACCTTCGCCGTATAAATGAGCTGAACTCATTCAGCTCTGAAGATAAAGGGGCAACACTTTTTTTATTTTTAAAGAATAGTCCGATTCTGAGGTGTTCTTAGGTGACTAAGAGTTTTGTGGAAGTGTCAGAAATGCAGGAGCCCCATCTGGAACTTCCGACGCAACTGTAATTTAACTAAATGGCTTTTCTAGGAGGCCACCATAAAGGCTTGGTCTGCCTGGGCCCCAAAAACTTTTTTGTGGTTTTAGACAGCCGGGAGAGAAACTGAGGCCACATTTGACCTACTACATAACATATGTAAAGTTTGCTCAGACTACAGATATCCAAAAAGTAAAAAAATTTAACATGGGAAATTGTGCCTCCAAGGCTAGAAGCTCCCAAGACCCCAGCCCTCATTTAATACTCCTGTTAAGAAGCCTTTACTTGCAAGTACTTTACAGAAATGAGAAAATATTAACTGAGGAATGGCCAGAAAAAAGAGGAAAAAAATGCAGTTTGTTTGGGGTACCTATGTTAATATTTTGCATGCAGGAATTAAAAAAAAAAATGCTGGCTGTGAAATTAAAGTGAATGAGTATATGGGAAGCGTATCTTGATTTGGAAACTAGAAGCTTCTAAGAAAAAAATTTTCTTCCAATAAGATGGAAATTAATAAAAATGATTTTCAGAGACTGTCTCAGAACTATTCTGAAGTTAACAAATGTCTACAGCCATTTTTGAATAGTCCTTTGGGAATATACTGAAATTCTAGAGAGGGGCGGTTCCCGAACCGGGGACAAAAGACACTGCTTTGGTAATTTTTAATGCTAGACATTCTCTGGTGTAAACTCTTAGTGTGTTTCTGTGGGCCTGTATAAGAGGGTTGATGTTTTTGTGTCTCTCTGTTGTTGTTTAATTTGTTGAAAGAAGAGGCAAGTCCCGCTTCGGGGAAGCCTAGTTGTGTGTGGTGGGGTTGAAAGCGTGAGAGAGATTGCAAGAACGTCCCAGCAGCTGCCAAGAATTCTTCATCTTGGGGGCTCTTCTTGTTCTCCCTCTCAGGGTTCAGCCTCCAGAAACAGCTAATGAGATTTCTGTCTGTTTGTCTGAAATATAATTGTGGCTGTCTATCTTTTAGGGATTTCGGTTTGCTCTTTCCTTATTTATTGTGAGAATAAACAAATCATCTTTTCTGTCAAAGAGTAGTTTAGACAGCCTCCATTTTGGACTGTGACTTGGCAGCCACCATGTTGGCCGCATGGTTTGCTGCTCCCCTTGAAAGAGCAAGGGCCAACCCCTCCCTTTGAATTAGCCAATCGGGAAAGACCGTGTGCCTGAGCTCCAATCAAGAGCAAGGACAGGTCATGTGCCTTGTTAAGGCACTCTGCTTCAGAAAGAAACTTGCAAAGATTCTCAGAGCCAAGTTCAAACAGGAAACTTTAGGAGGGTAGTATGTGTCCAGTCAGGGACACTGGCAAGCCAAGCATCATGATTCCTTGTGGGGGCGTCTGCCAGTGATACTCTGGGTATTTGCATTTCACATATTGGGAGTTTATGTATTATTTTCAATGCTCAATACACTGCTTGCAATAAGCCATGTGCCTCATTTTAAAATCTTACATATTATTCTTTATATGTTGACATTATAATTGAATCTAAAGGTATACAAATTTTATATTATTATTCTCTATGTCATTTTACAGGGATTATTACTTACCAAGAAGTTGTTGTCTTGGAATGTTATATTTTATAGAAAAGCAAAGTTTTTATCAAATCTATAACCATGCCACTTTTAAATTTTTGTCATTTGTGGACAGCTTTATTCTGATGCATTTGTAGGTATATATGTCTAGAAAAATCCATGAAAAGGACTCGGATTTACTCTAACTTGCAGGCTTCTAAGCAGGTCATATTTTGAACTGGATGAAGATTTATAGAACTTCAAGGAATAAACAAAAACAACTATGGGACTAAATGAATTGAGGATAATTATTCTTATGATTCTATTTAAAATATTGTTGACTCTTAAATCTTTTGTTTCCCGAATATAGGGAAAAGTAAAGAGCAGACATTCTGCATTGTAAGAACTAACAAATTGGTAACAGATTTATTTCACAGTGCGCTCCCAGGAGACGAAGGTTTCAAAGATCATGGCTTACAACCAGGAGATTTGGTGTCTTGGAAAAGACACCAAATAAAAGACTCTCTCCAACCTCATTGGAGGGGACCTTACCAGGTATTACTAACTAACCCATGTGCAGCTAAACTTAAAGGAGTTAGCTCATGAATTCACATTTCTCATTTAAAAAAGGCATCTGCCTGTGAATGGACGTCTACGCCCATATCTGACACCATCTCCGTCTGTAGCGGAGATCACAGACTTTTCAAGGATGAGAAGTCGCTGACCACGGAGGCAGACAGCTATCCCAAGACGATGTCAACAAGGCCTGTATACTCACAAACGATATTGCTTGTTTTATGTCATCTGACTGATATTGATTGAATGTACATAAAATGATTTTCATATTATTATTATCCTTATGGTTCCCTAGTGGAAACAATATCTACCTCCCCAGACCTCTTCCTTTATTAGATATGAAAAATTTAACCTAGATACCTGCTAATCTTACCTACCTACTACACAATGATGTTCTGGTTATCAGGTATGATAGTGAAATTAATGCCTTGTTAGCCACACATTAGTCTTCTCCTATCAATATAAGCTTTGGTTGTTGTTATTGTTTTCTGGCTCTATCTATTATAAAGGACCCACCTTAGGCAAATACCTCCAAGAATATCTCCCTGATAATTCCACTGGTAGAAATGTATATGGATGTAATCTGGATGAATATTGGATGGCTATAGAGATGGGTGATGAATAACTAAGAAAAACACCTGGATATGATGGCCAAAGGCTTGCAGCAGCCTGTGCTATCTGTCATAGCATATCATGTCCTCAGACTCACCAGCCATGCTCTTATGGCTGGATGTCTGTGAAACAAGAAAGAAATCAATGGGTCCCCATTTCAGAAATTATTGACATCACTTGGTGGGTAGATAGGTTTATAATTACCCCACTGTCCTTGTGTCCTGGATGTTTGAGGAGCCCTAAGAATACTCAAACTCTAGCTCATTTGGGAGTCCCCTTCACCCATTTAACTATGGCATGGGAAACTCAACATTTTTGGCTCCATTCAGTATACCCTAACTGCTCCCAAGCCATAGCTACCCAATGGCAACAACATTTCTGGTGGATCCAACAACATTGGTCTCCCTAAAAGAAGCAAAAGAGGAATACTTGGAGGAGTAGGGGATGGCCTTGGTATCCGGGACAAGCTGAACTTGTATGTAGCTGATTAGAAAAAGATTTTTCTCTCAAATAGGTCATCTAGAGGGAATGCTGTTTCAGGAAGAAGGAAAAACAGTGGGAAAGCAGCATGGAAAGACAATAAAGCCTTAGTTTAATGGGTTGAACAGGCTCGACAGACTATAAAAACTCATGCCCAAACCCAACAATGGGAACGTGCCTGTGCCCTAACTCAACTGGGCCTGTTGTCTATGCTAATGCAAGGAATCTGAAATGGCTATGAAACAATGGCCAACTATAATGGCTGCAGAAGCCCAGGCCAGATACTTATGGGACTCATATGGTTCCCCAGGAATTTGGAAAATTTTAAATGGGAAATGTGATCTACGATATTGTATTTTTAAAAGCCCAGGTGCGAGTTAAATCCTAAGCTTAAAATTCCCAATAGTTCAACTGGCTGGCATAAGGACCATCCTCAATAATACTAGAATACTTCCAATGGGAAGTAGATGGGCCATATTTAAAAATAATAAACAATGTGAACCCATCTCACTGTCTGTGAAAATTGGAAAAGTGAATGGTTATGCCCTCAATCCATATGGAATACTGAATTCACCCATTCCTGGCTTATTGTATCTACCTCAACAAATAACAATATAGTATATGGGAAAGGGGCGTTTTTGCTGGGAAAGGTTAAAAGCAATTTTTACTGTAATATCACCAAGTTTACATTAAATAATACTAGAATATGGTGTAATACTGAAATTATAGGCAGAATGACTTTGCCTGTTGTTCATAAAATCTGTGATAATATTGATACTGAAAAACCAATGTATTGGTAAATTGAACTCCTCCCCATGAAGCCATTTTTATGGGAACTAACTGGCCAGAAGAAAATTAGAGCTTCTAGATAATGAAATAGTAGAGTCTTAATTCATTTGGCCAAACATATCATAAGGTACAAATGACAGTGGATTAAGGAGGAAAACATAATTAACTTAATAAAAGATTATGATAATACATGTAAAGGGTTTTCGGTTGGCTGTGATGCTTGTTCCCCTTAGACTTTTCCTTGTCTAGTATTAGACATTTTCTGTTCCTAATCACTGTTATTAGTTTAGTATTGTTACTTTTGTTCATAATATGTAAATGTTATATTAGATGCAGAAAAGCAAAACGTAAGACAAACGGCAAAAAGACTCGGATCATGGTGGCTCAAAAATTAGAAATGATCCAGAATACTTTTTAACAAGGACATATAGGATTTGACTGCCTCCCATTTACCTGCCTTTTTAAAATATATATATAATTCGACCTTAAATGCCATCTAAGGTTATGGTCTTGCCCCATCCCCAGTGGTCCACCTGTTCAGCAAGACATGCTGACACTGAGACATCCTAGGAATGAGCCTTCCTAGCACTGCGGGACTCCATTATCCAACCAAAAGGTTGGTCATCAATGCATCCTTTGGATTGATTTATGACCAAAAGGGGGATGTGTGAACGAAAGAAGCCACTTGCTAACCTGACAAGCTCAGGAGAGGCCTGTGTGGCAGTCTTGAAAACTCAGAGACCTAAAATAACCACAAAAGATGGTCTGAAAATTAAATATTTAACTACAAACAGGTTACAGTGGGCAGTCATTCCTAGGCTGATATTTTCCCTGACAAAGATCACCTTAGATCTTTCCTGAGCCCATTTGCCTTTTTTGCCTCTAAGATAACATATCTGTGAGATGTCTGGGTAACTTGTAACTTCCCTTTTTCTGGAGTCCCTGGGGCACAACCAGATGTGGTGGGCATCAGGACAGATGCCTCAAATTCCTTCATTATCATGTTAATTGTTCCTGTACCCACCTAAGTATGTGTCCATCATTTTACTTTTTATCCAATCCCAGGGGTTTCCCACCGCTTTGCTTTATCCCACCTCCTTAATCCGTCACCAATAAATTTCATGTAGCCCACCTATGTCCCTCCTTTGATGGCAATGTATAAATACAGACGTAACCCGCCATTCTCTGGAGAATTATCTCAATTCATTGAGGTTCTGCTTCCCGGCATATGTCGACAGTTTGGCTCAAATAAACTCACTAAAATTCTTTACAGGTTTCAATGGTTTTTTTTCGTTAACAAAACGAATGAATGAAAGACAGAGGGCGGTGTATCATCTCCTGGGGCCCCCAGCAGGCGTGTTGAGCGTGCTGTGCATTTGCTTTGTTGAAAGGATCAAATAGGAAAAACCCTACAATACAAACCACATCAGTGTTTTGGGAGCCAAAGGGCTGGAGAGCCCAGCAAAGCAGCAGCAGCTCACTCTGCTCTCCACTGCCACCCCCCTCTCCCACTGGCACTGCCCGGGGCCTGGCACCTCCGCCGCCTGTCCTTCCTGCCCTCCCAGTCCTCCCACCGAGGCTCGGCAGAGCAGGCAGCATTTCCTGGTGAGAACAGGGGCCGTGGGTTTGTAGCCCACAGGCCAGGCCCGGGTGACCGGCACAGGCCCGCCCTCGCTCTGCAGGCGCCCTCGTGCAACGCGCAGCCTCAGAGGGGGTACATGCGCCCCAGGGTTCCCCTCCCCTCACCATTGTTCCCTCAGAGTGGGGTGCATACGCTCCAGGGCTCCCCTCGCCGGTCACCCGGCGGCTCTGTGAGCAGTTTTCTCCAGCAGCCTCGGTGTGCGACAAATGCCATGGTCTTTATTTCTCTAAAATAAAATTAAAATGACTTTAACCCCCCGCCCCCCAAGCTGGAGGAAAAGGCCATCTTGCAACTACTGAGGCTCGCCTTTCCCCGTTCTAAGGATTCGGGAAGCATCGGATGAAGTAAAAGGGGCGAGGCCTTTAGAAGGTGTCTGTGGCGAGAGGTGTCAGGCCGTGCTGGGCACAGGACACAAGGAAGGGGAAAGCCCCCAGAAAAGTCGGGGTGCCAGAACCGCGGACCGTGGCACAGCACGCGCCCCCGAAGGCCAGGCCTACACTGTGAGGCTGGGGGAGGCCCCTGTGCTGTTTCCGGGGCACGGGCTTCCTTCTGGAGGCCATTCGGGGCCTCTGGTCACCCGTTCACCTGCCTGTTCATCCATCATTCAAGGACTGCACCGCCCCTCCTCCCGCCAGGCCCCACCCCTGCTAGACGTGGGCTCCTCCCTGAGGGACGCAGACACAGCCCCCCTCAAGCCGACTGCAGGTCAGCCAGGAAACAGACAGGAAAGCAACTAGTGGGTGTCTAACTGCAAATGGTGACAGAGGCCTCCAAGGAGAAAGCAGGGGACGATGCCAGAGAATAAGCAGGGGTCAGGCAGCTTTCCTGAGTGACAGGTCAGTGGACACGTGCGATGTGACGAGAGGAAGCAAGCCAGGCCCTGGTGACCGGGGAGACTTGGGCAAGGCCCTGGGGCAGCAAGGCGATCGGGAACGTCTGCATTTCTATAGGGACACGGCCACAGCCTTCGTCACGTTCTTGAGCCCCCACACTTTGAGTGGGCACACACTTTAGGAGGCAGCACACCCCTAGGGCCCCATTCCCTGCTTGCTCCCAGGGGAGGCCACGTCACTCAGGGGGCTCCAGGGCCGAGATCGCAGGGGCACAGTGCTCTTTCGGTGACACCCCATCTTCTCGGGTCCTCTTCATCCTTCCTCCTTGCTCCCCCTCCCTTCCCGCCCCGCCCTCACCCCTGCAGGTACAGACTCTGCAAGTCACACAACTCAAAGTGCCAGAGCTACAAGGCAGCAGGGCCACAGGCAGAGCCGCAGCTTATAAACTGTCCCGGCCCCGGCCGGCGCCTGTGAAATGTTTGGCAGCCCAGGAGATGGATCGGCAATCCGGCTCAGGCCACACTTCCAGGGCAGAATGGAGGCCATCCTTCCCAGGAACGGCGTCATAGATCAACCTGAACACGCTCAGCCCGCCGCCTACCACCCGCCACCGGCCTCCTCGCCACCCCCACCTTCCTCTGGGCTCTACGAGCTCGGTCTGGACTTAGTGGGGGGCCCCGCCTGCACGGCAGGCGGAGGGGCAGAGGAGTGGGAGAGACAACTCAGCAAGGAGCTCAGCACCAGCCTCTCTGGTTTCCTGAGATACAATTAAATCTCATGGTAGCAAAATATGGAATGAAACGTTACAGACCCCCACGCTGAGCTTTCCCCGCAGAGACTGTGCTAAATAATCTGCATGCGTTACTTCATGGAATCCTCGCCCGCCCCGGGAGACAGGCATATTGCCCAGTTCAGGGATGAGCACACTGAGGCCAGAAAGGGCGGTCAGAAAGCTGAGGAGTGGCCACGTGAGGCCGACCGGGTTCCCCATAAAGCAGGTGCTGAGGCAGAGTCGGGGTGCACACAATGTGTTGGGAGTCGTACCTGTGAGAGGAGGAGGCCGGAGGCCGGTGGGCCTTCAGGAGGCTCTGCAGGCCTTGTGGGTCTGCCCGCAGCCTGAGCTCATGGCAAAGGCGGCCGTGAGAGGAGTCCTGCAGGGGAGGGAGCTGACAGGCACACTCCCAGGCCTCGCTCAGAGCCAGGGGCTCCCAGAAGAACACGACTTCCCATCCAGATTTAAGGAGGGTCCTGAAGGGCTAACAGCTACCCACACTGCTCTCGGCTACACAGAGAGTCCTTTTTTGAAGGGGCTCTGAGAGAATTCACTTCCGTTCACCTTGAGGCTACGAGGCTAACCCCTAGGCAGCCTGCATCACCTCCCTAGAGTGCAAAGCCAGGAGAGCAGAGGGTCCTCCAAGCACATGCTGCCACCCCCCTCACTGTGGAGATGGGCCAGAGAAGTTGCGCCATTGGCTCAAGGTCACATAGCAAACCAGCAGCGGGCTGTCTTCTTGCTTAGAAGCAGCACGTGTTCTAGATACCAGGGCTGTCTTTCTCTGGTTTTCTGGAACAAGGGCCCCAGCAAGGCAGTGCTGTGATCCTGAAGTCTGTCCCTCTGAGTCTTGCCCCACCCTCACAGGTTGGCCGGGACCCTCTGCCCTGAGAAGCGGGTGGATATTAGGCAGAGCAGGGTTCCCACCCCCAGTTGCAGTGGGTGCATTGATGCCATGGACGCTGAGATGCAAAGGCCAGTGGAGCACAAACAGGGCAGTGGTGATCAGGGAGGACATCCCAGAGGGGACATGCTCTATGCGTGGCCCAGCTTCGACTTGCCTCTCCAGCTGTAGCCTGTACAGCTCACTTTGGTTCCGTGAGCTCCAGCCACTCTGGCTTCCTCCTGCCCCAGGGCCTTTGCACATGCTGTTCTTCCCACCTAGAATGTTCTTCCACCCTCTGTTTTTCTTTCACCTGGAGGGTCTTGAAAAAAATATCAAAATATTGCCTGAGATTCTCCTGAGACCACATTGTAATGATGCCCAGGCTGTGCATGGGGTTAATAAGTTCTGGCTGTAAGCTAAATAAAGTAAAAATAAAACCTCCATTTGCTTCTAAGAAAAAAGTCCCACATCTGTGATGGGGAAGGGGGATTATGCAGTGCTTGAAGGTCCTTTTAGTGACAGTGCCTCTTAGCTTCAGCATTATACTTGCTTGTTTTGCTGATATGTGGATATAGAAAGGAAAGAAGGGTGAGAGGGAGGGAGTCATGGAACTTTCTGGTCCACAGGGCCTCCTGTCTTCATCACTCATGCCCAATATTGCAGTGAAGACTTGTCTATTTTGGCTACTGCAGGGTGGAGGAACTTGGAGAGCTTTTTAAAGATACAGGCCCAAGCCTCACCCCCAGACACTGATTCGCCTGCGGAGGCTGAGCCGGCCTGGAGCACCGTCAGGCGCATCGAAGGCTCCCGGGGGCTCTCCTGGCACATGAGCAGCCGGGATGGGGAGACACTGCCTTAGAGAGTGAGCTAGTTCTGCGCTCTGTGCAGGCACCGAAGGGAGAGCGAAAGCCTCGTGTTGTTGTTCTCCTGCTCCAACAGACCCCACACCGAAGCTGGTGGGAAGAACTGGAGGCTAAATCCTCGAGGACTGGGCTCGGGGGCTCCCCTGTCCGAGTCTCAGTTTTCTTATCAGCAGGTTTCTTTCTCCACTTTGTAAACCACCACCACATTCCCCTCCTCTCCCTCCTCCTCCTCCTGTTCTTTCCACACTCAGGGATGGGGAAGGAAGAGATGGATAGTCCCTAAAATTTTATATCCTTCAGCCTGTTTAGGCACATTGTCATATTTCATCCTCTCCCAGGTAGGAGCCGTTATCCACCCATTTTACAGATTTAAGAAACTGGGGTTCAGAGATATTTTGACTTGCTCCAAGGAGCCCAGCCCAGGAATGGGGGCAGGGGCTTGGACCACACTGGCTAGGAATTATGTGAGATGTCAGGCATCCACACGGCCTCCAGGCCCAGCACGGCCCATCCCCGTCCTCTTGAGCTGGCTGCAGAGCCACGGCCTCAGGTCCCACAGAGCGGGGCTCAAACTCCCCTCTGCCACTCGCTTCACAGGCTGAGCCTGGGTGAGGGCCCTCACAGCTCTGACAGCTCTGAGCTCGTTTATCTAAAAGACAACAAGAGGAGCTTTGGTAACAGAAAGAAAAATCATCAGAGGAAGGATGTCATAAAATACCAATCTCATTATTTTGTCGTGGAAAATAAATTTTTGAGTAAATTAGGTCAGTATTCCCATATCATCCTATATAATAAAAGCCTAATATGCAAATCGACCAAATGGTGGAACAACCGGTCGCCATGATGCACACTGACCACCAGGGGGCAGATGCTCAACGCAGGAGCTGCCCCCAGCCCACAGGCCACAGGCTGGCCAAGACAGGTGCCAGCAGGAGCCCCCCAATCACCCAGTGAGTTGCCCCACAGATTGGCCCTGATAGCCAGCCAGGCCTAGGGACCCTACTCATGCACGAATTTCATGCACCGGGCCTCTAGTAGTTATAATAAAGTCCAAACACCACAGCACAACCCACTGGGCCCCATATCACAGTGCCCACCTTCTAACCTCACTTCCCACCCATGTCCCTTCAATCCTTCCTCTGTTCCCAGTTCCCAGTGGCCTTTGCACTAGCTCATCCCCTCCTAGAATGCTCTTCCCGCAGGTCTTTCTCCATCTGGCTCCTAACCATCATTCACAGTTCAACTCAAATGTCACCTCCTCAGAGAAACCCTCCCTGACCACCATGTGTATGCCACACATACACACACACCCTCGTGCTTTATTGAGCTGACTTATTTCTCCAGGATCTGTTGCCATCTGAAACACTCTTGCCTATATATTTACTAGAGGCCCAGTGCTCAAAATTCCTGCACTTTGGGGAGATCCATCAGCCTGGCCTGCGCCCTCTCGCAGTCCGGGAACCCTCAGAGGATGTCTGACTGCCAGCTTAGGCCCACTCTCCCCAGGCCTAAGCCATCAGTCGGACATCCTTAGCGCTGCCGTGGGATGAGGCTCTCGCCACAGCCACTGAGCTTGCCAGCCATGAGCCCAGCTTCTGGCTGAGCAGCATTCCCCCTGTGAGAGTGCACTGACCACCAGGGGGCAGCTCCTGCATTTAGTGTCTGCCCCTGGTGGTCAGTGCATGATATAGCAACCAGTCATTCCACTGTTCAGTCGATTTGCATATTGGCCTTTTATTATATAGGACCGTGGTTGGCAAACTGCGGCTCACGAGCCACATGTGGCTCTTTGGCCCCTTGAGTGTGGCTCTTCCACAAAATACCACAGCCTGGGCGAGTCTATTTTGAAGAATTGGTGTTAGAAGAAGTTTAAGTTTAAAAAATTTGGCCCTCAAAAGAAATTTCAATCGTTGTACTGTTGATATTTGGCTCTGTTGACTAATGAGTTTGCCGACCACTGATATAGGTTATGGGCTCTTGCTTGGCCATTGTCTCTCTCCTTTGCCAAATAAAGCTGGGTCCTCCCTTACCTTGTCCAGCGTTTCACCCTCACGCCTAAACTCTGTCAGAGTAGGTGCTGGGTGAATAGTTGCTGAAAGGATGCTTGAAATTAGATGAAGTATGTAGAATGCTTGACATAGAGCAGACACTCAGCTGAAGACAAGCCCAGGCGGCCAGGGAATGCTCAGTCCTTCCCTCTGCCCTGCCATGGGTCTGCGGTTCGACTGTTACATCCGGAAGCAGCCATAGACAGTGCATAGCAGGTGGGTGTAGCTGTGTTCCAATAAAGTTTTATTCACAAAATGCAGCTGTGGCCAGGTCTGGCCCTGGGTCCTGGCCTGGGAGAGGCCCCTCTGGGATTCCTCTTGGACAAAACACAAGCTACAGTCCAGGGACCAGAATTTGCAAACGGCTGTGCCTTGGTCAGGGCACCCGCGGGGCCTGTGGCCGCAGGACTGTGGACGTTAACTGCAGCCGAGCACAGGCCGTAAACTTGATGGTGCTGCAGGCCTCTGGCCCCGACTCAGCTTTCTGCTGATTTTCCAAAGAGCAGCGGAGGTGGGCCAGTGCTGATCACTGATGCGTCAGGGAAAGGAGCCTGTACATTTAATTAAATGTTATTCAAGGAATAAAATCCAGGCCCTCAGCTGACAATGCAGAATATTAAAGCATCAATTTCCTGAAGGAAACCTGCCTTAATGAGATTCTCCAAATAAATGGAAGGTGGGAAAAGCATATTAATCCCAGCTGCTCATGTCAGCCCGTCCACCTGAGCGATGTCTTGATCAACAATAGCTGGTGATACTGGTTTAGTGGAGAAGACGGTGCAGAGACTCTGCTGAGCGAGTCCCCCAGACTCAGGGGCAGCCAGACCCCTGGGAAGAAGGCCCTTCCTTCTCTGTGCCCCTAGAATGAGGCAGAGCCATGACCAGCGTGGCCCGTGGTGCTGATACCAATGGACATCGAGCTGGGAGCTGCAGGGGTGAGTCACCCACTCCTCCCTGCTCCTCCTGGGCAGCCTTCCAGCAGGGACTTGGGCGGGAGGAAGCGGGGGTATTGACCTCAGGTTGATAAGCTGAGCTGGAGCTCAATTAACTGGTGTAAGATACCTGAAATCCTTAGGACAAACAGCACCTATTGAATGCTTCCCTTCCTCAGCTCACCCTCAATGCCCTCCTCACCCCAAAATCAATGTGAATGAGGTCTATTTACTCAATTGAATGCCACCTTCATGGCTTTTGCCATTTTTCATTCCCTGTCCTATTAGTAACATAACATATCATCTTTCATTTGATCCATTATCTCCAAAAATATATTTTTGAAGGACACTTGAGATCAGTACTGTACATGAAGAACTGGTATTACTTGCCTCCAGCAAAAAGTAGCCATAAAGACAAACACATGAAAACTACACACGGTCATTGTGGCTACATGTCACGGCCAGATAAACGCTGGGCCCCGGACTCCCTCCGCCAGTGAGAGCTGAGTGAAGTCAGCGACGTGTGAAGAACCTACTGCAGCTACTGAGACATGTACCACATTCCCGGGGACTCGGTGATATCCAAGGTCATGTCTGCGCCATGATGGGGCCCGCCAGCTGTATCCGTTTCTGTTGCTTACACTCCCAGCCCCTAACGGATAGGCTGTCTCGATCATCGCCTCTCCCCATGTCCCTAGACCTGCCACTCTGTTCCCAAAGGCCACGGAGGGGCTTCCCTCTGGGACAATGATTTTAACCTTTTCCATCTCGTGGCACACAAACTAATTACCAAAATGCTGTGGCACACCAAAAAACATATAAAGAGGTATCATTTGGATTCATTCGCACCGAATGGCTATTGTTGTGTTGGCTGTTGTCATTTTTTTATTTGGCATCTAAGGGAAAAGAGGTCAGGGCCCCTGACTAAATAGGCAGCTATTGCCTGTTTTAAAGTTTCTTTTGGCACACCGGTTGAAAATTGCTGCTCTGGGACATGAAATAGGCGTGGCTCAGTGGTTGAGCATTGACCTATGAACCAGGAGGTCACAGTTTGATTCCCAGTCAGGGCACATGCACGGGTTGCAGGCTCCATCCCCAGTGGGGGGGTGTACAGGAGGCAGCCGATCAATGATTTTCTCTCATCCTTGATGTTTCTATCTCTCCCTCTCCCTTCCTCTCTGAAATCAATAAAAATATTTTTTAAAAAAACAAAAACAACAACAGCTCAGTCCGTGTAGCCAGAGTCCCTCTTGCTTCCAGTGGAATCGGCCAGGAGCCCAGGCAGGCTGAGCCCTTCCGGACACATTGGGTCCTGTCTTCCCAATGCAGTGTCTGCACACAACAGGTGTCAAGTCCACGGTGTTAGCTGATGACAGGACACACAGCACCGCGCTCCCTGCGCACAGCAAGGACGCCGCTGCCGGTGTTCGGGAGGAGGCCTCTGTGGACGCGGTTGCCGTCCCACTCTGCACCGGAGCCTGGAAGGCTCCCGAGTGGCGGGAGGGAAGGTCAGTCTTTATTTCAGGGGGGATGCATCTGCTTTGGAGACGTTTGATTGAGGTCCGGTCGTCACTATTAGTCTTCATTGAATACTAAATATAAATACGAGGAACCAGGAAAGGCAGCCCGATTGTGAAAAATCTCCCAAATTTATTTTTGCGGTGCTGTTAAATCCATTTCTGATTAAAATAATTCATCACTTATCCACAGCAAGCGGCGCCGGACGGTCATCCACACGCGCATCTGTCTTAGAACAGGCACCCACTTAAAGTGGTTTTTAATAAAAATACATTATTTTTAGCCAGCAATTTGGTTCCGAGGGCTGGTTGCTGACAAAGGGAAGGGAGCTATTCTGTGAGCCAGTGAGTGTTTTTCAGAAAATAAATTAAGGAGAAAACAGGAGAGGCAGCTAGCTAGCATGTGACACCAATTCCTGTGCTGCCTTTGCTTCAGGTTTCATTTTTCTTCATTTTGGGCGGGGACGGGGCAGGGGTGGCTGTCGTTGTGTTTGTAATAAAGTCTGTGGACAGCTCCTGGTAATTCAGGCTGGGTTTGCAGTTGCCTTGAAAGTGCCGTGACGTGGAGAAATATTTAACTAACCCAGAGTGCCCACGCCCAAAAGATCCTTGGGTGGCGTTCAAGGCCCTCACGACCGCCGCTCCCTGCTGCCCAGGACCCACAGACCTCGGCTCCAGCTGCCCTAGCCCCCCTCTTTCTCCAGTAGGCACTGTCTGTTCCCTCCGCAGTAAAAGGAGGGAGACAAGAAAATGCATTCACGTGTGCTAGTATTTGCGTAAAGCGAGGCTGGAAGGGTGCCTGGGAGACTAACCAAGTGGTGACAGGGGAGGGGAGGGCAGGAGAGGGAGAGGGGGTATATTCATTCCAACCTTCACCCATTCAGAAATGAAAGGGGAAGAAGGAGAGATGGAAACAGACAACCAAACGCATCGTGGAGAGGACTTTAATTAACTAGTTCTCTGCATCGTCTCCGTTTAGTGCCGCCTCGCCCTGCAGACTGTGCCTCAGACCAGCCGGGTCCGCCTGGCGAAGCCGTGTTTCCTCGCACAGAGCCAGTGCCTGCAGGAGCTCAATGCTGAGCTGTAGAATGAATGAATGAATGAACGAACGAACGAACGAATGAATGCCCTGGAGGTTCATGCAGTGTGTTGGTGGAGCACAGAGGGCAGTGCCAGCTCCTTGGAAGGGTGTTAAGGGGGTGAACCTCGTGGTCGGGTGGCAGTGGGTGTGGACACTGGAGATGAAGACGCTGCTCTGGCAGAGGGAACTGCACCCCCAGCAGAGACGGGGCGAGGGTTGAACTGTCTGGGAGACACGAGTGTGTCCGTGTGGCTGCTGAAGGCACCTCAGTCCTGTGCAAACCCACATAATTATCTGAATGTTGAGCACAGCATTGAGTCTGACACAGGACGCCGGCCGTTGTGGCGCATGTGGAAAGGAGGGGCTGTGTCCGCACCTGTTGGGAGCAAACACCCTTTCCACTCCCTCTCCTCCTGTCCAGCCAGGGTCCTTGGGCCTGTAGCCGTGACCTTGAGCCGCCGCCTCCCACGGGATGAAGACTGAAGCGCCTGCAAAGCAGACATGTGCTGAAATTCAGGGCACTCTCCAAGGCTGGGCAAGGGACGCGCCTTTCCTGGGTCTGACAGATCCCCGGCTGCTCATCGACCAGTGTCCCCCGCGCACCGTGATTAGCCGGCCCAGTGACAGCCGCTGACATTAATTATCTGAGTCAGAGGCATCTGCCAGCGCAAACAGGGCTGTCAGCAGAGCCAAGCAGCAGCATCACGGCTTCCGTGCTTTGCGGCGGAGACCATGGGCAGGGGCGCGGCCTCTCAGGTCCAAGGAGGGTGGCCAGGCCAGCGGCCCTGCCCAGCGGCCCCGCCCAGTGGCCCTGCTCAGAAGCCCCGCCCAGCAGTCTCGAGGGTTGTCCACAGCCACCTTCAGGCTAGTTCCCAAGATCAGGCCCCAGTGGTGAGCACTGCATTACCTACCACCCTGCGCCGAAGCCTGTCCATCACCCCTCCGACCTCCTACAGTTTGCCTCCTAATAGTTCTCTCTCTGCCCTCTGCCCTCTGCCCTCTGCACCCGTGCCAGCCCTTCTCTGAGCCCTGAAATGCCCTCCTGCCCTGTCCTCCCTGCACTCATGCCCACTCGCAGCCCTCTGTGCCCTGCAGCCAGAGGGGCCTCGGAGTCCAAGCCACGCCCGGGGCTGCTCTGCTCACGACCCACCATCCCTGCAAACCCAGCCGTGGCCCTGCTGGGCCCTGTAGCTCCCCTCCCCTCCCCTGCGTCCCTCTGGCCCTGCCCCTCATCGCATTCCCTTTCAATCCGTTTCCATGGCCTTTTTCCAAGGCTTTTGCACATGCTGTTCCCTGTAACGGGAATGCTTTCCCCGTGCCCGCCCCCCCCGCCCCCAGGTTTCCTTACATCTCCTGTCTTGCGTCCCTTCCCCCACAATGCTTTCCTCAACCCCAAACCACAAGTCCCTTTGTCTCACAAGAGGCAGTGAGGTGGAGAGGCCAAAGGCATGGAAACTGGGTTCCTACGGGCCAAGTTCAAATTCCTATCCAACACTTCCTCGGCTGTGTGACTCTGGACAAGGACTTAACCTCTCTGAGCCTGTTTTCTTATCACCTAAGCAGAGGTGATAGTAATTCCATCCCACAGGCTGTTGAGGACTCAATGAGTTAATGCCCTGTAAGTGCTATACTAGTACAAGCATCAGCGTGTTTGTTATATGTTCTCCTTTCTCTGTGATCATATCATTAGGGGGATAATTTGACTAATTCTGTTTTCAGTGTATCCTGGGCCAGGGTTTCTTACCGCAACACCACCGACATGTGGAATGGCTGACTCTTTTGGGGGGACTGTCCTGTGTACTTTAGCAGCCCCTGCCGCCACCCACTAGTTGCCAGTGGCATCTCCCATTTGTGACAACCCGAGAAGTCTCCAGACTTGGCACATGTCCCCTGAGGGCAAGGGCACCCAGGAGGAGATACCCTGCTCTGGGGTCTGAGGGAGCAGAGCCACTGGTGGTCTCCATCACCATTTCCTCCCGCACCCATCACAGCACCTGGCCCGAGGTGGGTGCTCACTCTTCATGTGCTGAGTGAATGAATGAATGAATGAATGAATGAGTGCAGAGACATCTGTAATATAAAGATCTTAGGGATGTGAAGTCAGAAGATCTGGGATCAAATCCTGCCTCCACTAGTCCTAGAGGGGTTATCTAGGCACATCGCCCCATACCTCTGAGCCTCAGTGTCCCCATCTGTGAAATGGATGGTGATGATGACCAGGATCTCCAGGGGAGTTATGGGCACAGATGAGCATATGCAGACAGAGCGCTATATACATTGTCAGGTGCTGTGCAGACGAGTGGTGGTCACGAGCCCCCTGAAGCTGACAGTGACCTTCCTCCGGTCCCCAGGCCGTGCCTGCCTTGTCTGGCATCGTCTGGGCTGTGACGGGCACGGGCGTGTAACGTATGCTGTGATAAGGAAGATAATGCATCCCTTCACCTCCCTCTGAATATTGCTGCGGAGACGTTTCATGGGGGAGATGATGGAGGGGCAGCGCGTTCGGCACTGATGGAGGCAGACGCTCAGGTTGCACACCTGCCACGCGGGCAGCTTCCCTGTCAGTGCTCCGTGACGGATGGCATCTTGGGTAGATTGTGGTGTCAGATGCATTTTGAATTATGGTGAGCCGGGAGCACTTAATTACATTGTGTTTCTAATGAGGAGAAGAGCAGAGAGAGGGGGGAGAGAGAGAGAGAGAGAGAGAGAGAGAGAGAGAGGGAGAGAGAGAGAGAGAGAGAGCGCGCTGTGCTGACCCACCCCCCTGAGCCCCATTACCTTATCTGGGAAATGGGAACAGTGACGGAGTCCCAGCCAATGAGGGATCTGAAAAGGACCGTTTAGAGAAGAG
Source organism: Ia io (assembly GCA_025583905.1). Lineage (NCBI taxonomy): Eukaryota > Metazoa > Chordata > Mammalia > Chiroptera > Vespertilionidae > Ia > Ia io. The sequence goes on along the minus strand of JAJQQW010000010.1, from coordinate 109,889,612 downwards.
GCAGGCTGGGTGAGAAAGGTCCCCGTGCAGTCCAACCTGTCACATGTGCCCACGGGTTTCAACTGCAGGAAGTGACCCACTCGGGGGACCTGGAAACTCAATGGTTTGGTTTCTAAAATGAAGGCAAGAATATTCTTCAGTTTTCCTCTGGCTCCTTAGGGGTGGGGTGGCCAAGTGGGTCGGATGCGGAGCCCAAACCAAGAACTGGGGCTCCGGCCCAGGCAGCTTGGCTCCCGTTCAGGCCCCAAAACGTGAGCTGGAAATGAGGAGCACGTGGCCTCCACCGTTGTGGTCATGGTCACACGGGGGAGGCTCTGACCCGCTGCTCCATCATGGCGTGGATGCGCTGGACCAGTGACGCTGACGCCGTCTCTTCCACCCTGGACAGGACTGCCCTTCCCTGTCCTCCGGCAAGCCCTCAGCCCTTCCCAATAGGACCCACAGAAAGCTGGCAGGCACACCCAAAATTAAATTGGGGGCTTCTCTTAAAGGCTCAGGTCCCTAAGATTTGTGGATAAGTTGAATTAGTGCCTCCTAACTCAATTCCCGCACCTGGCTGCAACCCTGGATTAATTCAAGACACTAAATGGAGAGCCTGGGCCGGTGCTGACCACGGGCTTCCAGGTGCAGCCAGGCCACTGAAGGCTCCACACTGCAGCTCAGGCACTTTTCCCATAACCTGGGCCTGCCTGGCCTGCCAACCAGAGGATGGGACATGCGCCCGCCTGGCCTGCCTCCTCCCACCTGGAAAAGAGCTGCTCAGCTGGAAGAATTTCAAAAGCCCCATGGTTTAAGCCTGTGCTGAGTTCCTTCTCTGTGGCTGGCCATTACCCAGAGTCCTAAAGTCTCGTGCCTTCGTGGAACTGGCATTTGAGTAGGAAGAGTGAGAAATGCTCCAGGGGGCATCCCTGTGGGGCAGACTCCGGGCAGACCTCAGCCACAGGCCGTGATGGGCCCCAGGCCTCAGGCACACACACCTCCCACCCGACGGGCCCCCAGGTGGACTCTCATTTATGCTTCTGTGCTGGGACCAGGAAGTCAGTGGAGACTAGTCAGTGAGGAAGAGTCTGGTTCCTGGGGGGACTTTGCCAGGTTGATCATGCAGTCATGGCTTCTGTCTTATTTGCCATCACATCTCCTGCCCTGTAGGGGGCGCTGGGTTCCTGTGATGGAGGCTGATAGTGGTACCTACCCCACAGGGTGCCCTAAAGACCAAACCAGAGGACACATGCAAAGTGCTTTAGCTCAGGGCCTGGCACTGTGCCAGTGCAAACGCCTGGCAACAGTGCCTTCTTAGAGAACAAGGCATCCCTGTGCTTCCAATGCTAGAACCTCTGAACCTACTGGAGAGCTTGTTGAAAATAGATCGCTGGTAATGATCTCACCAGGAAAAAGGAACGGTGATTATGTGAGGCACCGGTGGTACTCACTAGTGCTATGGTGGTAATCATTCTGCATTATATAAATGTATCAAATCCACACATTGTACACCTTAACCTTAGACAATGGTATATATCAATTATATCTCAATAAAGCTGGGAGAAATAGATTGCCGGGGGCAGGAAAGTGGCTGTGGTTATAAAAGGGTAGCTGGGGACCCTTTAGTGTGGGAACTGCTCAGCATATCCACTGTGGCAAAGGACACACAGCCTACACCCATGATAAAATTGTACAGAACTAAATTCATGCACATACATCTGAGTAAATTGGCAGATTGTAATGGTGGATTGTATCAACATCAATGTTCTGATATTATCCTAGGGTTTGGCCAAATGTTACTATTGGGAGGAAACTGAGAAAAGTGTATAGAAGATTTCTCTGTAACAATTCTAACAACTGTATGTGAATTTAGAATCATTTTAAAAACAGCCGAAACCAGTTTGGCTCAGTGGATAGAGCGTCGGCCTGCGGACTGAAAGGTCCCAGGTTCGATTCCGGTCAAGGGCATGTACATTGGTTGCGGGCACATCCCCAGCAGGGGGTGTGCAGGAGGCAGCTGGTTGATGTTTCTCTCTCATCAATGTTTCTAGCTCTCTATCCCTCTCCCTTCCTCTCTGTAAAAAATCAATAAAAATATTAAAAAAAAAAAAAAAAAAAAACAGATTCTGAGCCCCAATCCCACACTTAGTAGGTCTAATGTAGTAGAGCTTGTATTTTTTTATCACATGACATTTTTTCCAGCTTTATTGAGATACTGGAGGCCCGGTGCACAAATTCGTACACAGATGGGGTCTGGCCAGCCCACCCCAATGGGGGCCGATTGGGACTGGGCCGGCAGTGGGGAGGGGATGCAGGAGGTTGGCCAATTGGCCCCGCCCCCAATTGGGGTGAGGGGCCGATTGGGGGAGGGCCAGTTGGGGGGAGGGGCCATGGGCAGTTGGTTGGCCGGCCCCACCCCCAATGGGGGTGGGGGGGGCCAATCGGGGGCCGGCCCAGCCAAGGGGAGGGGCCAGGGGAGGTTTGGGGGGGCTAATCAGGACCCCCATTGGGCCGGTTGGCCACCACAGTGTGCATCATAGCAACCGGTTGTTCTGGTCATTCTGGTCGTTCTGCCGTTCCAGTTACTTGGCTTTTATATATATAGATAGCTGACATAAATTTAAGGTGTACAACATGATGCTTTAATGTACATTCATATTGTGAAATGAGAAGCACAATAAGGTCAGTTAATGCATCCATTACCTCGCATAGTTCATTGTTATTTGTGGTGAGAACATTTCAGATCCACTCTCTCAGTAACGCTCAGGTATATGATCGTGTTGTTACCACATCACCCTGCTGCTCATCGGGCCCCAGATTACAACTGGGAGTTTGTACCCTTGACCATTATTACCACCCCCACCCCAGCCTGGAAACCACCGGTCCACTCTGTTCCTATGCATGTGTTGGTGTTTTAGCGTCTGCATATAAATGAAATCATACAGTTGCCTTTCTCTGCCTGACTTATTTCACTGAGCATGTTTTCAAGGTCCATCCAGGTTGACACAAATGGCAGCATTTCCTTCTTTTCTATGGACGAATACTATTCCGCTGTGTATATGTACCTCACTTTCTTTATCCACTCCTCCGTGGAGGAGGACTTGCATTTTCGACAATCCCCAGGTGATGCTGAGATGCTGGTGGCCGGAGGACCAGACTTGGAGCACCACTGAGCTAGGGGAAAAGCTGAGCTGCTCCATCCGAGAGGCCCGAGAGGCTGGAAGGAGACAGAAATTTGACATCCGCATAGTCCCGGGAAACAGTCCAGGTCAGTGAGAACCAGCTCCCTACATTCCTGCGAGGACCTGGACCGCAGACTCCTCTGCACAGGTAGACCCAGTCAGGGCCATGTCCACCTTCCAGCCCCAGCAATTAGGGAGGAGAGGATTCTGGGCAGGCAGTTTCCCAGGAGGCAGACGAGGAGGAAGCTGCCCTGGGTGCCCCACTCCTGCTGCCCTGGCTGAGCGGCATCACGGGCCTGCCCCTGGCTGCTGGGAGCCGGGCAGTGAGGTCAGCAGACAGCCCTTGTTCCCAGGAAGGAGGGGACAGAGGACTTGGGAAGCCAGACCACAGTCGCCCCAACCTAGGAAAGAGCAGGAACAGGGAAGGTGCATCTGAGATGTGCCTCCATCCAGGAGCGTCCCAGGGTAGGAGTGGGAACCCAGAGCAGGGATGAGGGCTAAGAGCGTGGGACTATCCCAGCACCGTTCCCGTGCCCCCTTGCATTACTGTGGCTCTGTCACTTTTCCTTTGGACACTTGAGGAATAACCTAAACAAGAAAACAGCCTGAGGGGAGGCTCCTTGCAGGGTGGGTTCCAGACCAATCCCGTGCACCTCCTCTCTCCAGCTGCAGGTCCGCTCTCCACCAGCGCCTGGTCCTGCTGCCATCCAAACCAGGGTCTAGGGAAACAGGGCCCTCGGCAGCATCAGTGAAAACTCCTGGCTCCAGGTCAGGACAGGCAGCATGACCACTAGCCCCCTCTGAGATCCCCCTGCAGCCCCTTCTGCCCCCCCCCTCTGCAGCCCCCTCTGAGACCCCTCTGCCCCCCTCTGCAGTCCCCTCTGCCCCCCCTCTGCAGCCCCCTCTGAGCCCCCCTGAGCCCCCTCTGAGTCCCCTCGGACACCCCTCTGCAGCCCCTTTCAAAACAGTAGTCTGAAGAACAGTCAGCCCTGCCCAGAGCCCATGGGCCACGTGTGCCCTGGATGGCTTCCCTGAGCCATTTGCGTGACAGGTGTTGATGAAATAGTTCACACACTGAATGCGTCCAGGCCGTGAAGCTGTGGAGAGGCGGCTGCAGGTTTCTCTCAAGATTTATCACTCACCGGGCCACCAGAGCTGTGAACAGTTCCAGGGAGCCCAGAGCCGCATGGGCAATGGGCCTGTTTCATTTCCCCTCGGGGCCTTTTCCCTCACGTTGCCAACTTCCCTTCCATGGGAGCTGATGACAAATGTCTTAATTAAAGTAAGGGTGGTGGACGTGTAGCTCCATGTCTCTCCGAAGTAAAAGATACAGGATATTCACGTGGTTATCAATGGGACCACTGTGGCCTGTTAGAAACCTGGGAAAACTAGGTTTTAGTGATGATGATTAAGATTCCGCACCTAATTCCAATGTGTGGGTCCCCCCGCCCCCAAGCAAGGTTCCAACACACCAGTTTGGTGTCCTACAATCCAACTCAATCCTGACACTGTTGCCGGTGGAAATGGGGTCCTTTCCCAGAGTCACAAGAAAGCATTTCTGGGGACCCACGTGTGGGAGGGTGAGGTGTTACATTTATTGGGGCTGAAATAAATGACTGCCCCCAAAATTCCAGGTCTCATCTCACCCATCCCGCTGGGGAAGAAGCCCAGCCTTGTCGCCATCAAGCCCAGAAGAAAGGCCAGGGTCCAGAAATCCTGTGCCACTGGTTCGTCCATGCCAACGCCCAGCCAGCTCAGCCTCGGTCCCTGCCCGACTGGCTCAGCCTCTGTCCCTGTCGGGCGGCTCAGCCTCTGTTCCTGTCGGGCTGGCTCAGCCTCTGTCCCTGACCAGCCAGCTTAGCCTCTGTCCCTGACCGGCCAGCTCAGCCTCTGTCCCTGACCGGCCAGCTCAGCCTCTGTCCCTGTCGGGCGGCTCAGCCTCTGTTCCTGTCGGGCTGGCTCAGCCTCTGTCCCTGACCAGCCAGCTTAGCCTCTGTCCCTGACCGGCCAGCTCAGCCTCTGTCCCTGACCGGCCAGCTCAGCCTCCGTTCCCTGTGGGGCCGGCTCAGCCTCCGTCCCTGTCGGGCCGGCTCAGCCTCTGTCCCTGTGGGGCCGGCTCAGCCTCCATCCCTGTCGGGCTGGCTCAGTCTGTATCCCTGTCAGGCCGGCTCAGCCTCGGTCCCTGTCGGGCCGGCTCAGCCTCGGTCCCTGTCGGGCCGGCTCAGCCTCTATCCCTGTCGGGCTGACTCAGCCTCTGTCCCTGACCAGCCAGCTTAGCCTCCATCCCTGTCGGGCTGGCTCAGTCTGTATCCCTGTCGGGCCGGCTCAGCCTCTGTCCCTGTGGGGCCGGCTCAGCCTCCGTCCCTGTCGGGCCGGCTCAGCCTCTGTCCCTGTGGGGCCGGCTCAGCCTCCGTCCCTGTCGGGCTGGCTCAGTCTGTATCCCTGTCAGGCCGGCTCAGCCTCGGTCCCTGCCGGAGATATGTAATCATAGTCAATTATGGAAGGGTGGAACTCATGAACAGCCAGAGGGAGAGCTGCCGGGCCAGGTGTGAGAGCGCCATGCTCCCCAGATCTACACGTGTTCACCAACCCAGAAGCTCTTAGAACCGGGTCCTTTGGGATGTTTACTGAGGTTTTATCATGTGCACATGACTGAGTAAATCATCAGCCACTGACGATGGCACTCAATGCCCTGAGGGCTGAGGGCGGGACTGAAAGCTGCAACCCTCTGCTCCTCGGAGACAGTGCATCCTCAGGGGCTTCCCAAAGTCACCTCCCTCACAAGACAAAGCCTTCATCATTCTCCCAAAGGCAATGCCAGGGCCTTAGGAGCTCTGTGCCGATGGAGAGGAAGCCTGAATACATATTTATATGAATCACAGTGTCACCGTGACGATTATGATGCTGACGGTGACCTCAACCATCACAGCACTTATGGATTAGATACTGTGCCCCGGGCCCTTTCCATTGAGTGTGCCCATGACATACATTCTACCCTTATAAATACCGTTTATACATAATTATCGCTCAGAAGTTGAAGTTCTTGCCGGCTCATACAGCTGGTAGGCGGGGGTGTCTGCACTTAATCCAGAGCTTGTCTCCCTCCACATGGCGGACACAGCGAGCCAGCACCCTGCGCTGAGGTCCAGCCGGCACGTGGTTTTGTTTGACCCACACAGTGCTGTAATTCTTTTCATCGGATGCCAGTACTTGAATGTGAGGTTTGGGATGTGCTAGATTCTTTTTATCCCAGTTTCTGGCTCCTGGAAAATTCAGAACAAATCCCACATGGCAACTATTGTCCAGGGCTCCCTTCCCCATTTTTCATTTCTCTAGTTAAGCCATCCTTGCCATCTCCACAGGGGCATCCGGGCCGCTACCCAGCTCCTGGCTGTTAGATGCCACCCAGGGCTTCCTCCCGGCCCCAGGGTCAGAGACGGGCTCTGGGACCTCGCTGGCCTCCGGGTCTCTAGCAGGGCCTCACAGAGTCCAGGTAACGGGTCCAGAAGCTGCCGTGGCATTTCCCTTAAGAAGCGTGACTGAGCTTAGATGAGAAGGTGGGATTGGTTTGGGAGGAGTGGGTCCTGCGCTCTGGCTGCCTCTGCTGGGAGAAAGCAGCCCGCCTGGGAGGAACGTGATGGATGCCGGCTGGGTGATCCCCCGCATTTACCGCAACTGTGAAATTGCATAAAAGGTCTGATCAAAGTCCCTGCCAGCCGCCCAGCTGCCATGGCCTCTGCGATTTTCCTTAACTGAATTTTAATTTCCATGTTTAATATTTGGGGCCTGATGGCGCGAGGCCTGCCTGGGCCCCGGACCCCACTCTCATGCTCTCGGTGAAGCGCTCTCAGAACTCGGAGACACGCAGTTGCAGCAGAAAAGCATTTGGCGCTCAGGGTTGGTGTTTTGTTCCCGCTCCCTGGGCTTGCAGACAGCGAAGGAACTTAATTAAAATCAATGGAGAAAAAGAATTGAATGCATCACAACCCAACATCTCTGAGAGTATCACGGAGCAGCAGCTCCGAGGCGTCAAAGGCCTCCTCTCCCTCCCTCCCTCCCTCCCTCCCTCTGCAGAGGGCAAATTACACTGATCTCAGCGTGGGCTTTGGCCTCTCTCTCTCCCTCTCCCTCCCTCTCCCTCCCTCTACCTCCCCCTCCCTCTTCCTCTCCCTCTCCTTCCCTCTCTCTCCCTCTCCCTCCCTCCCTCCCTCTCCCCTCTCTCTCCCTCTCTCTCCCTTTCTCTCCTTCTCTCTCCCTCTCCCTCTCTCTCCCCCACTCTCTCTCTCTCTCTCTCCCCCCTCTCTCTCCCTCTCTCTCTCTCCCTCTCTCTCCCTCTCTCTTTCCCTCTCTCCCTCTCTCTCTCTCTCTCTCTCCCTCTCTCTCTCTCTCTCCTCTCTCTCTCTCTCTCTCTCTCTCTTCTCTCCCTCTTTCTCCCTCTCTCCCTCTCTCTCTCTACCCCCATCCCTCTCTGGAAGCAGGACTATGAGATGTGGGGAGGTCATGGGTATGGCTCTGCCTCACTCAGGAGAGAGGTCAGCACTGAGCAGAAGAGCCCCCTCCTTACTGAGCCGTGGGGGTGGCCTCAGCCCCTTGGAGCAGCCCGCATGGCCGCTGTGCTGAAGGCCCTTGTTGCCAAGGAGGTGAAGTCATTTTCTCCACTGACCTGGGCTTCGGGGCACTTTTATGCAACTCCGAAAGACGAAAGACGTCCTCCCCGCAGCCGCTTCGTCTCCCTCGCACTTGCGCATGAACCACTTCTGACTCTGACTCTCACCCAGGGCGGGCGGAGAGGCTCCAGGGCACACACTGCCCGCCCTGCCTGTGGCCACAGTGACACTCGGCCGCTCTTCCCGAGGGAACTGCACCTAAGCGCCCGCCCTCCCGCCCTCTCCCGGGGCTCCTCCCGGAGTCTCTTCTGAACCTTTAGGCTTCAGGGTGGATCTGTCCTTGGGGACCATCGAAAAGGAGTGATGGAGGCTCTTCTTCTCCTCCTTCCTCCCCAAAGTTCTGCCCTCTTGCCTCCCAAAGCAGACTAACACACACACACCGCCCTGTGCCTGGCACAAGCTGTGTTTATCAAACATTAGTTCCTTGCTTTGTGGCTTCCTTCCATCACGCCTGGGCTCTGGGATGGTCAAGGTCACCTCTGTCTCCCCTGGAGTTGCTGGGGCCAGATGCCCACGCCAAAGCCGAGCTCTGTGCAGAGAGGTAAGAGCGACGGTGGGGCTAAAACTCCCAGGGACCCCGGGACCACCTCATCGCCCTTTTATGACCCCATCTCCATCTTGTCATCACCTTCCCAGTGCCCTGAGGACAAAGGCCGATCCCACCCCATTTCAGGCCCAGCCCAACCGACGGGGCAGGCATGTGCGCTGCCTCTGCTGGGAAGAACTCAGTCACGTGGCAAGGAGGCCATAAGCATCCTCCAGGCAGTCCCGGGAGGGTGGGCACTGAAGCCATGGCTGCGCCCTCGCAGCAAGAGGGGGGGCGGAAGACAGGCCTCCGGGTGAGTCAGGGTCTAACTGGTGCAGGTGGCAGCAGTGTGTGAGGAGCGGGAGGGGGGGCATGTGGAGGGGTGCCGAGTTCGTGTGGAACAGGCTGGATGTGTGCAGTGCCCACGACACAGCCCAAAGGAAGGTCTGGCCCACTGGCTGCACAGGCCTGTGTCCAAGGGAAGGTCTGAGCTGGCATCTGGGAGCATCGGTGTAAAGATGGGAAGCAAAGCCCTGGGGCATGGTGCAGGTGGCACCGGGGGGGGGGGGGAGCGGGGGGGCGGAGGGTGCAGACTGGCCGGGCCTTTCACCTCCTTTGCAGCCATGTCTCCAGCCCTGGCCAAGAAGGTTCCCGGAATGGATAGTGAAAGGGCAGCCGCACAGACGGAGGTGCCACTGCGCTCCTGTTTCCAGCCCTGCCCTCAGCCCGACAGGCGGCCCGTTGCCACAGCTCTTCATTGCTGTGACACGGACAAGCGCAGGAGGAAAAGCTAAGGATGCAGAGGATACAGTGTGGCAAGAGCCTGGCCCTTAATGACATCACCCGCCAACCCTGAACCAACTGAGATCGTTCCAGGGGAGCAGTGTGTCCTTCTGTCTAAGCCGCTCCCACTCACGCGGCCTGTCCCTCACAGCTGGATGCGCGCCTCCCTGACACGAGGCTGTAAACTCACCTGGAGCAGTAACAACAGGTGTCCAATGTGGGCAGGAAGCAGGAGCCAGTGAAATACAATAAAGAGACAGATGTCTTGGAATGTGGAGAAAGCATGTAAATGTAGTTAGAGCCCATTCTGCAGGGACTTTCATTAAGATAATGCACCACATTCGCCCACTGAATTTCCCACGTAGGAGGCCACTGCCATAGACTGAAAGCGTGTCCCCCCAAATCCATATGGTGAAAGCCTAACCCCCAAAGTAATGGTACTGGAAGGTGATGCCTATGGGAGGTGATGAGGTCGGAGGGTGGGGTCAATGCCTTGATAGCAGAGACTCAGAGAGGGCCTGGGTCCCTGCTGGCCCATGAGGACCGTGAGGTGGTCATCTGTAAAGCAGGAAGCCTCATCAGGCACGGACTCACAGCCTGCTGGCACCTGGACCTTGGACTTGCCAGCTCCCGGGACCGTGAGAAGTAAATTCTGCTCTTCATAAGCTGCCCAGTCTGTGTCTTCTGTTAGAGCAGCCCGAGCGGATGTGACACCCACCGATGCCCTGATGGCAGAAGAGTTTTGGGGAAGGAAAGAAATGGGGTGAAAGGTGACCAGGAGTGAGGGGTGTAGTGGACAGTTGGGGAACCTCAGGACATATTTACCCCTGTGCCCCTTTGGTGGGACCTCCCCCGGGACTCCAGAACTCCAACCACATCCCTCTAACTCAGCCATCGGCCCAGAGCGTGGCTTGGGCCCCAACCTGGGTTAATCAAGGTGAAGTCGGGCCCCGTGTGAGGGACAGGAAGAGAGACTCTCAATTTTTAATTGTTACGCATTTAATGTAGGAAAGATTGGTGTAGTATCGGGGGAGGAAAGGAAGAAGATATATTGCTCCTGATAAAAATGTGGTGAGATATAAAGCACAAACGGCCCCTCTGTTATGCTGAAATATTGTCATTCTGTGATTAGCATCCTTGCACGGACCCGGTGTTACAGACACGCCCTTTTACACTGGACTTGAACTTGGAAGGATGAGAGCATCAAACCATGTTGTCATTATGCAGGCAGACTCCAAAAGCAGACGCAACCCAGAAAAAGCAAGGAGATGGAGAGATCTGGAGACATTGTGTGAGCACCTGGATCAAACCATACCTGAAGCTATGAACATCCCAGACTTCAGTAACAGATTCCCTTACCAGTGTCACACCGTGTGGGCTGGAGTTTCTGCCATCTGTGTAGGAAGATTTGTAATCAGGGGAGTGAGACAAAGTGGAGGGTGTGGGGATCCGGGTCCTCTACCCTCTACAGCTGGCTGGAGCAGCAATGATTGAACCCTCTCAGCACCATCTTCAGTCCGCAGCGGCCATCTCTGCCTCGTGGTGGAAAGGCGGGAGAGCTGCTGCCTCTCCCACTTCCCATCTGAACACCTGGGCTCTCACACCACTCTCCTCCCTCTGGAGAAGGAGCACCCACCTGGTTCAGCACTCCGGGCTTGTTTGCCTGTTCTCATTCCCTTCCAGCACGAAGGTGCATCCAAGAGAAGGCCCTGACTTAGAGGAACCAGCAGTCTGTGCTGCGTGCAGTCCCGCCAGGATTATCCGTGTGGGGCCCGAGCTTTTGCCAAGAGCTCCATGGGCAGGGGCTAGCCGAGTGTTACAGTCTTAGGGATGCTGGTGTGTCATTGGCGCTCCACCCATCACCCCATCACCCCAGGACCCTGCACAGGAGAGAGACAGAAAGAGGTGAAGGGCCATATGATACCTTTTGCGCCGCCCAGCCACCCGGCCCAATTGCCGTGAGCCCAGAGAAGCACAGTCCAATGTGCTTTTAGCCTAGCAGGGGACCGAAGTCCCGAGTGTGGACTGGGGATAGACGTGGCTACGTCTGTCACGTTGTGGTTTGAAACTAGGCATCCACTCTGAGATCAAACACCCAACATCAAACCCCGGCGGGTTGGGGAGGGGCCGTTGAGAGAAGGCCAAAATCTAAAGTAAGAACCTCAACTCAAATGACTCCAGGGCTAACGCCGGAGGAAGAAGCGGTGACGCATGGAATAGGCCTCGGAGAACCGGAACTCACGCCCGCCAAGACCAGCCGCCGCCATCCGAGTCCCGTGAGGAGGGGGAGTGCTGCCCAAGGCTCTGGGAAAGCCAGAACTGGGGGGCGTTTCTGTAAGCGGCGTCATTTCGTTTTTAAATACTGGCCACGAGTTCTGTCTTTTTCTCTTTTTTTAAAAAAACAAATGGGCTTTTGGTTCTGGTTGGACATGTAAGGGATTTAGAAATTGCCGCTCAGTCTTAACAACAATAAAAAATGGGAACAAATTGGAAATCACAACTCTTCTTGGCTCCTTCGGAGAAGGGAGAACGGCTCCCCGAAGCTGGACACACAGACAGACAGAATCACAGCTCACCAGAGAAGAAACCCAGGAACATTGTCCATGAACGAGTCTCCATGAGAACCAGTGCTGGGAGGGGGCAGGGGAGGTGCTGTTATGAATGAGGCATGGCCGAGACCCCTTGCCTAGGAGCTGTCTTCCTATGCAGGGTTTGCAAGTGGCACAAATAAACCCCCAAGTTCAATGGCTTGATGAAATGGGAGATCCTGTTTTGTCATGTGACGTTCCAGGGCAGGTGGTCCTGTTGGTGGGAAGCTCTCCTCCGGGTGGTGATGCAGGGATCCTAACGTCTTGCACCCTGACCCTCTACAGCCCCCTGGAGAACCAGAGTCCCTCCGTATCCAGAGAGCAGGGGAAAGGGAGAGAAAGAAGCAATCCACTTCTTAGCCCCTTGGCCTGGAATTCACACATGTGGCTCCTGTTGACACCCCATTGGGGACAGCTAACCAGATGACCCACATGGAGATGGCGAGAGAGGCGGGACGAGGCTGAGAGTCACATGGAGACGCTCTGCGGGGCAGTGAGGCTGGCACGGCCAGTGCTGCTCTGATGAGCTGTGCAGGCTGAGCCCTGAGTCACAGTGCTGTCCGCGCGCGACAGGACATGGGGCGAGCAAGTGCTGCCTGCAGAAAGGCTGCCGGCTCGAGCGCCTGCCCTGCCCCCTGGCGGAGTCTCCCTGGGCAAGGCCTCCAGGCTCTTTGAGGCCCTGTCTCTCAGGAGACCCAGTGACATGTGAAGCACTTAGCGCAGTGCCTGGGCCACAGGACCCTCAGCGAATGCTAGTCGATATTTTCTTCACAGACGACAGGGGCCTGGAATCCAGGACTCCGGTCCCACCGAGGGCCTGTGTCCAGGAGGCCCGGCCCTGGCAGGCTCTGCTCTGGATGACGAGATTCTGTCTCCTTCCAGCGCCCGTGGCTGTCTCACTAACACTCCCGTGCAGGCCGCAGAGCAGACTCCTGAGAGGGAAGGCATTCCTGGGAGTTGGGGCAGGGGATGGGAAAGGGCATTTTGTAAAGTTTTAGGGAGGGGAGGGAGGAAAGAAGAGAGAAAGGGAAGAGGAAGGGGGGAGGTAAAGGAAGGAGGGAGAGCTGGGCTCTGAGGCCTCTGCTAGGATCCCCAGATGTGTCTGGCCGAGCCAGGCGTCCCTGTGATCGGCCTGGTCCCCAGCGCCCGGTGGCCAGCCACCACTACCCCGCCTGGAGCGCAGCGCAAGCCCCGGCATCCACAGCTTAATAAAGGAGTCATAATTTTATTGTCAAGAGCATGTGCCAATCCCATCCAAATCAATTAATTCCTTAATCACACTGTAAATGGAGCAGGACGGGGAGCGTCCATGTGGGAGCAATGAATATTACTCGTATTTAACTGCCAAAAGCCACTGATACCATAAAGCATCCTCGAGGTCGCACAATAAAATCCGAAGTTTAATTGGTGGGTAACAAGGCCCCAGGCGATTGTACCTTATTAATGCTGACAACAGGGATATGTGTGTGCGGCCGCCACAGCCGCCACTGGGAACCACGTCAGCCCAGGAATGGGGACGGATGAGTGTGCGGCCCAATTGCGGAAGATTTAGGATCTCCTTCACTAATGGATCTTCTCAAACGCCATGCCGTAAATGCACCATCGTCCCCCAGGGAGGTTTGGGAAGAGGTAGAGGAACTGAGGATAGAGGCCTGTGGGTACAGGTAGGCAGACCCAGGAGGAAGGCCAGGCCGGCCGTTGGAACTGCACAGAAGGTGGCACGTGGTGTGTGCGGCACAAGGGCCCCAGCTGAAGGGAGGGGTGGGGGCTGAAATCCTAGCCTGAGCTCCGCCCGCCTAGTAGGTCCTTGGCCTGGGCTCTGCCTGCCCTGAGAAGGGCGGGGTTTCCTCTAATCCCGCCACCCCGAGGGGGTTGCACATGCTCTTAGAATCGAGGTTCCTCCATTCGAGCAGAGACATGCTTTCGGAATGTTACTGCTCGATCTCAGTTTGCTCATTCAGTCATCAAAACACAAGCTTTGATGCCTCCTGTCAACTGCATGTTAGTCTAGACCTGCAGACACGGGGTGGCCTCCCAGGTTGGGAGGACAGACCGTCCTGGCCCATAGCTGCCCAGCGTCTATGGAAGGTTCTGGCAGGAGGTGCCTGAGGCCTTTCTTTCTTACCCACCTGTCACCTCCACCAGGCTGCCAATGCCTTATTCATCTCCGGCACCTCAAAATCTAGCCTAGTGTCGGTCACAAGGGCTAGTCATGCTTAATGTACTTTCTAGGAGCTAAAAATTTAAGAAGCACTTTATACACATTGACGCCTTCATTTCTGCTCTGCAGGGGGTCATACAACACTGTCTCTCAACCTCCAAAACACTCTCTCTACCAACCTCCAGGGGGCAGCACACATTTCCCTTTAAGGCAGTGGTTCTCAACCTTTCTAACACCGCGACCCTTTAATACAGTTCCTCATGTTGTGGTGACCCCCAACCATAAAATTAATTTCCTTGCTACTTCATAACTGTAATTTTGCTACTGTTAATGAATCGTAATATAAATATCTGTGTTTTCCGATGGTCTTAGGCGACCCGTAATGTAAATATCTGTGTTTTCCGATGGTCTGTCGCAACCCACAGGTTGAGAACCGCTGCTGTAGAGCCTAAGACCATCGGAAAACACAGATATTTACATTACGATTCATAACAGTAGCAAAATTACAGTTAGGAAGTAGCAACGAAAATAATTTTATGGTTGGGGGTCACCACAACATGAGGAACTGTATTAAAGGGTCGCGGCATTAGAAAGGTTGAGAACCACTGCTTTAAGGGCAAGATGGTAAATAGTTTTGGTTTTGTGGCTTTGTAGTCTCTGTCACAGCTATCCAACTCTGCCATCACCGCACAAAAGCAAGCACAGACAACACACAAACCATCGAACATGGCTGAAATTTATGGTCGCTTACATTTGAATTTCATAGAATTTTCACATGTCACAAAACACTATTATTCTTTTTCTAAAATCATTTAAAAATGTAAACGCCAGTTTTAAATCATGGCCTATGGGCTGTATTTCGAAACCTCTGCTGTACTCTGATTGGGGCTGGATGTCTGCACACTACATTTCCCAGAATTCCTCCAGCTGGCTTCCTGTGGGCTCTGCCAGCAGGAGGCACTACTGATACACAGGGGCAGAGTGGGGAAGGGACTCACTCCTGTTCAGCATTCAATCCCTGCAACAGCATCCCTCCAAGGCTCAGCCACTCCCTGCATCATCACTTAGCGCCCCCGAGGGTAAACCCCAGCCACCTGGGGTCCCCTGAGAAGTGAGAACCACCTGTGAGGACCCTCCTTCGAGATCCAAGAGCCCAGGTACAGGGGATCCTCCTGTGCGGCCCTGGTTCTGCGACCTTACCTCTTCCCTGACCCGCACAGGGGATGGCTGCTGCTCCCTGCGTTTCTGACGTCCAGGACACTCCTGTGCCCTTTCTGCTCTTTCAGGTCCCTAACACCCACGTCACGTTTCCTGAATGAAACCTTCTTCATCTGAACTGTCTAGTGTAGTTTGGTTTTCCCAACAAAAACCCCAACTTACATGTCTCCAATTTATAGATGAGAAAACTGAGGATCCTAGGCGCTTAGATCTTGTCTAAGGCAATGCAGCAAGCCAGTCAGGAGTATTTGTTCAATATCACAGCAGAGGGAAAAGGTAGATTTATACCGGAACCCGTGACTGTCTGGCCCCAAAGTGTTCCGCGCTTGGCCAGTGTGGAGAGCCCACTGCCCACGCTGCTGCCGCGAGCCCAGCACGGGCCTATGCGCCCTGCGCACTGTGTTCTGTGGTCGAATGAATTAATGAAAGAATGGCCTGGTATCTTTGAACCTAGCAATGGCCGCGCACGCAATACGGTGCAGAGAATGACTATTGGAAAAACATAGAAGAATTCATGTTTTAGGCCAGCAGTTCTCAATCCAGGCTGCACATTAAAATCTCGAAAACTTTAAAAAGACACCAGCCCCCACCCTGGAGCAGAGGACTCCAAATCAAGCACAGTGTTTTTTGTGAGTGCCCAGGTGGCTCTAATGTGCAGCCGCTTGAAATCCAGCTTCAGGCAAAGCTTTGCCGGGACTCGATCTTCCCGGGCTCCCTGTCAGGTCTGAAGGAGATGGTCACTTTGTTCAGTAGTTGGGGAATCCTTCCTGAGGTGGCGAATCATATTCAGATTCAACCATGTTTGCTGAGCATCTACAATGTGCTAGGTGCTCTGTGGCAGGTGCTGTGCTGTTAAAGTTTATCTTACCAGGTGGAGAAGGTGTTTGTCATCGAGAGACTGAATACACAAATGGACAATGATCAGAGCACATATGACAATAGAACTCTGACTCAGAAATCCTGGGGCAATTGGCCCGGAAGAGTCAGGCATTGGTTCAAAATGTGCATCCCCCCTATTTTGCTTCTAACTCAGGACCCACCAGAGAAAGCCAGACATGCCACCGCTCCCTCCCAGTAACATGAGACCCTCCCAGCTATACCCCACCCAGCTTCCCAGGGCAGTGATCTCGGAGCAGACAGCTGAAGCCTCTTCGCATGATGTCTCACTCTTGGGGCAGCCTGGGGGCCTCTCACAGGAGTGACGTGTGGGGCTGCCCCTTGCTAGAGCCAGCTCTCAAGCAGCTTCTGCCTGTTCTCATTGGGCGCTCATCATTCATTTCCACGTTGTTACCAATAGTGTTTTCACTGTCCTGTTGTTGTTTATTTCACAGAGGTGAAATAGAAACTCAAAGAAGTTGGGTGACTTGTCCGAGGCCAAAGAGTTGGAAGGAGTAGAGCCAGGGAAGCAGACTGCATTAGGAGCAGAGCGAGGTTAGCGCATGAGCTATGGCGTAGGAAGAGCGGTTCGCGTCCTGACTGGGACCCGTGTGGATCTTGCCTGCCTCACACAGTCCTATCTGCGCCTTAGTTTCCCTGTGTCTGTCGTGGAGATAATACTTCCATATAACATCTCTGCAGTAAGACTCCTGGATTAAAGCACTGAGTGAGCCCTGGTCAGTGTGGCTCAGTTGGTTGGGCGTCCTCCGTGCACCAAAAGGTTACCGGTTTGATTCCCAGTCCCGCACTGGATTCTGCCTCCTGGCTGAGGACGTGTGCAAAGCATTCACCTCCATGCGTGACACATGGCTCAGAGGCATGAGCAGTGAGCAGTAACAGGTTGGTCTGACGGCAAACGTGTTTCCAGTTTAGTATATGGCCATTCAGGAAGCCACATACTATAAAGTGATCATTCACAGAGAGAAAGAAGAAGAGAGAGCCATACATGAGTCTGACTTAACAACATTGTTCAAGGGTCCAGTGAAATATGAATAAATTTCACAGAAAGAAATCTAAATGGAGTCTAAGTATGCTAAGCTTCATCTAACTTTTCTTAAATTTATTTATTAAAATAAGATCATATTTTTCAAGCTCAAAAATTTTGTTAGCAAAATATTAGAAAAATCAGTGATCTTCACCCCGCCCACACTTTTATTCAACATTGTTCAAAGACCCATAAAAGATGCAAAGATTGGGAAAGAAGCAAAGCTACCTTTATTCAAATTGATATAATTGTGTATGTAGAAAATCCAAAGGAATCTGTCCAAAAACTTCTAGAGCTAATATGGAAAATGAGCAAAATCATAAAATAGAAGTTTACTTTTAAAAACCAATTATCCTATCTAATAAAAGAGTAATATGCAAATTGACCTTACCTCTGCTACACCCACAAGCCATGCCCACCAGCCAATCAGGAGCGAGTATGCAAATTAACCCAACCAAGATGGCTGTGGCCACGGAAAGAATAGGAGGCTTGGGTTTTCTGGGCAATGGAGGAAGCCAAGCTCTCCGCCTGCCCTGGCGGGCCCAGGCCTCCGCTCAAGGCTACAAAGTTTCAATTATAGAAGATAAATAAATCCCAACAAAAATGGCAGCAGCCACTGAGCTGGAGAGAGCAGGAGGCTTGAGTTGCCCCCAGCGATGGAGAAAGCCAAGCTTTCCACCTGCCCTGGCCTGCCTTGGCCTCCCTCAAAGCTACAAAGTTTCAATTATAGAAGATAAATAAATCCCAACAAAAATAGCTGCAGCCAAGGAGTGAGCAGGAGGCTTGGCTCCGCTTAAGGCTACAAAGTTTCAATTATAGAAGATAAATAAATCCCAGATACCAGGGCCTCCGCTTGGGTCACTGGGGGGGCGTGGCTGGCCTGCAAACCACCACAGGCCCCTTGCCCAGGCCGCCCCACACCCCAAGGGAACCCCACCCTGATCCAGGACACCCTTCAGGGCAAACCAGCCGACCCCCACCCATGCACCAGGCCTCTATCCTATCTAATCCTATCTAATAAAAGAATAATATGCAAATTGACTGTCACTCCAACACACAAGATGGCTGCCCCCATGTGGACACAAGATGGCTGCCACAAGATGGCCAGCAGGAGAGGACAGTTGGGAGGGACCAGGTCTGCAAGGGAGGGCAGTTGTGGGCAACCAGGCCTGCAGGGGAGGGCAGTTGGGAAGGGCCAGGCCTGCAAGGGAGGGCAGTTGTGGGCAATCAAGCCTACAGGGGAGGGCAGTTAGGGGTGACCAGGCCGACAGAGGAGGGAAGTTGGGGGCGACAGGGCCTATAGTGAAGGGCAGTTGGGGGGAACCCAGGCCTGCAGGGGAGGGCAGTTGGGGGGAACCAGGCCTGCAAGGGGGGGGGGGGCAGTTAGGGGTGACCAGGCCTGCAGGTGAGGGCAGTTAGGGGCAAACAGGCTGGCAGGGGAGCAGTTAGGCATCAATCAGGCTGGCAGGGGAGTGGTTAGGGGGTGATCAGGCTGGCAGGCAGAAGTGGTTAGGGGCAATCAGGAAGGCAGGCAGGCGAGCAGTTGGAAGCCAGCAGTTCTGGATTGTGAGAGGGATGTCCCAGATTGGAGAGGGTGCAGGCTGGGCTGTGGGACACCTCCCACCCCCTGTGCACGAATTTCGTGCACTGGGCCTCTAGTATATCTATATACTGCCACTAAATTTGAAAATTAAATGAAATGATATTTACAACAGATCATCAAAAACACCAACTTTTAGGAACAGTTTAAGTGAATGCTATGCAAGAGCTGTGTGCTAAAAAACTACACAACATCAAGAAGTGCTGCATGAGATGAAACAAGACCTCCATAAATGGAGAGCTACGCCATGTCTGTGGACCAGAAGGCTTAATTCGTTAGGAGGCAAGTCTCCCTACATTGATCCTCGATTTGATGCAAACTCAATCAGCATCTCAGCAGCTGTTTTTGTAGAAATTGACAAGCTGATTTAAAAATCTGTGTATAAATGAAAAACCTAGTACAGGCAAAACGATCATGAAAAAGAACGTATTTGGAGGACTCCTCAACCTGACTTCAAAACTTATAATAAGGCATAATAATCAGCATTGGCATAAGAATCGTGGCAACAGAAGAGAGAATCCAGAAAAGCACCCACTCTTGCAGTCACCTGGTTTTGTTTTTACGATGTTGACTAAGCAGTGAAATGCGGAAAAGAAACAGCTTTTTAACAAAAAGCATTAGAACAACAAAATAAGCATATGGGGGGAAGCGAATCATGACCTCTACCTCACACCATATACAAAAAAAAAAAAAAATTAAAGATGGATCCTAGATATAAACTTAAAAGCTAAAAAACAGAAGAATAATTTCACAACTTTGGCACAGATTTCTTAGGAAATAAAAAGTGCTAGCCATAAAAGAAAATAAGTTGACATTCATCAATATTTTTACACCATTAAGAAATAGGCAAGCCATAGTCTGGGAGAAAATACATATCTGACAAAAGAATAGTACCCATGATATATAAAGAACTTCTAAAAATCAATAATAACAGACAAACAACCCAATAAAGTTGTCAAAAGTCTTGAACATTTTACAAAGAAAATTTATGAATGGCTAGTAAGCACATGAAAAGGTGCTAAAGATCATTGGCCATCAGATAAATATTAATTAAAACACATTAAATACTCAATACAATGGTGCAGTAAAACCTCACACCCAGCAGAACGGCCACAACGTAAAAGACTGCAACACCAAATAGTGTGAGCATGTGGAGCAACAAGAACTCTGGCGCACGGCTGTTGGGAGTGTGAGATGGTGCAGCCACTTTGGAAATTGGTTTGTTGGTCTCTCTTATAGTTAAACATACACCAGCCCTACAAACCAGCAATTCTACTCCTTGGTGCTATCAACGAGAAATGAAAACATGGCCACACCCAGAATTTTTCAAGAATGCCATTGACAGCTTGACTTACCACAGCCCCAAACTGGAAACAACTCAAGTGTCCATCAAGATAGATGGACAAATCTTGCTACACCTACACAGTGGGGAACTATGCAGCAATGAAAAGGGGCAAACACTGCTGACAGCATGCCTGACTCTCACAGGCCTTACAGCAATAGAAAGAAGTCAGACACAGGAGCGTTCACACTGTATGACTCCGTATGGTGATGAAGATCGAGCGGTGTTTGCTTCTGGAGCAGGGGTCAAAATGGATGGGAAGGGCATGAGGAAACCATCGGAAGTGATGGCATTACTCTCGGTCTTGGTTGGGGTGCGGGCTACATGGGCGTATGCATCTGTCATGCCCTAACTGGTTTGGCTCAGTGGATAGAGCGTGGGCCTACAGACTCAAGGGTCCCAGGTTCGATTCCGGTCAAGGGCATGTACCTTGGTTGCGGGCACATCCCCAGTAGGAGATGTGCAGGAGGCAGCTGATCGATGTTTCTCTCTCATTGATGTTTCTAACTCTCTATCCCTCTCTTTTCCTTTCAGTAAAAAAAAAAAAAAAAAAAAAATCAATAAAATATGTTGGGGAGAAAACAACCTTGAGCTGTATGATTAGGGTCTGTGCATATTACGGTTGTTGGCGAGGGTGTGAGAAAACTCACCAGCAGGCGTTCCTGGGGAGCGTGTCACTGGTCCTTCTCTGGAGAGCAATTTCTCTCAAAATACACAGTGACCCGGCAGTCCATGCCTCAGAGTCACCCTCCAGATGAACCAGTGCATGATGCAAACATAAGACTGTTTGTGGGAATGCATAGCAATCCATCCAGAAAGGTCAGGCTAAGTGAATTGCAATGCTACCTTTCAACAGGATCCCACGCAGCTGTTAAAATAATAAGGCGGTCACTGTGTGCTGATATGAAATGATATGTGAGATATGATATATTGGTCCAGGGGAAAAAGTGTGGAACAGGGTTTATAATATCCTTCCATCGGTGCATGAATAGATGTGCATGTGTAATGTATCTTGAAAGGGGCATAAAAACCATGCGTGCTCTTGCCTCTGGGACCAGGCTGGCAGCCTGGGAGGCTGGAAGCTAGACACTGGGGAGAATTATTTTCACTGCATCATCCCTTTTATTGTCTGAGTTTGTTTGTTTGTTTGTTTGTTTGTTTACCACTCGGGTGTCATGTAAATCAATAATTTTTTAAAAGCAAAGAAAAAGGCCAGCACTCGTGGAGCCAATCCATTTTCCCTGGCACTTGACCCTGACCCTTTTAGCGCCTGCGCCCATGAACCTGAATCTGCCCTGCTCCCCATCACAGTGGCCCCAGCATTTTTGTCTCCCTGGCCTCCCTCCTTAGACCTGACCTCAGCCCCACCCACTGCCTCAATCTGCTGTCCTCCAGATTCTTTGCCAGCCAACACTGCCCTCTACCAACACTGAGCATTTAAATGATTGGGTTTTCCGGCCTTTTATTTATTCCTGGCTTTTCCCAACTAAGCAGATTCATGCATAGCTAAAACTGCATCTAGCCAGCCAGATAGATGTCCCAAAATGAGACCATGAAATATCCCTATAATTTTCAGATGCCTTAAGACATACACTCTTAAATATTTAGTAGATTATAAATGACCCAAAGCTTAAGTCCATCTTTTAAACATAACTTCTTAACGAGCCTACACGGACAGTTTGCCCCCAGCTGAAAGCAGAGATAATTGTGGCTCTCCTGATGAATAGGGGGGCGGGCACGCGGGAACCGCCGCACAGGGTTAATGAAGAATCCTAGGGGCCCTGGACCCACTCCAGGGGCAGGTTAGCTGCTCGCCGCTCTCTCAGATCCTGCTGCTTGTAGCCTGCTGCGCAGAGACTGTGGAGAGAGAATCAAAGAACCTGGTGTGAAGCCTCAGCCTGCCACGGGTTCTAGGCGTGGCCTTGAGCACGCCGGGTCTCCTTGCGGGGCGTCCGCGCCCTTAGGCCTCGCATCAGCAAATCTCTAAGGCTTTTGCAGCCTTCAGCTTGAGACTTCTGAGCATTTGCAATTATAATCATTTATTAAAATATGTTTCACAATACAGGAGAAGAAAATAAGCAACAAGGATTTTTAGGAAAAAAAAAAACTTCTTAAATGGGTTTAAGAAGAAGAAGCACCACGTTTCTCTTAATCCTTGTTGCTCCAGCAGCGTCAGCACCACCCTGGCACTCATTAAAAATGCAGAATCTCAGGCCTCACCCCAGGCCCGCTGAATCCAAATCTGAATTTTAACAAGACTACCAGGTAATGCGTTGGCTCTTCCAGGGACATGAATGTCCAGGGGTCTTGTGTAAAACCCGCACCTTTGAAAACCTTCCATCTTCAGGCCACTCTGGCCATAGCAGGCGCGCCCAGTCTGAACGAAGTCCCACAACAGTACATGCCTACACAGGCCACGCAGGTAGCAGAGGCGCCTGGATCCAATGCCACGGGGCGCAGTGGGGCCTGCGGCTGAGTGGAAGGAGCTTATTTCAGCTGAAGTGGCCCAGACACAACTCAGCACCAGCCGGCTGCTGCCTCAGGGGGATTCAGAGTCTGTGCTGCCACATCTCGTCCTTTTTTAATGAACGCAGGTATTCAGATTTCTATGTGAAATCTCTTAACCATAAAAAAAAAAAATCTTCATGTATAATCATGATTTCAAAAGCCTTGAAACAAGAATAAACTTGATGGATTCAAAGCACAAAAGTAGGCTAAGGTGGCTGGAGTGTGATGAGTGGCAGGGGAAGAGGAAAAAGCCTCGAAGGGGGACGTGGGGGTGTTGGCCGGGACAGGAGGTGACAGACGACGTGGCATTTGTTAGCGAGGATGGTGGTGAAGGCACAGGGACTGGCGCCCACGCCTTCCCTTGGCTGTCTCTGCACTTTAGATGAGTGGCTTCATGCTTAGAGACCTGCTTCCCACCTGTACAATGGAGCTGACGATGGCGTGCACCGCGAGGGTCAGTGCCCAGGGCCAAGCTCCATGCAACAGGCACTGAGCAGAGCGTCCGGACCAGCAAAAGCTCCATAACTGGTCGCTGTGGTTGTGAGCATTTGCTTTCTTCTCCCGTGGGCACTGAAATGCCATGAGCACCGGCTGGGTGCCAACCATACAATGACTTTTCACAATGGGCTCGCCAGCTCCTCCAAAGTTTCCCAACGAGGAAGGAGCACACCAAGGCCTGGAGAGGGTTTCTTTTTTTTTTTTTTTTTTTTTGCAAGGCTACTCCTCCCAGGGTGCCTTGGCTGCCCTGACACAGCCCAGCCCCAGCCCCAGCCCAGACCCTGGCCCAGCCCCAGACCCAGACCCAGATACAGCTCCAGCCCCAGACCCAGCCCCAGACCCAGCTCCAGACCCAGCCCAGCCCAGCCCAGCCCAGCCTCAGACCCAGACCCAGACCCAGACCCAGATCCAGCACCAGCACCATCACCAGCATCAGACCCAACCTCAGACCCAGCCCCAGCCCCAGCCCCAGCCTCAGCGCCAGCCACAGCCCAGCCCAGACACAGACCCAGACCCAGCCCAGACCCAGATTCAGACTCAGACCCAGCCCAGACCCAGCCACAGCCATAGCCACAGCCCCAACTTCAGCCCCAGCTCCAGCTCCAGCCACAGCCCAGCCCAGCCACAGCCACAGCCACAGCCACAGCCCCACCCAGCCCCAGCCCCAACCCCAGCGCAAACCCAGACCCAGCCCAGATCCAGCCCAGACCAAGCCCAGACCAAGCCCAGACCAAGCCCAGACCCGGCCCAGACCTGGCCCCAGCCCCAGCCAGACCCAGCCCAGACCTAGCCCCAACCCCAGCCAGACCCAGCCCAGCCCCAGCCCAGCCCCAGCCCAGCCCCAGCCCAGCCCCAGCCCAGCCCCAGCCATGCCTTTGGACTAACATTCCTTTGCCCCCAGTGCTTTGTTTTGTAGTCAGATCTATATTCAAGGCCCACTTTCAAAGCAAAGCCATGTCTTCATTTAACAGGCATGTAACTGGCATCAATCGTGTGTTAGGCACTGAGCTAGATCTCAGGGATACAGTTGTGAACAGATCCCTGACGTTGTGTGGGGTTTTTCCTAGTGGAGAGGATGGGTGTAAACATGAGTAAATAAGACAATGTCAGAAATCAGTAAGTCCCACCAAGGATAAGGTGAAAAAAAAAGAAGACAATTTCAGGTAGGCATTCCTGCTACCCCTCTGGGCAGAAAGTTTAGAATAAATTTGCCTTGACCAAAGGTTGAAGGCTGACTGCTTTAGCCATGAGCTCACTGGACCATCATCTATTCATTCAGTCATTCATTGCACACATGTCTATGGAGGCCAAGCCCTTGCCACGCTTTCTACAAAGCAGTGGGGAGATGAGGTGACAAGACAGGGTTCTGATCTTCAGAGGACTTCCCATCTGCTGATGAGCAGAGTTGTATTAACAGACAACTAAATCAGAATGAATCCTTTTTCAAAAAACAAAGCTTTAAGTAAAGAATTTATTTCATTTTACAAAACGTAAAGGTCCCTGTGGGTTATTGTCCTTGGAGAAATTCAATTAACCTTTGCTTTCCCAACTTCTTGACTCTCCAAGTCCACCCAGATCAACTAACAGCAGTTCCCTCTGATGACGAGAAATTGCAGACAAGGCCCCCTGAGAGGTCAGCCTGGAGGTCCTGTTATAAAATTGTGATGCCTGAGCCTCTGCTTGAATAAGGATCAATGTGCCTCACAGTTGTGTCTCCTTCACTGGCCCTGGCTAATGGAAAATGTACAGAAGGTTGACATAATGAAAACAGTTTATGCTACGCAATGCCTCCTCTCGTGCATAATAGCAATCACACCCACAACTCTACAGATTGACTTCTGTAGCTCATTTCATCATCATCGCAGCCCTGTGATGTGCACATTATCCTCCATCATACAGAGAAGGAAGCTGTGAATAGCTTGCCTGGGTCCCTGGTTAGTGAGCGGTAGAAACAGGATTTCAACTACATATTTGGCTTCTAAAGTCCATAGTCCTAACATGCTGCATATAAGAAAAGTTGTTAGGATTTTAAAAGATTTTCAGATCCAAGATGGCAGCTGAGTAGGTGCAAGTTACACTCATTTCCTTCCAGGACTATATCAAAGTTACAACCAAATGGAGAGCCATCTGAAGACTAGCTGGACAGAAGTCCTGTGACTAAGGAGGTACAGAGAAGCCGCATCGAGACTGGCAGGCAGGGTGGAGAAGCGGAAAGGGCTGGCCCCACAGCCACGGGTGGTGGTGGAGAAGCTGGGAGGATATCTCAGCTGCAAAGGTCCCCCCTGAGGAGTGAAGGGTCTCAACCCTATGCTGGGCTCCCCAGCCCAGAGCACCGTGCTGGGAAGAGGAACCCACACACCATCTGGCTGTGAAAATCAGCAGGGATTCCATCTGCCCTGGGAGACAGAAGGCTGCTTGGGGACCCTGTGCCCCCTTAAAGGGCCAACACACAATTCTTTTCCTCATGCACACATCCCGGGCTCCAGCAGATAGAAGGCAGCTGGAGGGAACCAGATTCATACAGGGTGAAGTTGGGTTGGTGGCTTCAGAGAGAGGTCTGGAGGGACAGCCACCAATGTCTGTGCATGGAGTCCCTCTCCCACACCACCCTCAGATGCATCTTCCTGGGTCAACCCTCCTCTCCTTAGCCCTCCTAGCCCACCCTGCTCACACCCTGCAGAGGGACCTGATGGCATGGTCAGCATGGCCTTAGGCATTAGCCTAGGAAGACCTCCTAGCCCGCCCTGCTCACACCCTGTGGAGGGACCTGCTGGCGTGGCCAGCACGACGCTGTATTGCAGTCTGTATTGAAAAACGTATGAAGAAATAAAGGCAAACTCAGGGGGTGCCAGAGACACATGAGCTGTGTGACTTCAGGATGAGGACCATCCCCGCCCCCATCCCCACACACCGAAAGGCATCACCGTTCCTGTGCAGAGCCCTCCCTCCACGTCCAAATCTTCACCTGCTGTTTTTAACCTGATGAACTACACTGGCTCCACCTGACAAGTCCCCGAGTCCCTGCCCTACTGCAAGGGTCCCCAGGCCCCGGGCAGGGGCAGCTGGCCTTGGTTACCCTGAGAATTTTGCTGAGTCGCCTCAGACCCAGCACTGGCACTGAGTTAGAAGCTGGACTGACCTGTGAACACCACTCGCCCACCTGGTGACGCGCTGAGAGCCTGCCTCGCACAGCTTGCATATGGCCCGAGGCTCTCCCGTGGCTGAGCCTAATGAGAAGCTGCCAGGAGCAGCAGGTCTCGGGGTGCCTTGCGCCTTCTGCTGGCAGAGCAGATCAACCTAAGACACAGAAGTACATAAAGGGAGGGTGCCAAAGGGGGAGGTAAACGGGCCAAAATGAAAGAACATGAGACATCTCCAGAAAAAGAATTAAATAAAATGGAGGCAAGCAACCTACCAGATACAGAGTTCAAAACAACGGTTACAAAAATGCTCAAGGAACTTAGCGAGAACTTCAGCAACATGAAAAAGGATATAGAAGCCATAAAAATAACTAGTCAGAAACGAAGAATACAATAAATGAAATAAAGAATACACTTTGAGAAATAAACAGCAGATTAGATCAAGCAGAGGATCATGTCAGCGATTTGGAAGACAAGGAAGCAGAAAACACTAAATCACAAAAGCAAAAAGAACGTTTAAAATGAGGCTAGTTTAAGGGGCCTTGGGAACAATGTCTGCACTATAAGCGGTACTGGAAGGAAAAGAGGGACAGTAAGGAAGTGAGGACCCATTTCAGCAACTCCACCATCACCTGTCATATGTGAGCTAATGCCATTAACTGGGAAATACGCGGAATGACTCCTGAAGGACAGGTAGGAAACACCCAGGCTCCGGACATGAGGAGCCATGTGGGCAAACACAGGCAGACGCAAGAGGCCAGGCAATTTCATGTACCTTGCGTGTGGCTGGAGTGCATGGCGTGAGGCAGGGGTGCAGAGAACGAGGCGGGAGCCAGGCTTCAGGATGGATGTGGGGCAGCATAACGCCGGGACCAGCTTGGAGAGGGTGGGGTGACCGCTGGGAACGCAGCTTCAGATTCAGTCATCCTGAGGGAAGCGCCGAGGTGTTGGGATTATTGTCCATGGCTGGCACCCAGTGGGCAAACACGCCGTAATGAGCGTGTGTCTCCCCTTCACTCGGGAGGGAATAAAAGCAAAGCAAGCATCAAAGGGATCTCCTGGGGTAGCTGTTGGAGCCGTGAGGGGGCTCACGGAAACGGAATGTCAATGGCAGCCCTGAAGGTCAGCCTCGCTCCTCCTGCTCTGCCTCCCTCTGTGCGCAGAGAGCCCATCTTTGCCGACATCACAGGAGCATGTGCCCTGCACCCCCATCTGCTGGCACTTCTGGGAGTCGCGTCACCACCTGTTGCAACAGCCACTCATCTGCAGGAGCCTGTGCGGCAGGAACCTTGGAAGGCGGGTTTTGAGGTGGAAAGTGACGGTCCGCTTCTGTACGAGATCGAGGGGATGATTGTCAGAGAACAGCTGAGCAGAGTGAGACCAGAAGGAGGACTGAGGAAGAGAACACGGTGCCGGTGGGGGCGGCAAGGGGCAGGGAGACGCGGTAGGTGTTTAGATGGTCAGGATCCAATGACCACTGCATGCGAAGGCGAGAGGAACAGACAAGCACGACGCCTGGGTTTCGGGTTTGGGCCCTGAAAGTGTCAGATGAGGAGATGCGGGGTACCCAGGGGCACCTGGTTTGGAGAGAAGGCAGGTGAGATGCTAGCAGGAAGGAGAGGGAAGGGTCTGGGGCTGGAAAAGGTTGGGCTGGAACTGGAAGTTAGGCAGCTGTGGTTGTAGAGATGGAATTCATAGATTAACTGGCCTCGGCGGGGCGGGCGGCGGAGGCAGGAAGAGCTGGGAACACCATGTCCCCAAGTGGCCGGAGGAAGGGCAGCCCAGAATGAACCTGAGGACGGCAGGAGAAGCACAGGCTGCGGCTGGGCAGAGCGGCCACTGCGGGGCTCAGCTGGTCACCACCGCCGCCAGGGGTGTAGGCTGGATTCCGATGTAGAGGAGACGTGAAATTTGGAAGCCACCAGTGAATGGATGGAATGAAGCTGATGTCAACGGCTGGAGGAGGGTTGGGAGGACGGAGCAGGGAGCCAGTATCTTGGGCTCATTCTGAATAGATTTTCCGTGGCAGGAAGGGAAGCGATAAGACAATAGTAGCGATTTCCAACCCAGGCTGGTTACAGGGTCACCTGGGCAAGTTTCTAAACGAATTGATTCCCGGGCTTGCCAGTGCCGCGATGCGGTCAGTGCTCTGTGGCACGGCCCGGCATCTGCTTTTCACGTCCGCCCGCCGCTGTGGGAGGGTGAGGAGCTCTGAGCCGGCATAGACAGAGCTGTCACGAGACTGTTCTTCCAAACGGGGAGGTGCCTGAGCATGCGGGGTGACGGAGACAGCAGCAGACGGTGAGAGTGCAGGAGAAACGAGGGCCAGGATGAGTCTGGTGCACTCGGTGATGCTGAGGGGCAGGGGTGTCACGCACAGTCTGCGACACTTTCCTCAGCACCGTTGGGCAGGCCGGGGACAACGCTCTGAAAGGACTCTGTGAAGCTGGGGTGCAGGGTGCAAGGGAAACCTGGCCCAGCATGAAAGCCAGGTCCTGATCACAGGGCGGCAGAGGGCCACACAGGAGACGTTGGGGGCAAACGGCAGGGAGCCAGGAGGGACCGGACAGCTCTGCTTTTCCAGGGCCCCTGTGGGCTTTGAGGGGTCACTGGAAAGTGCGAGGCATCACAACCGTCCAGGAGAGGTGACAGTCACTTAACCCCGGACACTTGGTGGGATTATAACGTAAGAATCGCCTGTACCTGGGCCTGGCTGCTTTGAAGGCAATGAGCGCCCTATTTGGGGGGACGCTGGGCTGAGACATACTCCATGGCTCCAGGGAACCCACCTCCACTGCCCTCTCCTGGTCAGGAGGCCTGGCCAGCGGATGGAGGGACCTCTTTGCTCAGCAGGCTGCCAGGGGCTAAGAGCCAGCAGCCAGCCAGAAGAGCCCAGCCCCAGCAGAGGGTGGTGGCGTTGACAAAACACCATGATCCTGGGGCCCAATCAGTTTGGCTATAAACAACCTCACTAGTAACTGGCATTTCCATTTGAACAACTCCGTCAAATCCAATTGAAGGCTCTGATGGACTGGGATTGTCAAACCATTTAAAAGGCTTCACAGGAGATTTCTGTCGCGGGTGGACCAGGAGTTCCTGACTTCTCCCATCTGCTCCTCCTCCTGCCCCAGCATCCTCTCAGCCCGACCCAGCCACCCGGCAGCAGCCTGGCTGCCACTGCAGGGAGAGAGCGCTAAGCTTGGGAAGGACTCAGCAGGGCAGGGAGCAGTCCAGGCAGGGTCCTGCCTTGCCCTGGACAACTGTGACAAGAGTTGGGCACACGACACCGTCAAGGGGACCCGGCAACAACGCGCTGAGGCCGGCCCTCAGCACCCTGTGCTTTCAGACTCCATAGCTTCTTGTCAATTTGTGGAGAAACAAGATTCTGCCCCCTGCCCACGGGGAAGAGCTGTGCTGGCCGGGGTCCAGGGCAGCCGTAGACACCCAGTCAGCCTGGGAAACCAGGGAGCAGGGCCAAGGGCAAGAGGCTCGCGGGACATGCTGGAGCCTGGAGCCTAGGGGCAGATTACTGGGTAACCCTGGAGGCAAGCACTCCTGCCTGAGGCCCTGCTGGGACCTGCTGAGCCTTTAGAGACTCAGCTCAGAGTGGCTGCGAGGCCAGCGTGGACAGGACAAAGCCCAGGATCCTGGGAGGGGAGGGGCTGCAGCCCCCAGCCCCCACCCTCCCCCACCCCCGACTGATGCTGTGGAGGGAAGGAAACCCAGTGGGCATCTTTTATAACGCAAGCTGTGCCAGGAACCTGGAGGCCAAGCAACATGGAAGGAAGGCAAGAGAAGAAGGAAGGCAAGAGAGGAAGGAAGGCAAGAGAGGAAAGAAGGAAGGAAGGAAGGGAGGGAGGGAGGGAGGGAGGGAGGGAGGGAGGGAGGGAGGGAGGGAGGGAGGGAGGGAGGAGGGAGGAAGGAAGCAAATAGAAGTGTGGAAGGAAAGAAAACAAGAAGCTGGGGAGGATGAGTCCCAGAATCTGCCATGAGTCCTGCTGAGGCCCGCCAAGGCCTCGGGTTGTTAGATAACAGACTGCTGATTTCTGCCCTGAGGAGGAAGATGGAGGGCAGTAGATAAGCTGCCTTTTGGCCTGTCTTGCTGCTGTTGTGCACCTTTCATTCCCCAGATTTTTAAAAATTGAGTGAGTCCTACTATGTGCCGGCCACTGTGATACGCACCCTTGCACATGTAGCCCTTACGCATTCCCTTAACCTCCGCACACCCAGCAGGAGGAGGAGGGACCTGAAGCGGCGAGTAGCCCCCAGGCCCCGTGGCTGTGCACTTAGCCATCCCTGTGCGGGTGCCATCTCCACAGCAAACACAAAAGCAGCCCCTCACTGCGCACCCAGCCTGACACCATGGGCCTACAGTCTTACTGTCACAGAATTCTCAGAACTCTCCCGAGAGGAAACAGGCTCAGGGACGGGACAACTGTTCAGGTTGATGTGGCTGGAAGGTGGGGAACCAGAGCTCTCGGATCCGAAGCCTGCTCCCTCGGACCCGGCGCTCTGGGTTCGGGCTGTGGCTCCTCCTGTTTTAGAGGGTCCCATGGCAACTGCTGCCATCCTCGCTGGGAATGGATAAAGCAAGCTAAGCTGACTTCCCCCATCGCTGCACCCCCTCCACCAACTTGCAGCCTCAGCGCTGCCTGTCACCTGCTCCTGCATCTCAGCTAGTCCACTGCAGGTCCTAACCCCACTGCCACCACCGCCAGCTGTGGGTCAGGGTCCCCGAGGGAGGAAGGGAGGTGGACATGTGGGCTCGGCCACTGCTACTCAGTGTGAGCGTTGAACAGCTCAACCTCTGTTCCGTAGGTCAGGAGTACAGGCTCCTATGACACAGTCCTCGCCACTAATTTCTGTTTTACAAAAGAGGGTGACTTGTGTCATTTTTATTTCATTTAACACATATCTATTGATTGTGTACTGTCAAGGGACTGTTCGCTGTTAAGAATTTTGTTTTGTTTTGCTTTTTTTCCCCCTCAAAGTAAAGCCTCAGTTTCCCCACTGAGAGGATTGATGCAGATCAGGGCAGGCAAGCAGCCAGAGGGTGGCCATGGTTGGTGAATGCAGTGTCATTAGGACACAGCCCCACATTCACTTAATGTCCTCTCCAGCTGCTTTCTCACTGCAGGCGCAGAGCTGCGTGGCTGCCGCCAAGACTGTGCGGCCAGCAAAGCCTAAAATATTCACTATCTGGCCCTTTACCAAGTCAACTGGCCCCTGGCCTGGGTGGCGGGAGGCCCTTCCCACCGGGATGTTTCCTGGTGGTGAGTTTTCTTCTGAAGGATGTGGAGACCCAGTGGGCATTCCAAAGAGGACTCCAGCCGGAAGGGACCGGCCTTCGGTCTCTTCTCCCCATCTCTGGAATAATGCCCAAACCCTATCTTAGCATTTACTCCACTGAATTCTGAGGTTATCTGCATACCCACCTCCCAAGCTCCAACCAGATCCACTGGCTACTCATTCTCCAAACACACCCACCATGCGTGCCCTTCTACCTTTCTGCAGGACACGGTTTCCTCATCTTCTGCATGTGATAAACTCCTATGCACTCTTCAAAACCCAGCTCAGATGTCCCTCCTCTGGTATAAAACATTTCCAAGAGTTCAGATTTTGTTTTACCATTTTTTATCTTGATCACAGACCTATTTAGAACATACTATATTGAACTAGAGTGGGTTATTTGCAGAAATATGTCCCCGAATGGGTGAGTTTTTTGAGGGAAGAGATCATGACTAATTCACATGCTTAGTCCAAGGCCTTGCCCATAGTAGATGTTTGAAAAATGCTCCATGAATGAATGAATGAATGAATGAATGAATGAGTGGGTTTTAACAAAGTTGAGAGTCTAAGAGGTCGAGCCAGTTGACCAAACCAGACCTTCTCCCTTAAGGATCCCCTAAGCTGCGCCTTCAGTAGCCTCTGAGGACACTGCCTTTCCCTCCAAGGCCAGATCTGAGCGGTCTCACTGCAGATCTTTTCCTGCCTGGGTTTCTCCCATGACCACTTTTCTGAAGGTGAGTCCAACAGAACTGATTATAGACCCAGGTCTGTACTGGCCCACATGTGGTCCTGAATAAGGACTGCAGCTCCCAAGTGGGCAAACGCAGACAGCAAGTCAAGCCGCCAAGCTGCGGTGGGACCCAGAGCATGAACACACGCGCAGACACGGAGTTCCGGGCTCCGCGTCGCTGCTACGGGAAAGTGCATTCCCTCCATCAGTTCCTGAGGACCATCTGGCCTGGCGACCTGTCCGTGGGCATCTGCCTCTGAGACCCCAGCCACGGGGCCGTCATCAAGGCAATAACAGTGACAGCATCGTGGCTACAGACGTTTCATTTACGAAGCATGATTATAACTTCTGATTCTCACCAACATATCAGAGCCAAAAATTAACGGCCCCCAGCACGGACGAGGCTCTGAGGCCCAGAGAGGCTGAGGACTTGGTCACATCACTCAGAGACGAGCTGCCTCCCCAGGTCTTAGTTCCAGGTGCCTTGCGCAGGGTCCTGGCTTCCGGTGACTTTCAGGTGATCGGAATGCTGGTCTTGTTATTCTAGGAGCTTCTCCCTCACAACATCCAGGGCGGGAACAGTGCAGACCTTCGGATCTGCAGACCCCCAGAGTCATCGCTTTCATCCTTACCCCCTCTCCCTGCCTCGGGATTCTCCTGGTCGTAAGTGACAGAAAACATTACTCAAAATGATATGCCCTGACCGGTTTGGCTCAGTGGATAGAGCGTCGGCCTGAGGACTGAAGGGTCCCAGGTTCGATTCCGGTCAAGGGCATGTACCTTGTTTGCAGGCACATCCCCAGCAGTGGGTGTGCAGGAGGCAGCTGATTGATGTTTCTCTCTCATTGATGTTTCTAACTTTCTATCCCTCTCCCTTCCTCTCTGTAAAAAATCAATTAAATTTTTTTAAAAAATAAAATAAAATGATGTAAGAAAAAAAAATAATACTATAGGCTCCTTCTGTTTCATGTAACTGGAAAGCACAGGTGCCAGGTCTCCGGGACGCTCCGCCCAGGCCTACCTAATGCCATGAATCTCAGTCTCTCTTCTCAGTTCTGTCTTCTCCATGGGCCCCAGTGTGGGGCAGGCCCTCCGCTCATGGAGGCCCCTAACAGTCCCGACTCAACACATTAAAGCTCTCACGGCTTCGAGCCCCATTCGCAAAAGCACTTCTCATCCCCAATCGTCTAAGCACGGCCTCGGAGCTAAGTGCCCTGCACTGCCTTGCTTGAGAAGCCATTCCATACGCAAGGGACTCTAGTCAGGGGAGTAAAATACACCCCAGCCAGCCCAGGCCCCAGGCCCCCTCGGAGGCTGGTGTCATCAATCCTACCTCAGCTTCATGAGCTGGGACTGGAGGGCGGGTGATTTCCCCAAAAGAAAATCTGGCTGCTCTTACCAAAAAGGGGCGGAATGGATGCCAGACAAGCAAAAATGACAGATGTCATCGTTGGTGACCTTTTGGAGCTTTGATTTCTACATATGAAAACTATGATGTTAGGGTTGTATCAAGCTGAAAGCAGAAATAAAAGGGATTGTACAACTCCTGTGATGCTACCATAGCCCTGTGTTTTTCACCCTCTTCAAAGGCTCTGCCCTCTGAACCCATCCACTGTCTGTGCTCTGGTTCTGGACATCATCTCTCACCCGCACTGTGGCAGCTGTGTCCTCGCCAGGCTGCCGCCTCCTCGCTTTCCCTGGCTGTGGCACCCCTCGGTGCCCTGCAGCCAGATCCACTGGGCTGAGTTCAGGGAGCTGTGAGCAGTGGGTTTAACTTGGCTTGCACTCAGCCTCATGCATTTAAAGGCCATCTGAGCTGGACCATTCATCTATTCCTTCTCACTCCCCGCCGTGCATCCATTGCCACACCCTCCCTGGCAGCACCCAGCCCTCGTGGCGGCTTGCATACTTCTTCCTCAGGAAAGCTCAGAGAGGGGATCAGATCCAAGCCTAGAAGTTGGAACTGTCCCTCTGTTATCTCATAAAACACCGTGTTCATTTCATCATTTCAATCCAGAGAGAGGATTTGCCGTGTGAGCCCTGAGATGCATACAAATCGCCTCTCTAAACCTTAGGCTATAGTAAGCGAACTTCTGAAGCTGACAGTTTACTTGATAAATACCTAATAAAGCTTAAATAATTATTGAAAGCAGACAAATGAAAAAGGAGAACGGCAAGAGGTGTTGTGGTGATGAATCGCAGGGAGGAAGACAGAGCTGCGCAACTTGGGGCGAAGCAGGGTCCAGGAGGTGGGATAGACTCCGAGCAGGGACTGGGGACTGGACGCTGGTGCAGAGCGAGCGGCTGGGAGCCCGGGGAGCTGCGGAATGGCTTCCCTTTGGGGGCCAGTAAATACGCAATGTGTGACCTTTGTCAACGCTTCTGGAAGAAAGAGAGTCCGGGCAGAATATCCATCCACCTCATTGTCTGTCCCTGATGCCCAGACCTCACTCTGCACTCACAAGCTCACACAGCCCCAGTTCCAATCCTGAGGCTGGAAGAATTCAGACCATTCTGGGTGCCATCCCCGAACTTAGCTACTGTCCCACCCCCGATGGACATCAGGAAGGAATTCCAAACTTTTCATTCATTGAGTCCCTTAGTCCTTCACTTGTTCAATGGGCATGAAACACCACCTTTGTGCCCTAAATGCTCAGCGCACTTGCGTCTAACCAGAATGCTCAGCAGGCTACGTGCTGAACACAGAAGCCTTGTGAGTTCAGACCCCTAATCTGGTCTTGGGCAAGTGTGGGGAGGGTCTTCACAGAGGAAAAAGCACTTAGACCGAAACCTGAAAGATAAATCTCATGGAGGAAGGCTGCCTCGGCAACAGGAATAGCAAGTGCAAAGGCCCTGGGGTTAGGAGCTTCTTCGGGTCAAATCCTGAGGCCTCAGCTCCACACGGAGGCTGATGTGTGACAACTCCCACCGATTCCCATGTCTCCGGGTCTGTCGCTGATGGGTTGCCACTTACTGAGATGGGTTTTCTGACGCCCATCTGAGAGATGAGGACGCTGAGTCTCAGAACTGGTACGGTCTGGCTGTCACCACCGTGGTCACGGATTGTGCTTCTGCTTTGGACTCTCTCCCCAAACACTCACACCTGCCCTTGTCCTTCCTACTCTTCAGCTCCGGCCTGGCAAGCATCCCTGATTGTTCAGGAGACTTCTGGGAAAGGGTGCTTCCCGCCTGCCGACTCCCAGCGGGGACCAGAGCGCTCCCAGGTCCCAGCTCAGTGGCTTCCCAGTGATAAGATGCCAGCCTAATGCCTGCCCGGATGTTGCCTGTCACTGTGAGCGCACACGCAGATGCACACGTAGGCACACACACAGGCACACACATGCGGGCACACAATCGCGAGCACACGCACGGGCACACACGGGCACACACACGCAGACACACACGAAGGCACACACACGTGGGCGCAAACGGACACACACATGCAGGCACACACAGGTGCAACACACAGGCACACACGCAGGCACATACATGGAGCACATACACATGGGCACACACACGTGGGCGCACACACACGGCACACACGGGCACACATACGTGGGCACACACATGGGCACACACGGGGGCACACACAACGGGCACACACATGGGCACACACACAGGCACACATACACGGGCACACATACACACACACGGGCACACACACGGGCACACACATGGGGGCACACACACACGGGCACACACACGGGGGCACACACACACGGGGGCACACACACACGGGCACACATACACGGGCACACACATGGGCACACACACGGGCACACACACACGGGCACACAGAGGCAGACCACTTGCCTAGACTTCTGGGCAGGAGTTTGGGGCCGGGGCTCCCAAGCACATCCTCTGCGGCGATGAGAACGGCTGCCTTCCCCGCAGACCCGCTCACGGCCCGGCCCAGCGTGGGAAGAGGGGTCAGCTTTCGGGGGACCCCTGATTCCGCCGGGATAGACACCAACCAAGCATCCCTGTGACCCCGAACAAAGGCGCATCAGCCCCTCTCACGTGGTGTGACATCACACAGGAGTCGGAGCGGATGTTTTAGGAACCACCAGACTCTCCCAGCCTTCCCTTCCCTAAACGCCTGTGCGCTAGAGGCCGTCACCCCTCCGCCCGGTGTGGCCCTCGGAGCAGACCCCACACCCCGGGCTCTGTCTCCAGTGGGGAGTCCGTCTGGACCCGGGAGGCGTGGGCAGCACCGGCCGCTGTGCGGGACTGCAGTCACCGGAGCACGCACCGATGCACACGGCCCCGCGTCTTACCTGACAACACCCGTGCCTCGGTTAGTAAGGAAGCCCCTCCGCACAGGGCACCCCAGAAGGGCCTCTCAGAGCCCTGCACGCAGCCGCCACGGCAACTCTGGGCGCAGGCCAGGATGCGGTTCCCGCGATGACGCGGTGGGACCATTTCTCCCCTTTATGGATCCCCGACACTTAACCCACTCAGGGATTTTATTCGCATTGATCGCATTTTATGGTATGATTAAATTTGTATGGAAGAAGTCCAATTAGTTGTGTTTTACACTTATTGGAAGCCCTGTGTAGCCAGACAAATGGACTCTCCTCTTAGGCTGGTTTACCCGGTGCAGGGGGCTGGGGCTGTGCAGGTCCTGTCCGGGCGGGAGGGGTGGTTGTGGGGGTGGCTGTGGGGTGGGGCTGGAGGAGCTGGCACCGCTGAGAAATGCCCAATGTACTGACTCCGACCAGCAAGTCACGGAGGACTGGGTGGGATTTCTCGGGGGAGTTAGCACAGGCTCCGGACTACCTGTAGTAAACTCTAGGGGCCCATCCAGGCTTCATGTGAAAAGGAAACATTTCTCCTCAGAATGCAAAGATCGACAGAGCAGAATGTACTTCCGCCCTTCCACTCCGATGCTGTGAGAGGACCAGGCTTTTCACTTCATTGAGCCTCAGTAAACAGAGATGATAATGAGGAGGAGGAGGAGGAGGAGAGGAGAGGGAAGGGCGGGGGAGGGGTAGAGGAGTGGAAGAGGAGGTCATCTCTCCTCTTAATTTGCTGTGAGAGTATGTATGAAAATAATTTATAAGCTGTAAACCATCATTCTTTATGCAGGCTTTCCTTTTAAATAAAAAACGGGCAGTCTGCACTGTGTAACCGAAGAGTAGTTTGGAATCAGAAGACAGCCTTGGAATCTCTGTTGCTGCCCAGCTGGGTGGCTTCGCGGGTGTCGTTTAACCTCCCTGAGCTACCTGGTCTCATCTATAGAGGGGAGATAATTGTCATGACCCTAATGAGATTTCTCAGAAAGCGGTGTGTTCCTGACCACCTCATTCTCCGCCTGTGACTCTGTTTCTCCATCGCGCCTATGTTAGTCTGCTCGGGCGCCAGAACAAAGGCCCACAAACCAGTGCTTAAAGGACAGAGAGGTGTTTTCTCACAGGTCTGCAGGCCAGACCTCGCGGGTCAGGGTGTCAGCAGCATGGATTCCTCCCGAGGCCTCTCTCCTTGGCTCACACAGG
This sequence comes from Ia io, assembly GCA_025583905.1. Lineage (NCBI taxonomy): Eukaryota > Metazoa > Chordata > Mammalia > Chiroptera > Vespertilionidae > Ia > Ia io. The sequence goes on along the minus strand of JAJQQW010000010.1, from coordinate 109,851,985 downwards.
TCAACTGTGCAATGTGTCCTCACACGCCTTTCTCTGTGCCCAGCCGCCCCTGCCTGGTCTCTCGGCCTTCCAAACATCCTCGTCTTGTGAGGACACCAGTCATTTTCATGTAATCACCTCTTGAAAGGCTATCTCCAAACGCAGTCACATTTTGAGGTACCCGGGTTAGAGCTTCAACTTATGAATTGGGGGAGGGTGCACAAAATTCAGTCCATAAAAGCACCTGACACTATATTACATATTCATGTACAATAATGAACCCCATGAGAGACCTTGTTTCCTTCACTGCATGTGCCAAACACTTAAAGCAGTGCCTGGCACATAGTAGGTGCTCAATAAGCATCTGTTGAGTCACGTAATAAACAGGGCTTAGTACTAGTATAATGACAGTTCCAGCACGCTGTAGCTCTCACATGAAGACAACCCACAGCTGGGCTGCAACAGGTCATCTCTGAGCATCCTCCGAATCACTGGCCCCGGGATTAGCTTCTGCTGCCCTTGCCCAGACTTGAGAGAAACCCCAGGGTATGTTTACTTAATACTGTCAGTCCCAAACTCGTGAAAACCTTGAGTTCAGGGTTAAGAGGAAATTTACACATCATCGATTCAACTCAAAACCAGTGGAGGAAACCCCTTCATAGCAGTGACACCATCTCCATCAGCAAGCCCAGGGGCAGGAAGCAGCCAGCTGTGGGGCTAGGATGTGTTACCCTGTGCACACACCAACCTAATAAGGATGTTCTCTTTAACTGGTTGTAATAGTGAAAAAGGAAAACAAATATCTCTAGGTGGGTAAACAGATGCACACTCGTTTTCCATACAGTACTGGTAGTTTTCAGCCACTCAAATAAATTTATTACATCGACATGCAGCACAATGGATGTGTCAAAGAACACAAAGTTGGTGAATACAAGATGATGTTATACACACATATATTCATTTATATAAATATTCCTATATGTAAATATCACTTGAAAACAATGTGTATTGTGTGTAGAAAAGGTACGAAACATGCAGGGGAAAGGTGCACACAAATCTCAGAGTAGTGGTGTCCTCTGAGAGTTAGGATTAGGGCTAGGGTTAGGGTTAAGATTAGGGCTAGGGTTAGGGTTAGGGTTAAGGTTAAGGTTAGGGCTAGGGTTAGGATAGGCATAGGGCTAGATTTAGGGTTAGGGCTAGGGCTTGGGCTAGGGTTAGGGTTAGGGCTTGGGCTAGGGTTAGGGCTTGGGCTAGGGTTAAGGCTTGGGCTAGGGTTAGGGTTAGGGTTAGGGCTAGGGCTATGTTTAGGGTTAGGGTTAGTGCTAGGGCTAGGGTTAGGGCTAGGTTTAGAGCTAGGGCTAGGGTAAGGACTAATGCCAGGGTTAGGGCTAGGGTAAGGGTTATGGCTAGGGTTAGGGTTACTGTTAGGGCTAGGTTTAGGCTCAGGTTTAGGGCAAGTGCTAAGGCTACTTCTAGGGTTAGAGTTAGGGCTGGGGCTAGGGTTAGGGTTAGAGTTAGGGCTAGGGTTAGGTTTAGTGCTAGGGCTAGGGTAGGGTTAGGTTTAGGGTTATGGCTAGATTTTGGGGTTATGGTTAGGGCTTCAGCTAGGGTTAGGGCTAGGGTCAGGGTTAGGGTTAGGGTTAGGGTTAAGTTTAGGGTTATGGTTAGAGTTTGGATTAGGCTAGGGCTAGGCTTAGGGCTAAAGCTATGATTAGGGTTAGGGTTAGAGCTAGGGCTTGGGTAAGGACTAAGGCTTGGTTTAAGTTTAGGGTAAGGCCAGGGCTAGGGCTACGTTAAGGGTTAGGGTTAGGATAGGTTTAGGGCTAGAGTTATGGTTAGGGCTAGGATTAGGGCTAGTGTTAGGGTTAGGGCTAGGGTTTGAGTTTGAGTTTGGGCTAGGGTTAGGGTTAGGGTTCGAGCTAGGGTTAGGGATAGGGCTAGGGTTAGGGTTAGGGTTAGGACTAGTGCTAGGGTTAGGGCTGTGGCTGGCTATGGCTTGTTCTAGGCCTTGGGTTAGGGCTAGGGCTAGGGTTAGAGTTAGGGTAAGGGCTAGTGTTACAGCTAGGGCTAGGTTAGGACTAAGGCTAGGGCTATGGCTATTTTTAGGACTTGGGCTAGGTTTATGGTTACAGTTAGGGCTAGGGTTAGAGCTACGGCTAGGATTAGGGATAGGGCTATGATTAAATTTAGGATTAGGGCTAGGGCTTGGTTTAGGGTTAGGGCTAGGGTTATAGCTATGACTAGGGTTAGGACTAAGACTAAGGCTAGGGTAAGGGCTAGGGCTAGGGTTAGAGGTAGGGCTAGGGTTAGGACTAAGGCTATAGTTAGGGCTAGGGTTAGGGCTAGGGCTGCAGCTAGGGTTAAGGCTAGGTTTAGGGTTAGGGCTACGGTTAGAGTTAGGGCTAGGGTTAGGGCTAGGGCTATGATTAGATTTAGGGCTAAGGCTAGGGCTAGGGCTACGGTTAGGGCTAGTGCTAGTTTTAAGGCTAGGGCTATTGTTTGGGTTAGGTTGAGGGCTAGGGCTAGGGTTAAGGTTTGGGTTAGGGCTAGAGCTATTGTTAGGGCTAGGGTTAGGGTTAGGGTTAGGGTTAGGTTTAAAGCTAGGGCTAGGGTTAGGGTTAGGGGTAGGATTAGGGCTAGGTTTAGAGATAGGGCTATGGTTAAAATTAGGCTTTGGGCTAGGGCTAGGGTTATGGTTAGGGTTAGGGCTAGAGCTAGGTTTAGGACTAGGGCTATTGTTAGGGTTAGGTTGAGGGCTAGGGCTAGGGTTAAGGTTTGGGTTAGGGCTAGGGCTATTGTTAGGGCTAGGGTTAGGGTTAGGGTTAGGGTTAGGTTTAAAGCTAGGGCTAGGGTTAGGGCTAGGGTTAGGGTTAGGGTTAGGATTAGGGCTAGGTTTAGAGATAGGGCTATGGTTAAAATTAGGCTTTGGGCTAGGGCTAGGGTTAGGGTTAGGGTTAGGGCTAGGGCTAGGTTTAGGGCTCGGGCAGTGGTCAGCAAACCACGGCTCATGAGCCATATGCAGCTCCTTGGCCCCTTGAGTGTGGCTCTTCCACAAAAACCACCGCATGGGCGAGTCTATTTTGAAGAAGTGGCATTAGAAGAAGTTTAAGTTTAAAAAATTTGGCTCTCAGAAGAAATTTCAATCGTTGTACTGTTGATATTTGGCTCTGTTGACTAATGAGTTTGCTGACCACTGGGCTAGGGTTAGGGCTAGGTCTTGGGTTAGGGTTAGAGCTAGGGCTAGGGTTAGGGTTAGGATTAAAGTGAGGGCTTGGGTTAGGGATAGGGCTATGGTTATAGTAGGGTTAGGGCTAGGTCTAGGGTTAGCGCTAGGGTTAGGGTTAGGGTTAGGGTTAGGGCTAGGGTTAGGGTTAGGGTTAAGGTTAGGGCTAGGGTTATGGCTAGGGTTAGGGCTAGGGCTTGGGTTAGGCTTAGGGTTAGGGCTCAGGTTAGGGCTAGGGTTAGGGCCAGGATTAGGGCTAGGCTTAGTGTTAGAGTTAGGGTTAGTGCTATGGTTAGGGTCAGTGTTAGGTCTAGGGCTAGGGCTAGATTTAGGTCAAGGGTTATGGTTATGATTATGTTGGGCTTAGGGCTAGGGTTAGGGCCAGGATTAGGGTTAAGATTAAGCTGTAATGGAAGAGTTAGGGCTAGGGTTTAGGAAGCAATGAAGTGAGGTGTAGTGTTAGGGTTAATGTTAGGGTTAGGGTTAGGGCTATTGCTAGGGCTAGGTTAGGGTTAGGGTTAGGGCTATTGCTAGGGCTAGGTTAGGGTTAGGGTTAGGGCTAGGACTAGGGCTAGGGCTAGCACTGGGTTAGGGTTAGTGTTAGGAATAAGCTGTAATGGAAGAGTTAGGGTTAGGGTTTAAGAAGGGATGAAGGGAGGTGTAGGGTTAGGGTTTGGGTTAGGGCTAGGATTTAGGAAGGGATGAAGGGATTTGTAGGGGACAGGATAGGAGTCTGTAACTCTCTGTGTAACATTAATTTCTTTAACAAAAAGCCTCAAGCAAATATAGCAAACTGTCGATATCTGTTGTATCTTGGTAGGTGTATAAAACATTTTTTTTCTTTAACTGAACTGATATTGGGCCCCACCTCATTCGCACCACTGGTTCTACTTCTGACCTCTGGGGCTGCTCAGAATACATTTCCATCCCCTTCCAGGCCACATCCATGGTCTTCCTAGACCGGAGGAGCATGCGAAGTGACCTCACTGCCAGCCTTGAGGCCAACAGTTTGCCGAATGGCAACCGGACACGCAGACTCGCCCTCCGCTATGTATTGAGTTAGTCCCCCGTGCAGACACCTGCTAGAGGGCCACTGACCGTCTCCTTAGAGCTCGTCGTCCAGTGAGACCGCGGTGCAGTTCGGAGAGCCTGGAGTTAGAGGAATATATGACTGACCTCCCTTAGGAGCAAGTGGGCTGGAAGGCTGGAGTCACTTAGCTCGATGCGTGACCCCTAAGTGAGCACGGAAGGATGACAGGCATTCCTGGGGACACCGCAGGGAAAGCACCGCAGGCAGGGGCACGTGGCATGAGAAGGACTGGCTCCATGACGTTGGGCATGGCCAAGAGAGGGCCCAGGATGGGAACAGCAGGAGGGTGCCTGGGTTATTTTCTCCGGCAGCGGTGCCTCAGGGGGCTGACTCCCCATCACTCATGTCCTTATGTGTGACTATGGCCGCATGTGTTCCATATGCTGTCCCTTGTAAGACTTGTTAATAGATGATGCTACAAAGAAATGGGTGTACAGGCAGCTGGGGCGGGGTGTATGAATGAACTGACCTCTACAAACACAATTGTTCCATAAATTCAATGAAATCCCAGCTCTCCTTCCTGTGTGGCTGAATCTGCCTACAGCCAATTCCTTATGCACCGATACCGATGCTCTCTGTTACAAGGAAATTGTCTTTTTGGTGCCAATGGTTTGGTAAGACTTTGCAGTGTTCGGTGAGGAGACAAAGAGGAAATAAAGTAGAAGATGCAGAAGGACCAGATAATAAAAGGTGGGAAACACCGCACTAAGACTTGAGCTTTATCAGGGAGGCATCGGAGGAGGTTCTTCAAGCAGAGCGTGAGGGGCCGTGGGCAGCGCACGGAAAACCGAGGGGATCACTGCTGGGTCTCGGGCAGTGCGAGTGAATGAATAGATTGGGGATACTTGCAAACACCCCCTTTGCACTTGAGCAGCTCAGCACAGCAAGTGAGCATGCCTTGCTCAGTCAGGAGTGAGGCAGTTTTCCTGGCTGCCTGCCAACCCTTGGGAGTGTCCCGGGACTCAGCACCCTCTGGCCTGCCTCTGCCCTCAGTCCTGCCTGCAGAGGTCACTGTGCCCTCTGTGCTGAGCTGGCCCCAGGGGAGAGCCTGGGCAGACAGAGGCGCTGTGGGCCAGGCCTAGAAGTGGCTCACACCACTCTGCTCACGCCCATTGGGCACACCTCAGGCACACGGCCACAAGCAAGGGAGGCAGAGGAGTGTAATCCAGGTGTCCCGGGAGGAAGAGGACACGTTCGGTGAGCAGTTTTCCAGTCTTTGCCCCGAGAACTAAACGGAAAGGGCCAGGTTAGAGGGGGATTCAACAGCGGCTGAGGGTAGGCACACAGCACTTTGGGCTCATGTACAGGTAAGTGTGGCCTTTTCAAGGAAGACAGTTCAGAGGCGGACGCACAGAAAACCAGCGATGCAGCCCCCTTCACCATGAAGTCTCGCAGGCAGAAGAACAGAGCCTAGGAGAAGTGGGAGGGCTGACTGGGGCCAGAGTGGGGCCAGGGGCTGTGCTCAGGGGAGAGGGACAGAGAGGAGGCAGTCACAGTGCCAGGGTCAGGAGCGGTGGTGAGTCAAATAGGATCATGTGCAGGGGCGGGGAAAACACAGGCTCTGAACACAAGCAGCTGAGGAGCAACGGCCAGGAAGCACGCAGTCGTTCATCCAAAGCACAAACGTTTTTAATGCAGAAAACTGCACCCACAGGGGAAACCCTGATGACCAGAGGACTGCCTGGCCCTTAGTGAGAACCAGTGTTTACTGCGCACCTACTATGCTCCAGGCATGGATCTAAGCACCCACATGCATTATCCATTTAATTGTCACAAGAACGCCATCAAATAGACCCAATGATCAAGGCCATTTTACAGGGGGAGAAATGAGATATCAAAGTGACTGATTTGCTCGAGGTCACAAACCTGGTGCCTGGCATGCACACCCAGTCGAACCCGGGGCAGCCATGGCCCTGGCGTGGCCGAGGAATGGGCGGAGCAGCACACCTCTCCTCCCGCAGTGCCGTCCACCTGCGACTCCGACATCCGCCCTCTCAGATCCGGGGCTTGTGTGGACTCACACTGAAGGCGTGCTCACAGCTCCGCTCACCGAGTCGCACTACGACACAAGGGTGATTGCTACACCTCCTTCTCTCGGACCATGGAAGTGTCCGGAGTCAGCGAGACATGCACCCAGTCCCGGCTCATCCGGGGCGCACCTTGGCCTTGGCCTGAGCTCCTGCATCCGTGGACTTTCAGCCACCACAGCGTTTCAGCAACGTGCTGCCATCGGCCGGGAGGAGGGGACTCCAGAGGGGATGAGGGGACGTAGGGATGAAACACTGGAATTACGTGATTTACTATAAAATTCCCATCCTCCTTTCCCAGAAACCCAGGCTGCGGCCCGGAACTGATCCGCAAAGGAAGCCTCCTGCCTGGGCCGCTGAGAAGCTCCTGCACGTGGTGTCCGGCTCAGGAAGCAGCACTTAGGGTGCTGCCAATGCGCACCCGTCTTCCTTTCCACAGGCCTGGCGCCCAGGAGCCAGTCCATTCGGAGCGTCCAGCTGACCACGTCCTGCCAGGGAGCGATGCCACAGTCCTGCCAGGGAGCGACGCCACAGCACCGGGGCTCCGAACAAGGACCAGAGGAGTCGCAGGCCGAAGCGTCTGGAAGACGTGGAAAGAAGTGCTCGCTGCGAGATGCACATTGGCCAGGCTCCGGCAGGGGAATTACAGGGTAAGGGTTTGACCCCAGTGAGTGACTGAGAAGGGGCTGCCTGCCCACCCACCTGCCCCAGGCCACTGAGGATGCCATGATACCTGTGGGGACTCCGGAAAAGAGAGGGCCTGTGCTCTCCCTCCCGGGAGGAAAGCCCCCGATTCCCGCAGCACCCCGCGCTCCGCACCCAGCGGTGGGGAGCTGAGAAACGGAGTGACGCAGGAGGCCAGGAGACCTGCGTGGGGCGAGGACCACTGAATGTCCCCGCGCCCCAGACAGAGAGAAGAGAGGCGTGGAAAGGTGTGAACTGAGGAGGCTTGTACCTGGGCACGCAGGAGGGCCCAGCAGTGATCGGGATGGACTGAAGACAAAAAACATGGGACCAAACAAGGCACCAGGGAAAGCCAGCAGAGAGATGGCAACATCAGCACCAAATGCTCCCGTCTCCCCCTCCCCCTTCCACACCCTCTTTCCCCTCCCCCTGACCCCTCCAACAGACTCCTCCCACCCCTCCCCATGACCCCTCTCCTGACCCCTCCCACAGACCCCTCCCACCCCTCCCCATGACCCCTGCTGAGATCTGGGCACCTCCAAACCTAGACAAGACCCAGGAGGAGAACTTCCATCTAATTGAGGTCCGGTTTCTACCATCAGACTCAAGCTCAGTTGCATCATTTTTTAAACTGTTTCTTGCATTCCTGGGATGGTAAAGTGAGATTTGTGCCCACCATATACCAGACCTCTGAACGCCCATGGCCCAGCTTGTACCTCCCAGCGGTCACATGATGCGGGGCCTGAGACTGGCTGGTTCCTGGAAAGGCCACTGCCGCTGCTGCTGGGTTGTCTGTTGTGACAATTACGAATGGGTCTGTAGGAGCAGATGGTGGGGGTACAAGGCCAGGGAGGGTCTTCTGTAGAAGAGGTGCCTTGGCCCCTTGGGGCTGCTGTGTCAGATATGGAGGGAAGGAGGGCCAGTCCTGCGTGGTGACTTCTGTGTCTGGGATTCCTCTCTCTTCTCCCAGAGACCCCACCCTCACCTTCACAGGGACAGTTGCCTCACCTCCCAGGGCCCCTGTCACCTTGGCTTCAAGAGTGAATCCTCCACTTCTCCCCTCAAGCCACTTCCAAGGACAAGTCCACTGGCCCTTCCCCTGATGTAAAGGCTCTCCCAGTGACACAGCAGGGACACTGTGGTCCCAGTGGAGGGGATGGAGCAGGGGCACTGTGGTCCCCGTGGAGGGGGTGGAGCAGGGGCATTGTGGTCCCAGTGGAGGGAGTGGAGCAGGGGCACTGTGGTCCCAGTGGAGGGGATGGAGGAGGGGCACTGTGGTCCCAGTGGAGGGGAATGGAGGAGGGGCACTGTGGTCCCAGTGGAGGGGATGGAGGAGGGGCACTGTGGTCCCAGTGGAGGGGGAGGAGCAGGGGCACTGTGGTCCCAGTGGAGGGGATGGACCAGGGGCACTGTGGTCCCAGTGGAGAGGATGGAGCAGGGGCACTGTGGTCCCAGTGGAGGGGAAGGAGGAGGGGCACTGTAGTCCCAGTGGAGGGGAAGGAGCAGGGGCACTGTGGTGCCAGTGGAGGGGAAGGAGGAGGGGCACTGTGGTCCCAGTGGAGGGGAAAGAGGAGGGGCACTGTGGTTCCAGTGGAGGGGATGGAGGAGGGGCACTGTGGTCCCAGTGGAGGGGATGGAGCAGGGACACTGTGGTCCCAGTGGAGGGGATGGAGCAGGGGCACTGTGGTCCCAGTGGAGGGGATGGAGGAGGGGCACTGTGGTCCCAGTGGATTGGATGGAGGAGGGGCACTGTGGTCCCAGTGGAGGGGATGGAGCAGGGGCACTGTGGTCCCAGTGGAAGGGATGGAGGAGGGGCACTGTGGTCCCAGTGGAGGGGATGGAGCAGGGACACTGTGGTCCCAGTGGAGGGGATGGAGCAGGGGCACTGTGGTCCCAGTGGAGGGGATGGAGGAGGGGCACTGTGGTCCCAGTGGATTGGATGGAGGAGGGGCACTATGGTCCCAGTGGAGGGGAAGGAGGAGGGGCACTGTGGTCCCAGTGGAGGGGAAGGAGGAGGGGCACTGTGGTCCCAGTGGAGGGGAAGGAGGAGGGGCACTGTGGTCCCAGTGGAGGGGAAGGAGCAGGGGCACTGTAGTCCCAGTGGAGGGGAAGGAACAGGGGCACTATGGTCCCAGTGGAGGGGAAGGAGGAGGGGCACTGTGGTCCCAGTGGAGGGGAAGGAGGAGGGGCACTGTGGTCCCAGTGGAGGGGAAGGATGAGGGCACTGTGGTCCCAGTGGAGGGGAAGGAGGAGGGGCACTGTGGTCCCAGTGGATTGGATGGTAGAGGGGCACTATGGTCCCACTGGAGTGGGTGGAGCAGGGGCACTGTGGTCCCAGTGGAGGGGATGGAGCAGGGGCATTGTGGTCCCAGTGGCGGGGAAGGAGGAGGGGCACTGTGGTCCCAGTGGAGGGGATGGAGGAGGGGCACTGTGGTCCCAGTGGAGGGGATGGAGGAGGGGCACTGTGGTCCCAGTGGAGGGGATGGAGCAGGGGCACTGTGGTCCCAGTGGAGGGGGTGGATCAGGAGCACTACAGTCCCAGTGGAGGGGACGTTCACCTGGCTGTGCCTTCAGCCTGACGTGAGGTCCCACGGGTAGAAAAGCTGCCTCTTCCAGGACAGGCCCGGATGGGATGGACACAGCCGTCCCTGAAAACTGGTAATCTGGCCCTGGTATTGGAAGGTTCTGGGAACAGTGCAGTCTGGAGATCCATCTGGTCTGCCTGTGTGGCCAGCTCCAATCACCTAGCAGAGCACCGGGAGCCCGCTCCCCGCCAGGCATCCCCCCTGGCAGCCGGGCACTGCCGGTGCGTGCCTGGGGCTGGGCTGCTTGTGGCACCCGCTGGCTCTGCCATGCCTGCAGAACCACAGGACAGACTCTCTCGGTCTTCCTCAGCATCCTGTGTGAAAGAGACAAGTCAGCCCTAGCCGGTTTGGCTCAGTGGATAGAGAGTGGGCCTGTGGACTGAAGAGTCCTGTGTTTGATTCCAGTCAAGGGCACATGCCCTGGTTGTGGGCTCAGTCCCCAGTGGGGGGCGTGCAGGAGGCAGCCGATCAATAATTCTCTCTCATCATTGATGTTTCTATCTCTCTCTCCCTCTCCTTTCCTCTCTGAAATCAATAAAAATATATATATTTAAAAGAAAAAGAATGGGACAAGTCATAGGCGAGTTAGGCGCTGACCCTCAGGACTGATTGTCCAGCTAACACTTTCTTGAGATAGAACTGGAAGGCGTGGATGGCTGTTTTGTAAGGAATGGCTGGACAGCTGATGGTGCTAAGCTGCATAGAAATAAACCAGGATGGAGGATTTTAATAAAGCACTGACTCATTTTACAGTCAGTGGTATTATTGAAACCTTGAAGCACCAAAGAGTTTGACTTTTTCCACGGTGAGTTATAGAAACCCTACTCAAACATGCCAAAAACAGAAAAAAAGAAAGGAAGGGACGAGGAGGAGAAGGGACTTACTAGTTCGTGCAACTCAAAGTCGCTGCAGGTTTCAGGTATGGCTGCATCCAGGAGCTTTAACAAGGTCATTAGCACTCGATCTCCTGTCTCTCGCTTCTTTTCCTCTTGTGTTGCCTTCCCTCTCTATCAGGACTCTGCTCTCAGAGTGGCCAGGGAGTAACAAAAACCCAGATTCATATCCCACCGGCTCAGCACCCCCAAAGGGAAGTGTTGCCTTTCCAGGCGGCTCCTGCAAACACCCAGGGCCCATTCTCTGGAGCAGCTTGAAGCTCTGGGCTTCTGCACTGGTCTCAGGTTCAGTTCTGCCACCAGAGTGGGTGACCGGCAATGAGTGAGAAAGTTGAGATTCTTCTGGAGAAAAAGGAGAGAGAATGATGCACCGGTAGCCTGCTCCCCCAGGAGGGCGAGGTGCAGCACCAGCAGAGGTGAGAACCCCCCAAGCGAACGCCGTGCGTGTGCTAACTCCCGGAGCTCCACGCATCTGAGCCGGCTTTTATCTCCCCGAGTTTGTATTGTTGCTGGGAAGCTGAGACTTTGAGAGGGAGGACAGTTTGATCTATGCAACGTGAGCTCAGGCTCAAAAGCACATCTGGCTGATCCCAGCAGCAGGACTTCCTGTGTCCTGGGCCCGGAAGACAATTGGGAATCAAAACTAAAAGGGCCCTGCTCTAGAAGAAACACGTCTTCTCCAAGCTTTCGCTCCCACAGCTATAAATGACACATCGTCCTGAATCAGTGGCACTGACAGGTGGCCGGGGGTCTGGGGGTGACAGTCGTCAGAAAGCCTATAGGATGTTGTCTTGGCCAGCATGATAGACCAGATGTGACAGCGCAGGGGACCTCGGGCACCCAGTTGAATGTCACGATGATAATAACCCAGCGTGGCCTCCGTGCTTTGCGTACATTATCTCATTCCATCTTTTCCTTTCTAATTACATGACATTACAACTCCAGAGGAAGTTATGTCAGACACATAACTTTTCCAAGATTAAACAGATTTTGACATTCCACCATATTGCTTTAGCACTCTTCATAAAGAAACCAAATGTTGCAGACATGGATAACCTCTCCTCAGCGACCCTTCTCCCCCATCCCTGCCCCCCGTCCATCCTAGGCAGGAGTAACCGTGCTACTGATGGGTGTGGATGGGCCACATACGTTCACTTAAACTTGGCAAACTGTATTATGTGTGAGTGTATTTACATATACATGCATGTGTACTTAATATAATTTTGTTTTAAAATTTTATATGCAGTATCTTCTAAAAACTTGCTCTTTCCTCACATTCATCTTTTTAATTTATCTCTATTGATGTATATAGATCTCACTCATTCATTTACCCTGCGACATCATATCCTGTTGTGAATAAGCTGCAATTTATTTACCATCCCCACCTGAGAGGACCCTGGTGTGTTCACACCTTGAACCGACTCATCTCTACAGTCTCCTGGGCACAGAGAGGTGCCTGGCACTGGCGCCAGCAGGTCTCCTGGGCACAGAGAGGTGCCCGGCACAGGCACAGGCATGGAGTGGTGGGAGTGGGCACAGGCGCCTTCCACATTACCAGGCGTCAAGGTAGCTTTACCGACCTCGATTCCCACATCCCCGGCTCCTCACAAGCACCGGTCACACAGTTCCTGATGTTGTCGATCTGACAAATACACATGGCATTGCACTCTTATATTTTCACTATGCCCAAGAGCTGCCTTAAGAATGTTTTTACAGTTTATTGGATATCGGGTTTTCTTTTTCTTTAAATTTTTCACAGACTTTTATTATTGTTGGGTTCTTTGTTTCTTAATGATTTGCTAGGGTTCTTAATACCTTCTAATGTATTAAGTGCTCAGCCCTCTCTAATTATACGGTTTGCAAGTACCTTTCTCAGACCACCTGTTCCCAGTCTAAGTACTTTGTCACACAGAAGCCCTAATTGAATGAACTGATGTCTATCAACATTGCTCCCTGTGATTTCATATTTCTGTTCTATTTAAGGAAATTCCCCAGGCGCGGTCTCACAGGAAGGTTCTCCTGGGCACTGCTGAAGGTCTTGCATTATTGCTTTTCACGTGGAAAATCTTGATACATCTGGAATTTTTCACTCGGTGCAAAGCTAGGGGCTAATTTTATCCTTCCCCACACAGACTGAAACGACCAGCGCCAGCTCCTCACGCGTTCAGTTCCGATCCCAAACTCCCTTAGTGCAGGAGGTCTGTGTCGCCAGGGTTTGTGCCACGGCTCCATTTGGTCCTTTCCCAGGCCAATGCCACCGCGTGTGAATGTGCGGGTGGCATTCCTGGTTACTAAGTTATTGTCTCAGCTCCAAACCGTCCACCCTGTGATGCGGGGCAGGGACGCCGTGACCCCACATCTGCTTTGCCAGATGCCGTGTTGCCAATAGTGGGCTCTGCAAAAAGACTGAAATGCTGGGAAGGAAGGAGGGGTGTCTCCTGTCTGCTGTGGCTCCTGGGCACCACACCACCCAGAGCAGCGCCTCTTCCCCATGGCGTGGCTAACCAGCTGGCAGTCTGTCCCTGTCCCTATGCAACCCCGCACTCACAGAGCCAGCCCAGCTTCCGGGACACCAGCAGAGCCAGGGCCCTCCTCACAGCTCCCAAGTGGGTCGAGTCCCATCCCCCGCTAAGCATTAACTTTCCATAATTCCACCCGTTTGCTTATCCCTCAGCCCCGAGGTAGGTAATCCCGCAGTTGCTGCCTCTGTGATGTCTCCATGTCCTTTGTAGCCTTTTATTCACCTAACCAACAATTTCATACCCAGCTTACAGTTCTCGCTATTGAACTCCCTCTGTTAAAACAACTAGTGTGGTTTCTGTCACTTTTTTTAACTCGTCCTCTCAGCTTCTCTCTCTCTTATGTGTGGGGTTCTGTATTATGTTTTAATTGGTGCTTAAAGATTTTATTTTACCTTTTTATTGGCTGTATTGGGGTGACACTGGTTTACAAAACCATAGAGGTTTCAAGTGTACAGCTCAACAAAACATCATCTGCTCACTGCATCGTGCGCCTGTCACCCAAGCTGTCTCTTTCCCTCCCCATCCCCCCCTTTTGCCCACCTCCATCTCCCCCACCCCCGTCCCTCTGGCTGTCATCACTCGGACCCTCCCAGGAAACCTCCACTCCAAAGAAGGAAGTGCACCCTCTTCGTTTTCCTCCTTCAAAGCTGTCTTGGACCTTCTTGGCCCTGACTTTCCCGCATGAGTTTTACAGACATTCTCGTGATGTTTCACAAAAAACAATAATCTTAAAAGTAAGCATTTGAATAATAAATAGCAATTGCATAAATGTATAGCTAACATGTGAGGAAGCAACATCTCACCTGGGATCTCCTGAGCCATGGACACAGCTCGCTCTCCCACATTTTCCGCCTTCTCATGCTTCTCAGGAGGACCTCCTACTGTTCCCCATAACATTGCACATGTCCCCGTTTCATGTCCTAATTAGTTTGGAGGTTTGGTGGTTATGGTGCATTGAATCTTTTTAATGACTGTTTTTAATTGTTTCTGGCTTGCATGTAGGAGCACGATGGATGTTTTCTCCGTATATTGATCTTGTCTCCAGCAACTGGATGGACTCTTCCTCTTGTATTTGTTGTTAATATGACTGGACATTCTGTAGAATTTTCCCATGCAATCATAACTGTGAATAAGGACAGCCTTGTTCCTTCGTGATTGTTAGACCTTTTCTGTCTCGGTGTGCATGTGTGAAGTGTGTGTGTGTGTGTGTGTGTGTGTGTGTGTGTCTGGTTACATGATCATTGCACCTTCCGTTCAAGATGGAGTGCCAGAAGCTGGGTTTACCCTCACCTGAAACAACTTGTTCTCAAGGGTAGGACCTTGGGCAAAGATCAGTGACCTTTGTGAGACGGGAAGCAGAGGAGGGGAGCTCTGCCATGACCCCAGGCAGAGTGGGGTCCACCTAAGAGTCCAGAAAGGCTCAGTGGCTAGAGTTCCCAGGGCAGTGCTCGCGAGAGAAGGCTGTTCTGAGAGAGGGAAGCTCCATTGGGTCCTCTGCAGAAAGTACCCCTGAGTCTCCAGCTGAACACTGACCAGCTCATGAATGAGAGAAAACCCCTCCAGTTGGGTAAAGAGCCACCATAAAGAAGAAGGGTGTAATACTCAGCAATTACACAAGGCCAAGAAACAATGCCTGGCCCACCAGTAACAGCGGAAAGCCTCAGACTGCTGCCAGTGAAATGGGTTCCTGGGTGTCCCGAGTGAGGAATTTCAAAGGACACACCCATGGGAGAGGGTAAGCAGCAGCAGGATGATTGGGGTGAGGGGGGATAACATGCCCTCCGGATGGAGAGGGCAGGCCGGCTTTCATCGCATTTGCTTCAAGATCCCTGATAATACTCCACGTGTTTTCTTGGTTTGGGGGAACGAGCAGGCTTTCTTTCAAACTATCCAGCCTACCTCCTAGGTTTTCCTGGGCTTGTGTTGGGCCTAAGCAATCCCTTTCCTGGATCTTCAGGGATCTGCACCTTCACCCAGTCCAATCACTTTCCCAGGCTAGACTCCACTGCTTTGTGTCCATTTTAGCTCCTACTGCGCATGCCCCAGAGCTCTGCAGCTCCAAAGTTCTGCGGCCTCATCTAGTTTCTCCTGTGCATACGCTTACCTTCTCCTAGGCCAGTGAGGGACATCTTGGTTTCTACTGCGCATGTGCTTAGCAAAGGAATTTTCCCCACCCCATAATCCTGCTACTGGGGCTGGTTTTCCCCTAGAGAGAATCTTCCTGCTGCTGGGGGAGTCCTGGATGATTAAGTCCCTTCCACAGAGGATGCCTCAGTCCCCTGGGAGCCTGTGAATGTCACAGCTTCTTAGTAAATCAGCCTTACTGTCCAATCAGCGGCCTAGCTTATTTGGCTTAATGTCTGACTTCATTTGCTCCCTCCCTTAACCAACTAGCTGCCTGTGCTAACAATAACCTATGAGCACTGGGTAGAGTATTAAAAGGGTTTGCCTGAGTGGTGGGGTAAAATTAGCCCCAGACTAAATGTTGCTTTGGACCCAGCTAACAATGCTTAAATTCGAGACCCAAAAGGATCCAAGAGGTTTCAAGTACTATATTTGCTAGCAAGAACAGAGATCAAGGGTAGGCATAGGAATAAAAAGTATGTAGCTTACAAGATGAAACTTGGCATTCAGCTGAAAATTACCAACCATACAAATATGCAAAAAACTACAACCCATAGTGAGGAAAACAATCAATTCATCAAAAGTGATGCAAAGTAGACACAGTTGATAGAATGCCTAAATAGAAACTAGGGAAAATATTGAAAATGTTAACTAGACACATGGAACAAATGAAAACACCAAATCAACTAAATGAGAACTAAAATGCCTGAAAAGAGCAATGCACTTGATGGACTGGGTTGACAACAAGAAGACAGAGCAAAGAAAAGACAAGTGAAATTGAAAACATGGCAATAGAAACTTCGTAAAATAAAACACAAAGATTCAAAAAATGAAAAGCATCCATGAGCTGGAAGATGTGAAAACAGTACTGAAGGGGAAGAATGGAAAATAAAAAGTGTTTGAATAAATAATGGCTAACAATTACATATGCACAAAATATTTGAATAGCAATTTTACCAAACAAGACAGACATACAAATGGCCAATAAACACATGAAGATCTATCCAGCATCATTAATAATCAAGGAAATCAAATTCCAACCATGATGAGATACTATTTGACACCCACTATATTGTAAATAATAAAAAACACAGATAATAACAAGTATTGGCAAAAATGTGAAGGGATTGGAACTCTCAAACATAGCTGGTGGGGATATAAAATGATGCAGCCACTTTTAAAGAAAGTTTGGCAGATCCTCAAAAACATAAACACAAATTTAACATAAGATGTTATAATTCCACTCCTACCCAAGAGAAGTAAAAGAATATATCTGGATAAAGACTTATACATAAATGTTCATAGTGGCATTACTCGAAATAGTTGAAAACTTGAAGCAATTCATTTGATACATGGGTTCCATACAAAAATAACAAGGAATGAACTATTGACACATGAACCTCAAAAGTATTGTGCTCAGTGAAGGAAGCCAGCCCAACACCACTCTCTCTGTGAGTTCATCTATGTGAAATGGCTCAAAAAAGCAAATCCATAGTGTCTGAAAGTAGATCAGTGGTTGCCTGGGGCTAGAGATAGGAACAAGTGATGACTATTCTAAAATAGGATTGTGATGATTATTGCCCAACTCTGTAATCTTATTTAAAACTAGTGGCCCAGTGCACGAAATTCATGCATTGGGAGTGGGGCGGTGGGAGTGTTCCTCAGCCCGGCCTGCACCCTCTCCAATCTGGGACCCCTCAGTGGATGTCCCTCTCACAATCCAGGACCACTGGCTCCCTCTCACAACTGCTCACCTGCCTGCCTGCCTGATCGGCTCTAACCACTCTGCCTGCCAGCCTGCTTGCCCCCAACTGCCTCCCTACTGGCCTGGTCACCCCCAACTTCCCCCCCCCCTGCTGGCCTGATCGCCCCCAACTGACCCCCACTGCCAGCCTGCTCACCCCAAACTGCCCCCCAACCAGCGTAATCACCCCCAACTGCTCTCCCCTCCTGGCTTGATTGCCCCTAACCACCTCTGCCCCGCCACCATGGCTATGTCCAGAAGGATGTCTGGAAGGTCTCTGGGTCTAATTAGCATCTTATTCTTTTATTAGTATAGACTAGAGGCCCAATGCACGAAATTCATACATGGGTAGGAACCCTAGGCCTGGCCAGCAATCAGGGACATCTGTGGGGTGACTGGCAGATGGGGTGATTGGGGGGGAGGGGGCCAGCTGGCACCCACCTTGGCTGGCAGCCTGTTGCCGCCAGCTGGCTGGCCCCACCCCTGATCGCTGCCTCCGCTGCTGCCGGTCGCCTCCCTCTCAGGGGGCAGACACTCAACACAGGAGCTGCCCCCGACCAGGGACAGCTCCTATGTTAAGCATCTGCCCTCTAGTGATCAGTGCATGTCATAGCAACCAGTCGTTCTGCTGGTCATTCCACCAATCAGTCAATTTGCATATTAGGCTTTTATTATATAGGACTACCCTTTTATCAGTATAGATAATTCAGTTCTTTTACTCAGAATGGGTGAATTTCATGATATATAAATTACTAGAGGCACAGTGCATGAAATTCGTGCATGGGTAGGGTCCCTAGTGGCTGCCAGCTGCCAGCTAGGATCTCCCGTCCCCCGGCAGCTGACTGCCGCCAGCCAGGGCCTTCCTTCTTGTGGTTGGCTGGCTGGCCCCACCCCCTGGTCAAACTCCCAGTTGAACTCCTGGTCAAACTCCCAGTCAAGGAAACAATTTGCATATTAGGCTTTTATTATATAGGATACCTCAATAAAGTTGTTTAAAATGACTGTTAAAAGGACAAAAGACAAGATACAGAGAAAATATTTGCAAATCACATGCTTGATTTTTTAAAAAAAAGACTTGCATGTAAAATCTATATATATAAAAAGGCTAATAGGCAAAGTGTCCCTGCAGGAGTTTGACCGGGAGACCCAGAGTTCTATCACTCGCTATGACATGTGCTGACCACCAGGGGGTGGCACGGAATGAAGAGAGGCTCCAGCTGGCAGCCAGAAGGCCCCCATCAGCCCTGATTGCCAACCATGCTAGGGACCCTACCCGTGCATGAATTTCATGCACCAGGCCTCTAGTATATGATAAGAAAACAAACAAAAAGCAAAATTGGACAAAAGGTTTGAACAGGTTGCTTATCGTGGAGGATCCATGGATGGCAAATAAGCATGAGAAGGTGCTCCCCATTGTTAGTCATTAGGGAAACTCAAAATGGAGCCCCAGTGAGATATCACTGTGCACCAATCAGAAAGTCTAAAATTTTAAAAGTTGACCACCCCGCATGTTGGCAAAGATATGGTACAACTGGAAATCTCAGACTCTACTGAGGATGTGCGTATGTGAAATGGCCACAAGCGCTTTGGAGAATGATTTGTCGATTTGTTGGTGCCTAAAGAGCTCAACACAACACCTAATATGGCCCCACTTTCCTCTCCCAGGTATTTAGGAGAAATGAAAGCCTGTGTTTACACAAGGACTCACACACAGATGTGCACGGTGGCTTTCTTTGAAAGAACCAAAAGTGTTCATCAGTGATGAATGGATAAACAATCTGTGGTGTATTCAATGAATGGAATACTTCTCAGCAATAAAAAGGAGTGAACTACTGATACATGATACAACGTGGATAAATCGCAAAGTCATTGTTTTGAGTAAAAGAAGGCAGATGCAAAGGACACGTATTGTATTATTTCATTAGTATTCAATTCAAAAACATGAATAGCAATTGCTGTCTGGGGGCAGGGGCTGTGGCAGCAAAGAGGGCAGGAGGGGGAGCTACAAAGAACACAAGGAAACTTTAGCGGGAATGGACCTGCTCATCATCTTGATGGTCATAGTGATTGCATGGGTGTATACAGATGTCAAAACTTATCAAATTGCACACAGTAAATATGTGCAATTAACTAAGTACCAAGAACACTTCAACAAAGCTATTTTTAAGGGTAGCAAAAATACTGATATATGGAATAGAAGGAGAAATAGAGGGGTACTTGCCTTGTTGCCAACTCTAAAGAAAATGTTGCTTTAATTTCACCTTTATGTATGTTTGCTCTTAGATTTTGGTAGATGATGCTTTTGGATAATACATCTTATATCTCATACTTTTCTCTTTTTTAAAACCACTCTATTGAGGTATAACTGACTTAAAAACTTGCCAATATGTAATGCAAACCATTCAATGAGTTTGTGGATAAGCATGCACCCATGAAACCATCAGCACCTAGCTGAAAATACTGTGTTTATATTTAAAATTTGCTAAGAGGGTTTATCTTATGCTGTGTTCTTACCACAAAGTAATAATAATAATAATAATAATAATAATAATAATAATAATGGCAGGAGGAAACTTTAAGAAGTTTGGATACTCTTCTTGTTAAAATTCCTTCTGCTCCCATTTTTCCTATTGGGTATTTTAAGTACGTCAGGTCTACTCCCCTCCCTCAGTGCAAACTAAGGGATTTCCTGTGCTTAACCTTGCAACCAATATCCCTTTTAACCACTATTGCAATAAACTTCAGGAAGAAAAAGGAAACTTTCTTCAATCCCCAAAGAGTTGCAGCAGGAAAAAAATAAAAGCGGATGTTATCCCCACATTGTGAAGCTATTTCAAAAGTGAGACGGCGAGAATATTAACAGTCATTGGCTCAGTGTCCTCGCGGGGGTGGGGAACAGCAAACAAATAATGTTCTTCTGTTTCCTGTTACTGCAAAGCCGCACGTGGGACTAGTCCCACAAGGGCATCTATCAAGTCACCTGTCATCAGACCCCACTGCCATGCCCCGAAATATAACCTATACCCCTACGTGCCTACAAGGCTAACCAACCGCCTCTGCTTAATGGTGTGTTGTCCTAATAACAAGATTTAACTTGTTCACTGAAAGGTGCGAGTCTTAGCAAGCTCCACATGAAGCAACAGAAGGACTTCCCTTCTTGCACAGAAGCACAGACGGAGAGGAAGTACAACCGCAATTTCCTCGCCCAACCCGAGGATCTGAGTCTTCTTATTTATCAAGTTGAGGAACTTGCTTCTGTTCTCACTTGTGAAAAATTATGTTTAATCATGAATATTTTTTAATTTTTTTAAATACCCTTTGCCGAATTGAATGGGAGGGTGGCCTGGCTTTCTGTCTGTAATCCCTTACTGCCGTAAGCTATATTAACTAGGTCTGCAATTGGTGGACTATTCCTGTGCTGCCGGGGAAATCCCTCCTCGGTCATCATGTATGTTTAATACAAGTCCCTGGGTTTGTTCGCTGATATTTCATGTAAGGTTGTGTTCAAGTATAACTTAAGCACTATTTTCCTTCACTGCACTGTTCTTATATGATTCTGGTTTCAAGACTCTACTTGCCTCGCAAAAGGGATTGTCTTTTCTCTTTTTTGGATTAAAAGGACATTGTTTCTTAAATGTTTGGTAAGAAACATACTTAGGTTTTGGGGTCTTCTTTTCTAAGAGATGAATTTGAGGCATCATTTGATCCCTGCTTAGCTATATCTCATGAGTTTTGATCTGAAAGGTTTTATTTGTCCTTCAGCTACACACATTTTCTAGTTTTTTTTCTTTGATACATGAAGTATCTACTCATGTATTGTTAAATTCTAAAATACATAATTTTTTTCTTAATATCTAATTCTATGGTAATTTGGTTAAAGGACATAGTGTTTATTGGTATTTATCTAGATTTGCTGTGTAACTGGACCATAGTTAGTTTGTAGAAATATTCCATGAGTTTGGGAAAATAATTTTTATATTCTCTAAATGTCACCTTCAAAATCCTATATAGCTCAGAATTTGCTAGAGCTGTTATTCAATTGCCCACAGCCTCACAATTCCTTGCCTGTTTCACCCACTTGCAGAGGTGTGTGAACTCTCCCGTTCTGATTATGGATCTGCATATAGAACCTTGTATTCTGTCAACACCCGCTTTAATGTTTTGAATCTATTTAAACTATGCAAGTCCAGAAGAGTACACCTTCCTGATGGATCACTCCTGTTAGCATCTGTGTCAACCCTTTTATCATCAATACATTTCTCTTTAAAAATATTTTGTATTTTATTAATAAAGATACACAAGATTTATTTTTATTAGTACATTTTTTATTGATGTTAAGAAATAGGGTTCAGCAAACTAAGCCTGAGCCCCAAATCCCACTGCCACTTGCTTTTGTGAATAAAGTTTTATTGGAACACAGACATATTCACTCATTTCCATATTGACTGTGACTGCTTTCAGGCTACAACAGCAGACAGAGGTGAGTAGTTTCAACGGAGACTTTATGGCCGGCCAAGCCCTAACATACCCATGTGAATATTGATAACTAATGGGTGAGGCATGAAGCAATGCCCGTGTTCCCAACACTCACTGCCAGAACCAGAACATCGCCAGCATCTTCGAAGCTGCCCTAGCTTCCTTCTGACCTCCGTGGGTCCCTCTCCATCACACTCACCACCCCTCCTGCTTACCATTTGTGCTTATCATTCCACTCGGTTTATGGAATAATTTTGTCCTGTTTGCACCCATAAACAATATGTTGTTTAATTTTTCACAAGTTTTGAACTTTGAGTAGCATCATCGTGTATCACGCGTTGACCATTCGCCTTTATCACTCAGTTACTGTGTTTCTGAGACTCACCCTCTGTTGCACGTGCTGCAGTTCATTTCCGCTGCTCTTCCGAATCCCATTGAAAGTGTGTACCAAAGTGTGTTTTCCCATTTCAAAGCCGACAAGTAGGCCCAGCCTCTCAGCTGTTGCAGAGCTGCTGTGTCTGTTTCTGTCTCACGCCGCACGTGTGCGAGCATTTCTCCAGGCCACAGGTCTGATTACTCGCCTGCGCCAGAGAAGGCAGTGTCTCCGGAGGGGTACCCAGTGCCCTTCCCCCGGAAGTGCAGATTGGCCATCATGGCACAGCCTCACCAACAACTGAAGGTGTCCCATGAAATCTCGTGGTTGTTTTCATCTTTATTTCCCAGAGTATTAGTGGCATTTACCATGTTTTTGTGTGTTTCATGACATTGATCATTCCACTTCCGTGACAGCCTTTACAAGGGGCCCGTCCATTTTCACCTGGACTTTTTCTTATCCGTAGTGACTTGGAGAATTTCTCTGCTTTGCTGGATACTAATCTTGCACCAATTCTGTTGTTGCAAATATCTTCTCCTCCATTGTGGCTTTTAACCCTCTTTTTCTAACATGATTTTTTATGTAGTCAATTTATTCATTTTTCCCTTTATGATTTGTACTTCCTGTATATTGTTTTAAAAAAATATTGTTCCCTTAGGCATAGTCACAAATATATCGCCAATATTGTCTTCCAAAAGATTTTATGCTTTCCTTTTAAATCCTTAATCCACCTGAAATTTACTTTTGTGTATAGTGTGCTGCAGGGATACAAACTTACCCATTCCTATGCCTTAATTAGTGTAGCTTTATATTAATTCTTAATATGAGATAAGGCAAGTTTCTCTTCATTTTATTTCTTTATGGGTATCTTATTCTTAGCCCTTTACTCTTCCACAAAATTTAGTATCAGCATCAAATTCCACAAAGAAAAAACATCCTAATGAGAAGATTGACTTGGGCATAACTGGCAGCGTTGTGAAACTGAGTCTTCTTTCCAATGAGCCTAAAATGTTCCTTTATGTCTCCTTTAACTTCTTTTAATTACATTTTATAATTTTCTCCTTAAATGTTTTTTACACATTTAGATGTCTTTATATGTACTATTATAAATGGTACATATAACACTGTCTGCCTACTAATGGCTGATGACTACAAAAGCAATTTATTTTTGTACATTAAATTTTTGTGCAAGAATTGTGCTAAATTCTCTTATTAATTCTAGCGATTTATCTGTAGGCTCTTTTGTGTTTTCTATATAAATAATCATGTCATCCAGGAATATTGAGAGGTTTTTCTGTCTATTTCCTCCCTCTCGTTGCTGTGCTGGCTAGGACTTCCAGTACAAAGCTGAACGGAACTAGTAACAACAGACATCATGTTCCTGTGCCTGGTCTTAGAGGAAACGCTGTCTTCAGCTTTCTATCAAATGCAATGTTTCCTACAGGATTCTCACATCAGTCTAAGAGAAATTCCCTTCTATTCTTATTTTACTAAGAAACTTTATCAGCTTTTTATACATATATTGAAATTATTACAAGCTATTTCTCCTTTAATCTGTTAATGAGGTGAATTACATTAATCGACTTTCTAGTATGATCCAAACTCACGTGTCTGGAATATACCAAATCAGACATTACGTTATCTCTTAAATGAATTGCTGAATTCTTTTTTGATAAAATTTTGAGCTTTTTCCATCTATATTCATCAGTGAGATTGGCCTGAAATCTACCTCCAACTGTCCTTGTTAGCTTTTGATGTCAATGTTTTGTCTCATACAATGAGCAGGAAATGTTCCTTTTTCTTGTATAGTCCTTAAAAATTCCCAGAAAAAATCTGTTTTATTTTCTCAACTTGGGTGTGCTCAACATAACCCTAACTCTCACACGGGGTGAGGAACGGGGTGTGGTCATGAAGATGCACAGGGCGCTTCTTCCCAGACTCCGACCGAGACTGCAGACTTCTGTCCTGTCCCTCCCCCTTCCCAGAGAGGTGGACATTTCTCAAGACGACTCTTTCTCAGAGAACGCGACCTTCCGAAGGGTTCTCTTCATCTGTGGGTGGGGTCTCAGTTCCAGTACTCCACATCCTGTAGCTAAAAGCCTTGTCTCTTGTCCTCGCTGGATCTTAAAACCTACTTCCCAGAGTCGCGAGGTTTGACATCCCACCTATGATGGCCACACTGCCTGCTTACATGCTTATTTTCCTAGTTTGCAGGTAGTTAAGGATCCCCTTTCTTTTTTGCAACTTCATCTATGCACTTAAAAGTACAACTCACACCCAGGCAGTGTGGCTCAATGGTTGATCATCGACCTATGAACCAGGAGGTCAGTGGTTCAAGTCCCAGGTTGCGGATTCAATCCCCAGTGAGGGGCATGCAGGAGGCAGCTGGTCAGTGATTCTCTCTCACCATTGATGTTTCTCTCTCCCACTGTCTTCCTTTCTGAAATCAATAAAATATATACATATATTTTATATATATTTACATATATATACATTATATATATATATGTATATACATATTTTAAGCACAACTCACTATATGCAGCATTTCCAGATGTTTCCAGTGAGAATGTTGGTAATTGGTCACATTGTCAGCACCAAAATTACTCCCTCAGGGACTCTTCACAGTGACCTTGTAATAAGGAATAATCATCCCAAATTTATAACTGAGGAAAATAAACTCAAAGAGGTCAATATTTCACCCAGAGTCATGCAGCTAGTGAACACGGGAATCAGAATTTGAACCAAAGTAGGCCTTGAGACAAAGTCAGTGTTCCTGACCATGACTCCAAATTCCTAGGCTTTCTCAGCTGCTTCTCATCTAAGATTACCCGTCTTTGCCCATTCACAAGGAAACTGTGGGATGGCCACAGCTGTTCTGCAGCCATGAGCCCGAGCACAGCTGTGGCCTAAGGAGGAAAGCCTTTGTGTACACAGGGCACCCCCAAAACCTATACACACTGTAACTGTAACAGCAGAGAGCTCCATTTTGAAAATGAAATGTATTTTAATAAACATTTCCTTTATAATTATTCAAAGAATGTGTATACTTTTGGGGGGCACCCTATATATACATACATATATCCCTATAGCAAGGAATCAGGTCTCCTTGCTCATTAACTGGTTACAAAAGAGTAATTTTGCACAGCAAGCGAAATTGATAGGCAAACGACAAACCATAAAATAAAATTGCAACAAATAAGACAAAGCACTAACATTCAATATATAAATGACTCATAAAATCAATACGATAGAAGCCAGCCTAATGGGAAAGTGAACAGATAAGCAGAAAATTCACAAAAGAAAACATCTGAATGTGCAGCCTCGGCCCTGTTTTTTTAATGCAGAGACCTCAATGGAAAGCCCGAGCCTATTAAACTCCTAGAAGGGAACAGAGGAGTAAATTTTCCTGACCTGGGTTAGGCAATGGTTTCTTCACTATTACACCAAAAGCAAGGAGACAAGAAAAATACATAAATTAGACTTAGTGAACATTTAAAACTTTGTGCTGCAAAGAGTGTCATCCACAAAGTGAACAGACAATTCGCAGCTTGAGAAAAATATTTACAAATTATAAATCTAAATAAGAAATGTCTATCTAAAACATGTCAAGAACTCTTACAACTCAAAATTAAAAAGACAACTAACCCAGTTTAAAAATGGGCAAAGCATCTGAATAGACATTCTCCAAAGAAGATATGCAAATGGCCAACAAGCACATGAAAAGATGTTTTTTATGTCATGAGACATCAAAACCACATGCGATCCCACCCCGCACCCACTAGGATGACTAAGTAAAAAAGACAATAAGTGTCGGCGTGGGTGTGGAGAAACAGGACCCCTCGCTCATTGCTGGAAAGAATGAAAATAGTGCAGCCACGTTGGAAAAGGTCTAGTTCTCCAGATATTAAACCCATACAATTACCATGTGACCCAGCAATTCTACTCCTAAGTATTATTCAAGGGAAGTGAAAACATACATCGACAGAAAAATTGGTATACAAATGTTCATAGCAGCGTTATTCATAACAGCCAAAAAGTGGAAGCAACCCAAATGCCCATTAACGATGATGGATAAACAGATGTGGTCTATTCACACAGTACAGTGCTACTCAGCCAGAGAAAGAGAATGCAGTACTGGCACATGCTACAATGTGGATGAACCTGGAAAACATTAGGATAATAAGCAAAAAAGAAAAGAAAACTGTGCATGCTCAAAAGACTACATGTTGAATGATTCCAGAACATATAGGAAATGAAATGTGTATGAAATGTTCAGGATAGGCGAATACAGAGATACAAAAAATGGATTAGTGCTTGTCTGGGATGAGAAGGGGAGATGAGGAGTGACTCTACAGGGCACAGGGTTTCTTCTGAGGGATGGAAATGTTCTAAAATTAAATAATAGTAACAGTTCACCACCTTGTGAATGTACTAAAAGCAGTGAATTGTACATATTAAATGCGTGAACTATCCTATATAATAAAAGCCTAATATGCAAATCGACTGAACAGTGGAACTATCAGTTGGCGGGGGGGGGGGGGGGGGGGGGGGGGGGGGCTGGCGAGCAGGCGGGGCCAGGACAGCTAAGGTGGGTGCCAGCAGACAGAGGGAGGGGATGGCGATCAGGGGGCAGTGGTGACCGGTGGCGGTGGGGCGATAGGGGGGCATGGCGGGCCGCTCACCAGCTGGTGCCATCCCCCAATCAGCCCTCTGGTTGTCTCCCGCAGAGGGAGGCCAGACTTCGAGGAGCAGGCCTAAGCTGTCAGTCAGACATCCCCCAAAGGCTCTCTAACTGCAAGAGGGTGCAGGCTGGGCTGAAGAACCATCCCCCACCACCAAATGCACAAATTCTCATGCACTGGGCCTCTAGTATCTCAATGAAGCTATTTATAAAAAGAAGCAAAAAAAAAGGAGACACTTTTCTTCGGCTATCAAATTGGCAACTTCTTTTTACAAACGATGCTAATACCTTGCCTTGGCAGGAGTATAGAGAATCAGTACTAGTGGGAGCATAAATCAATCTATATTTTCTGGAAGACCGTTTTGAGAAGATATCAAAATCCTGACAGTGTGAATAGCCTTCGCGCCGGCCAGGTCCCTCGGGGAAATACGGCCTGGGAAGTATTCGAGATACATGGGAAACTTTATATGGCATGATGCTAATTGCATCCTTATTTTTAACAGCAAAACAAAAAACTAAAGGCACCCTAAATGCCCGGCAATGGGGAAGCAGACATTATTACACAAATGCAAGAAAAATACTATTCACCCATTAAAAAATCATGCTGTCAAAGGCAATTGCAATGAAAAATCATCAGTTTTAGGGGACTGAGCAGCCTATGAAGTAAATGTAAAGAATAACCCTAATACGATAACAAGTTATTAAAGATAATACTTTCAAATATTAATGGTAATTTTCTTAATGTGACAAAATACTGGAAAGCCATTGTTCTTCTGTGTCCTTTATTGTTCCAGTTTTCCACAGAGAGCAGGCTCTGGGCTCGTCCTGACCGGGAAAGCAGGGTTTCCATGCGTTTGGGATTTCTCGCCAGCCTGCCCATCCTCCCCTCAAATGCAATGACTGATGGGCCCTAAGGTTTGAGAGTCGGGGGGCCTCAGAGTTAGATCGTTTCTAAAGTGCTCTCCATCCCCCAGACTGTGTCTCTGACATCCTCCACTTAGACCATTTCTTTTTACAAGCGTCCTGAGAAGTCCTCACAGATTCCTCCCCTTCCCTCCTGGCCTCGGCGGCCGCTCCCAGGGAGGGAGAAGCTGCGGTCTTGAAAAATAAGCTCTCAGCCGTGGGGGGAACAGGCCGCTGCGCGATGAGGCACGGCAGACCCTGCAGAGAGCGGGAAACGATTTTTCTCTCCCAAAATATAATTAATCAATTATGCCCTAAGAAGTGGAATCGATATTTTTATAAATGAGATGTTCATTCGCCAAGAAGGGATTGTTGCCGTGGCCACATAATCTTTCACCAGCTAATTCATGCAAATCAGGGGCTTTTCAGCCGCTGTCCTCGGCCTCTGCCCACGGACCCCCTGCTCCCCTCTGGAATCCTGAACGTGACTCTCTGTCCTCCCGCCCAGCCCTGGCCAACGGCGTGCCAGCTCTCCTCCGAAGCAGCACTCCGCTAACAGCAAAGCCCGGCTGGCTGGCTGCCCTCCCCGCGGGTTGTGATGGGGTGGCATTGATCTTCCCGGCATCCTCCGGGACACGGGGCAGTGATGTGCGACTGGGGACACTGGCGAGGCTGAGATGAATTGCAGTTTGATCGAATCGCTTTAATGCAAGTAACATTTATTAAGTGCCCATGAGCACCACCACAGCTCCGGGCCCCAGCGCTACAAAGATAAATCTCCCAGTCACTGTCCTCTGGGCTCGCATTCAGCGGAGGCGACACAGACACAGGGAGTCGCATTACATCACCGCTCGGAGGTGTGGGTGAGGGGGCGTGGGGAGTGCAGAGGGAGAGGGTGGACTCTCCCTATAGTGACCAGGCACCGTCCCCAAGCCGGCAGGGCGAGGAGTTGCTCAGGGAGGGGGACCCGGCAGGAAGATGCTCTGGGAAGAGGGGAACTGAAAAAATAACATCATGCAGGAATGGCATGAGGACGGGTCCGCAGAGGCGGGCAGGCAGGCTGCGTCCCTCCCGAGTGTCCACACCTGTGGTTTTACCCCTGCGGCCTCCTTCTTCCCAATCCTGCCTGCCATCTCCCAGTCCGTGGGGCCAACGGCACCGACTCCAGTCACCAACCTCGGGGATTGGGAGGTAACGTGGCCCCTCATCCCGGGGCCCTGGCGTGTCCGGAGGGCACGTGGCCCAGGCAGCCCGGGAAAAGTGAATCCCAGGGTGTTGACGGATGACTGGGGGGAAAGTCACTGTCTACACGTCAATTGAGTTCAATAAAACTGGAAAAGATAAAAATATTTAAAATTTCGATTAAGAAGGCGCTTTCTTCCAGCTCTGGTCACTGGGCTGGCAGATTGAAGCCCCAGCCCCCCAGCACCTGGGGAAGGAACCAAGGAGAGGAAAGGGAGTCGGAGGGGACAGGAACGCTAACTCGAGTGACATCATTTTGTGAAGAAAACAAAAAAAATCCTCTTTTTGCTTCAGTCAATTCGGTTGTTGCTCTTTAATTGCTTATTGCTGTGAGTGAATTGATATGCCTTTCCCATACTGTGGGATTTAAGCCTGTAGAAAACAAGGCAAGTTATATAAAGGGCCTTTGGGGGGACTTCAAATGGGAAGGCAGAGCCAGAGGCTTTAAGGAGCTTAGCCCAAGTCGCCTGTAAGTTCGCTGCAGGGCCTGGGAAGCGCTGGGTCCGGGCAAGGCTCTCTGCTCTGTGGCTCCGCGGCCTAGAGGCTTGCTAACAGCATAGCGCCTACGCCATGTGCCAGGCACTGGGTAAGCCCTCACGCATGACAACCTACTTAATCCTCTGAACTACTCATCAGGCAGAATTATTCAGAGAATTAAGGCATTTTTTAAACATTTGCAACCACTTGAGCTCACTATCTGAAAAAATAAGCTAAGACCAGGGCTAGGGGGGAATTGAAGCTCATTCCAGAAAGTTCTAGGGGTCACCTAGGTAGTAAGGAGACCGGAGGTGATGCTGCAGATCATGTGACTAGAGACTTGTGAGTCACTTTTCTGGAAGCAGGACCCACCACAGAGATGTTGGGACATGGCAGGTGAGGTCCACGGTGAAGATCAGGCTCCAAAATGGTTCGAGCTTAAGTCTTAGTTAAAGAAACAAAGACAGAAATGTGGGGGCTGGGCCTACCGCCACCTTAGCCCCTGCCAGCACAGCGCCCTGGGTAACGTTAGGAGCTAGGGCCCTCGCGCAGCCCGGAAGTGGACTGGCCTGCCCACTGCAGTGTATTGTGGAAGCCCCACACCCACCAGCTTTCACGTGGTTCAGGCTGCCTCCCCTCCGTTAGCAGCAGCTTCTCCCCAACTAAACCTTCAGGATTCACATAACCACCTGCCTAGCTTTGTGCCCCATCCTGCCCCTTAACGCTCATTGAAAACACATTTTATACTCACATTTTTAACACTTCAATATTCTCCTTCAAATAGGTATTTGCCCACTTGCCCTGTGGTGGCAAATAAGTGCGTTCTATATAATAAAAACCCAGCGACCATAACGGCTTAACCACAGCTCGACCAGTCACTATGAGGTGCATTGGCAACCTCTCGATCCCTCCACCCAGCCCGCAGTCTCCGATCGCAGCATGGCAATCAGGGAACCACGGGGAACCGGGTGGGTGGCGGCAGGGAGGGACTGAGAACTGGCCAGTGGGCGGAAGATGGCTCTGATCGCAGGCTAGGCCTAGGGACCCTACCCACGCATGATTTCGTGCGCTAGGCCTCTAGTCTCCTATAATAAGAGTAGCAGAATTAGTGACTGTGTAAATTAACCTCTGTGATGCTTACAATGGCCCGATACATGTAATTCTTCAGAAATGTTTGTCATTTTGAATGGCCTACTGGATAGAGTGTGTGGATGGATGGATGGATGGATGAGTAGTTGGGTGGAAGGATGAAAGGGTAACTGGTATATGGATAGATTAAAGGCAACAATCCTTGGCCATTGTTTTATTTTTTAAGCTTTCTGGCATAGTGTTCCTTTTTTCCAGAAACACAATGCTCATGGATTTTATAGATGAGAAAGAGAGAGAGAGAGAATGAGAATAATTACCCCAATTGGATAGATGCTCAGAGGAACTTTAAGATGCTAGGGGAACATATAACAGTAGTCTGGAAAGTCAGGTAAGACCTCCCCAAGGATATGTCAGTAAGCCAAGATCTAAAGTGCAACTAGGAACTGGCTTAGGAACAGGGGATCAGGCTGGGGGTGGGTGATGTCAGATGGGGGTTTTATGCAAAAGCAGCTCAGGCTGAAGAAATGCCAAGTGCAAAGTTCCAGAGGCATCAGGGAGCATGGTTCAATAGACTAAATGAAAGAACACCCAGTGAACAAAGCTTAAATGTCAAGAGAAGACACTGGAAAGATAAGTGGGATTCTAGACCATGAAGCAATTTTAATGCCCAATGAAGGGTTTTAGATTTGCTCCTGCCTGCAAAGGTGAGCAATTGAAGGGTCTGGCGTGATCATATCTGGAGGAGGAACGAAGCCGGGAAGGCTGGGTAGACTGTGCAGCCATCCACTGCCTCTGACATGGGGAGCAAAGAAGGCGGATTTCCTTGGCCATTTTTGTGTTCTGTTTTCATCTGCCTCACAATGTGGTGGTTTGGCCAAGGTGTGGCTGTTCAGGTCATCTCAGCCCTTTTTTTAAGTAAGGTGAATGGCTGCCTCTGTGTTTGGCAAAGCCCCGTTCTCCTCAACATCCCCCAAGGCACAGGGATCTGCCAGGGGTCACCAGCAGTGCCATGAAACCGCACCAGGCCGCTCCTCCATCCGACAGGAGTCTGCACAGCCTGCTGAGTAGATGGGCAAATGTGTTTAGGGCTTCAAGAACGGAGCTGTCCTCCCATAGCAGCAGCTGGTTTATCGAGTACTTACTGCAGGCTCAGCACTTGGTGAAAGCTTTACCCGCACAATCTCATTTACCTCCCCAACACCCTTACACAACTTTGACTTAATACCCTTTATAGGAAAGGAAACTGTAGTTGAGAACTGTCAAGGCACTTGTGCATCATCGCACGGTTAGTGAGTGATGGACCCAGAATCCAAGCCCGGATCTATCTTCAAAACTTACGCTCTTTCCACTGGCCTGCATTGACTGTGAGTGGCCTTCCTCTCATGCCTTAAGCGCCGGTCAAGAGGAGCAGTTCTGTTACACACTGTTTTTGCCAGACTTTGGGTTCATAGAGCTATTTATTAAGACTGAAAGATAGGCCTGGTTGGTTGGGCATCGTCCCATGCACCAAAAGGTTGAGGGTTCGAGTCCCGGTCAGAGCATATGTCTGGGTTGTGGCTCGATTCCCAGTAGAAGTGGATCCAGGAGGCAGCCAATCAATGTTTCCTTCTCACATGAATGTTTCTCTCTCTCTTCCTCTCCTTTCCTCTCTCTCAAAAAAAAAATCAATAAAAATATACACTGAGTGGCCAGATTATTATGATCTCTGAACGCATAATAATCTGGCCACTCAGTGTATATATATATATTCATGCACCGGGCCTCTAATATATTATATTGGTGCATGGGGTCTGGCCAGCCTGGCCAGGGGGAGGGGACATGGGCGGTTGGCTGGCCTGCCTCCTGGTCAAACTCCTGGTCGAGGGGACAATTTGCATATTAGCCTTTTATTATATAGGATATACACTGAGTGGCCAGATTATTATGCTTTCAGAGATCATAATAATCTGGCCACTCGGTGTATATTTTAAAATACTAGAAGATACATGGCCATGGGGATTCCTCTGGCCTCTCTAGGCCTAACCTGGATTATTTTGGACTAATCTTATACTCAGTCTGGGCTCTGCCTTGTCTCATGAGATCTGACCATGTCTCTGGCTGTGATGTTTAATCAACCATAGGTTCTCATGCTTGCCTGCCCCTACTTGAACAGTCTTCTGCTTTGCTGGGGATCCAAGGTCAGAGGAAGTGGCCTCTCCAATACCCACAACAGGAATGCTATGGAGTGGAAAGGGCCCACATCCCATCCTCCTTGAACACAAGTACCTGCCACTTATCAATGGCAAGGCCTAACAACTTCTTAAGCCTCCTTTTTTAAATCCTCACCCAAGGACAAGTTTTTCATCGATTTTTAGAGAGAGGGACAAAAATATTGATGTGAGATAGAAACACCAATTGATTACCTCCCTCAGGCCCCACACCCCACCAGGGATCAAACCTGCAACCTGGGTATGTGCCCTGACCAGGAACCAAACCCGCCACCTTTAGGTGTACGGAACGAAGCTCCAACCAACTGGGCCACACTGGCCAGAAGATGGAACTCCCCCAAATTCATCCATGTATGCCTCACAAGATAGAGAAGTTATCAGTACCCACATTTCAAAGATCTATAAAACAGGGCTGTAGATAAGAAGTTTCATCTATCTCCACCTACTTTCCTCCTCAGCCTGCAGAACCTCCTGAGATCCATCTCCTCTCCAACAGCACTCATGTCTGTATACCCTAGGATGCCTGTAGGTGGCCTTGATGTTTGTTTGCCCTGCATTCACACAGCACATCCTCCCTCCCCACTTCCTAGCAGATTCTGTTCCACAGGCCACCTTTTCCTCAGGAATCATGGGACCCTTAGGAAGCTAACTCATCTGCCGCTCCAGGAGTGGAGTCTGGTTCATTCTCTGTCACCCAATTTACACATTCCCACAGTGACTGTAATGCATGGCCCATCAGACTGACGGGAATGGCTGTGGTGGTCACTGGAGAGGCTTGGCTCCCTCCAGCCAGGTATGAATAGGGCCACTGGCAGCCCTGAGAGGAAGCTAAACAGTGGGAGCAGAGAGGAGATGTTAAGAATGTATAACCTTGATTATGTCATTGAGCTGCGGGATCCTCTCCTCTAGGCCCCACGCTACCTCTGGAATTACTGTTTCATGAGCTAAACTCCTTCTCTGTGCCAATTTGGATCGTCTTTTCTGTTACTTGGAGCTGCGAGCATCTTACTGGTACTTCACATATTTCTTTCTCCAGCCAAGAGCTGTCCCCTGAGCTCCAGACTGATCATCTCCATCAGCGTGAAGCATGTCACAGTAGCTCCTGTGTTAGCAGAAAGTGTCCCAGACCACGGCTTCCGGCAGGAACGCTCCTCGAGCTCCACCTGCCCCTAACGTCCTTCTCTGCTACTCCCCTCCGGTGGCTCATCCCAGCTTCTCCCCCCGCCACCAGCTCCGTCCTCCCACATCTTCTGAGTCTCCTGCTCAGCAAGATTTGACTCCATTGGTCACTCCCTCCTTCTTAATATGCGCCTTTCACTGTGGTCCTAGAACATCGGTCTCCTGCTTGACCTCCTTCTCCATCTTTGTCTCCTTGCTGGCTTTGCCTCCTGGGGTTCCCCACCAGAAACCCTGGGACTTGCTTCTCAGAGCTCTTGCCTACCTACCCGCACTCCCGAGGTGACCTCACCGAGCCCTGTGTCCTCCAATATCACCGACCAGCTGAGGTTCGGGCTTTTCTATACAATTGTCTGCATGTCTCCACTGGATGCTTCAAACTTCACCAAAAGGGAACCTGCTTTGATTCCCAAACGGCTTCTCCTGCAGATTTCCCATCTAGACGTTCAGCGAGAAAGCCAACTCATCCTTGACTCCTCTCTTCGCTTCACACCCACATGCTTCACACAGCAGTCCCGCGGCCTGACAGGGGAGCTATATTCTGAATCCGCCTGCTCAGCGCCTCCGTGGCTGCTTCCAATAGCTCCCCAGCAGGAGCCTGCCCATCAGAACTCACCACCACCTGCTCCCCTGTCAGCAGTTCTCAGCCGGCAGCCAGGTACCCGACACAGGTAACTGATACTAGCGTCACCCTCAATGACTACCGTCACACTCAGAATACAACACGGCCAAGAGGTTGCTCCGGGTCCCAGCCTCTGTCCCCTCCAGGCTGCGCGGGCCTTGCTGTGCTCTGCGGTCACTCCAGGCTCGCCTCCATCTCAGTCCCTTTGCCTGGAATGTTCCTTCTCAGGGGCTGGCAGGGCTGCTTCCTTCCCTTCACTCAAGTCTCAACTCAAACGTCATCTCCTTAAAGACAACTTAGCCACACTGCAGCCGCCCACCCACCCTGCCCCTGCGTCTGCCCGAGTTCCCAGCACGTTCCTGCCCGCACTGTGTTCTGATCCACCTGTCGCTCCTCTGTCTCTCGAGAGGGAGTCCCTGAGGCAGAGGCGAGTCTGCAGGGGCCTTGTTCCCTGCCGCACAGCAAGCGCAGTACACACCCTGTGATACTGATGGAGTGAATAGCAGCAGATGAGAGTGGGGTCCCACAGGGAAGGAACCCAAACTCAACGTCTCAAACAGAACTCTCCAACTCTCCGCGCCAGTGCTCTGCCCAGGCTCCCAGGCCCCCTGGCTGGCCTGGTGCAGGCGGCCTCCCGTGGTTTCCACTCGGGCAGCAGCAGCGGCTTTGCCTTGGGGGCTGCACGTGGGTGGTGGGAGGCACCCTCCTGCACGTGCACAGGCCAGAAGCACCGAGTAGCCTTTGTCCCCACTGGGAGACGCTCTTCCTCCAATGATTGACGGGTCGGGCCCACAACAGAGACATCTCCAAGGGGTGATCAACACGTCTCCAGGGCTGCACTGCGCGTCTCTGCCAGTGGCCCTGGACTTGGCTACTTCCCCTGGACTTGGCTACTTCCCCACTTCCCGTGCCACCGCTTGGCCTCCCCCTGCCCTGTCCCACATTCCCACCCATTTTTCCTAGGATCGCCTCCTAATGAAACACTTTGCACGAGTCCTCCTCTCACCATCAGCCTCACCACACAAACCTGCTCCTCCTGTCGCCCCATCTCAGGAATGAAACCGCACATTAGTGGTCCACGCAGAGACCCAGGCCTCCGACCCTCCTCTCCCCAAGCCCGCCCAGCAGGCCCCGTCCTGAGCGCTGCGGGTGTTAGTCCCCTGCCTCCATCCCTGCTCCCAGGACCCTCGCAGCTGGCCCAGGCCTGTTCCTGGTTTCCTGAAGCCTGGCGGTCACAGCAGTGTAAACACTGCAAACTGCTCTTTCTCTGCTCGGCAACCTGAGCCAGCACAGTGCAGCACTGGAGGTCCTCCGCGAGCTCGTGTCACGTCACCTGCCGGCCCTCAGCACGAGGCTCGACGCCAGTGAGCCTGCCCATGGTCCCCTGCAGGCTGCTGCCACTGTATGTCACTGCAGGGCACCCTCCCTGCCTGAGGCCCTGTCGGCTCACACACTGGCCTGGCAGGTGGGCGGCCCCAGCAGCAAATGGAGGGCGCACAGCTCCTGCCTCAGGAAGAGCACAGACCTGCAAATGCTTCCACTAGGGCAGCCGAAGTGCCACTCTGGCTCCATCCGGGATTCCCAGGGGCCTGGGCTCCATCACGTCCATCGGTAACGCCCTAGCACTGGGCCGGACCCATGTAGGCTCGTCATAGATGAATGGCTTTTTGCCCGGTGAGTCAAGTAAGAGGCATCACCGGAACTGACATTTATTCGCTGGGCTCTGAGAATGAGAAAGGAGAAAGGAGCTTGTCAGGCAGGTGTCAGGGTATGTTCTGACATGGGGAAGGGAGCAGGGTGTTTAAAGAAAGAGGAAATTGCACAGGATGGCTGGAGAGAAGCATGCACAGCGACGAGTAGCTGAGATGGGTTAGAACCGAAAGTGGAGTGCAGACTTCATAATCATGGCAAGAGGGAGCTGTGGGAAGCGTCTGAGCTCCCCCACGGGGTAGGAACCCAGGGAAGCACAACCATCAGAGCCTGCACCAGCTGAATAACTCATATTCTCTACACCTCGGTACCCGTACCTTCTACGAAGGCGCTGTTCTGTTGGTGCCAAGTCCCGGGAGCTGTCATCAGGGTTGGCAAACACTAAGGGAAGCCATCCTTTAACCAGCTCTACTCCAAATTCACTGGAAATGGGTTCTGTTATAGATCAAACCGAATCACGCTCCTCGGCATTGGGAGGCCAGTCTGCTTCTGCCTGTGCACCTAGGGTGTGTGTGGCTGTGAACTTGAGTCCCAGGATGATCTGGGGGTGTCTGGTGCCTATGCATGTGAATTCACATGTGTGCACCTTTGCCTGGGCACATCACCCTTCCGAGTGTGTGTGTTTGGGCATCAATGCTTCACATGTGTGGGGGGCATGTGCGTGTGTGCATGCACACATTGGTGTTGGTGAGTGCACGTGCCCATGTGGGGGTATGGCTGTGCATGCACATCCTCAGCCTGGCCCTCGGTGCGCGGGAGCCTGCCCTCCCTCCCTGCTGCGCAGCTCCCGGGTGCTCGTTAAGGCACTGCCTGCGCCTGTCGCTATGGGCCTCTGTAGAGACTGTTAAATATCGCAACTGTTTATAGCTTAATATTTCTCATGTTAATGGCGGGCTAATTCACAGGGACTCGGGGCAGTCTATAAAACACCTTCTGCTGACTGCTCATTGTGCCAGGGAAAGACGCGACGCGGCAGCGCAGCCCCTGCCAGGGCCTCTGACTCAGTCTGTGGCGCCACACTGCCCCCCACTTGGTCTCTCCTGAACCAACTTGCAGCCAAGCCGAGCGCACAGCCAAGGCTGTATTTGCATTTTTTCGGCTGAGTGGTGGCGGGAAAGGGAAGCAGGCGCCTGCCCTGTGGGCCGGTGCACTCAGCCCTGCAGACACTACCTCAGAAGGAGGAAGGAGATGGCACCAGGAAAGTACGGGAATCAGCGAGATCCAGCCGCGCTCCTGTTTGCATGGGTGCAATCCACCCCCGTGGTCACAGTGAGAGGCGGTGTGACCATTGCGGGTAAAAAATCGGGGGCCTCTCACGTAGGGAACCTCCACCAGCCCCATTGTTGTCTGGGCATTCACTACTTGCTGGCAGTGCGCCATGCTTTGCATAAGTACTTTCTCATTCAATAGTACCTCAGGCAGAGGCACGTCTCCATTCCACTAAGGAGCCTGAGTTCAGGGCTTCAGTGATGCCAGCGTCAGCCCATCAGCTACTACGTGAGGAAAACAGGAGTCCACTCTTACTCCAGGTGCCAAGCATGTCCCCAATATCTTGCACCCAGAGCCCTAGTCATTCCCATGTGTGTTTTGCTTGGCTCACAAGTGGTTTGTTTATACTTTTTAATTACCAATATTTAACAAAAATGGGAAGGTTACTTATAAAAGTCAAGTTCTAATCTTTCTTTGTAAATTGAGTTATCTGGTGACCCTCTGGGCCCCTAGTCCTGCTTGGTCACTGTTGGCTGGAGCAGCCTCAGCTGCCTCTTCTAGATGGTATGTGTGTGCCCAGAATGCCCCACTCCCCACCACTCCCTATTACCACCCACCCAGCTCCTTTTCTTATCTCTATAACTGACCCGGCACCCGCCCAGTGTTTAGGCCCTGTTTTGCTAAGGAAGATTCCCTCTTTCCCCTTTCTCCAGGGAAGAGCTAAGGATTAGAAATGATTTCTGTGGGTTCAGACTGTTGGGCATTTGCTTACAGCCTGTTCTATGGTCAGGTCCATTTCTAAGAGATGAGGGTGCAAATCAGAAAGGCAGGGTGGTGGTGAGTAGCTTTCTGGGGTGCAGAGAGAAGAAATTTATGTGGAAATGTGCATGTAAACCATGTGCACTTGTGGCTGATCATCTTTCCCGCATCCAAACCGAAGGACATATGGAGTCCCGTGTACATATGTGGTATCTAACGCAGACCATCTGGCCGGCCTGGAGTTCAAATGGCTGACATTTGGGCACACTTGAAAAACAGAAACATGGATTCTTTATCACCTTTCACTCCGAAAAGCGATAGAATCCTTTGGGGAAATCAGCGGCCCTACGTGGCCAAGGGCGGTGGGGTTGGCCAGACAACCGCAGCCACGGACATGGGCAGGGCACCTCCAGTCCAGGGAACACATCACTCCGTGGCAAGGCGACAGTATCCTGAGCTGGACGCTGGACAAGCATCTTGGGAGAAAAAGGGGCTCTGTGGTGGCCTCTGAGGGTAGGAACATCTCCGGGTCTGTGGCTGGGAGATGGGAGACCCACATGCCCACGGGGCCTCGCCGCAATGGCAGGAGCCACTGCTCAGCCCAGCAACTGTTGCTGCGCAGAAATGTGGCTCCAGGGAAGTCAGCAACCCTCCAACCCTGGGGGAGGCCGGGGGGGTGGAGAAGCCAGAATCTGCATTTTATATGAAATCCCCGAGTGATTCGGAGCTGACAGGGGCCTCCAGGACTCTCTCTGTAACCTCTGATGCGGAAGAACATGACACCAGCTCCCACTGAGGGCGGCAGGTGCGGAGCTCACAGCACCTGCTCCTCTCAGCGGCGCCCACGCCCAGCGGACCGGGGGCCAGGCGCTCTTCTGTGCCCTTCACAGGAATCAGCTTGCCCAGCCCCCTCTAACCCACGTAACAGGCACTGTTATTGGCCTCCATCGCTGACGGAGCAGGAAACTGAGGCACAGAGAAGCTAGCTCACATAGCTAGCAAACAGCAAAGCTGGGATTTGAACCCAAGAGCTCTGGGTCCGAGCTCTGGCTCTCAGTCGCTCTGCTGTCCTGCGCCAGTGAATTTTTGGAACAACCCTTTGAGGCAAGTCAATTACCGAGCCCATTTCATAGAAGAAAGGGGTCAGAAGGCCAGAGAGGAGCAGTCCAAGGTCACGGGGGTCTGTCTGATACCCGTGCTGTCATCCTTCTGAAGAAACCCCCAAGTCCTTGCAGGAGGCACACGTGGGTTGGGGTTGTTGGAGTGAAATGAGGAAAACAGCTTCTATGAGCCCAAATGTCATTTTTTTTTCCCTGATAAGAAAAAAGCTACTCTAGCTGTCAGACCATAAGCCGCAACCTTTATGTTTACAAAACAAAAAGGGCAATTAAGTGAGACAAAATAAATCTTCCTGGGCCGCTGTCAGTGGTCATGCAGGTCTGCGGCTGGGGGTGATTGACAGGACACATTGCTTTGGGGAGCAGACGCGGCCGCTGACATTTCTCCATGCCGCACTGAAGCATGAGCCAGTCTCTTAAAGTGCCCCTGCCCCTTTCCGGGCTGCCGGGACCGCAAGCTGAGGCACAGAGGAAAGGGCAGGTGTGGTGATGGCCATGTTCACGGTGGAGAGGACCATGATGAAGCCTTGGTGACCGGCACGCTTTGACCATTGAGGGCTCACCATGTCCTAGGCACAGAGCCACTCATAGTTAGGAAGGCGGATCCCTTTGTGGCTGCCACCTGTCAGGTGCAGGGTTTGTGAGGAATGCCATGGCTCACACAGATGGCTTTATTGGAGACTTAGAAGCAGGGTCAGTAAAAGGGGACACAATTCCCCAGTAGTCTCATTGTCCCCAGACAGCATGTACCAAGGCCAGGGCACTCAGCTGGACCTTCAGTGGGGGTCTGCTCCTGGGAGAGACCCACCCACTCTTACTCTCCCTTGTCATAGGCCGAGTGTGAGAGCAGCCTTGACAACGGGGACACAGGCTGGCACGGGGATTCGGAGTTCTCTGGGAAAGGCCCATGGAAGGCTGGGGTTGGGCATAGCGCCTCCTGCTGGGAGGAGGAAGGCGGAGCCACAAGGTCCATGAGAGTGTGAGCTTGGCCCCGCCCATCCCTCTTTCTCTGAGAGGAGGACATGGTCCTCCCTACCTCCTTCTCCCGCATCCATTTTGGACAGTCCTCCCTGATTCTCAGTTTTATCTCCGCTAACCCTCAGGACAGTCCCAGTTGGCACGGCCGGTCCCTGTCTCCGATGCTGCCCCACAAACAGAGGCTGTTTCCTTTCACATGCCCATTGCTGACCTGGGCATAGGGATGTGAGATGTGATTGCACAGGGGATAGAATTTGATTCTATTGATTGAGCAATTGCTGACTGTTTCTGCCTCCTTCTGAAGAAGCAGCATGAAACTCGGGCTCAGGGTCCAGGGTGGGGTCAGGGAGGGCCTGGGATCCATCGTGGCTTCTGCAGGAACGAGTATGTGGCCCAAGCAGGCCGCTCAGTGTTCTGTGCTCCGCTTCCTCGACTGTAAACTGGGGGTGACATCAGAGCTGCTTTCATGGGGCTGTTGTGAGAAGTCAACGAGACAGAGCAAAGGGTCTTCGCAGCGCACCGAGCACACAGGGCGCTCGGTAACCTCCGTTCTTGATATGGCAGCTGCTGTTGATTCTTCCGCTGGAGGTGACCTTGGTAATGACAGCGTTGTTAGTGATGACAGCATCGAAGGTGATGTCCTCCCGACATCTCACAGTCCTCCGAGGAAGCACCTGAGCTGGGAAGATGCC
Organism: Ia io; assembly: GCA_025583905.1. NCBI lineage: Eukaryota > Metazoa > Chordata > Mammalia > Chiroptera > Vespertilionidae > Ia > Ia io. The sequence continues at coordinate 109,811,399 of JAJQQW010000010.1, read as the reverse complement.
TGCACCTGGGGTTTTGCATTTTCTCAGTAAGATAGACGGGAGGGCCATCTTTGCTGGGGGAGGGGCACTAGGGGCACAGGCGGGGCTTGAGGACAGTTGAGATGGGAGAGTGCAGGGAGCTGAGCAGGCACCAGGTTCCTTTCCTGGTTTCACTCAGGAGCGAGAGTCGCTGAGGGGACCAGGCTGGCATCATCACTCCCTCGGAGCTGTTCTCACATGTGCAGCTGGTGTGGGTTCATGAGCCCCTGCCTTTCACATGCTGCAAACTGTCACGGTGCCACTGACCTCCACCGAGCGATGTCCCAGCCACCACCCCATCCTGGGTTCAGAGCCAGGAGGCTAGCTTTCTGCAGCCCCGGAAGAACACTCAGGCCCCTGAGTCGGCCCCTGGCACAGGCTCGCCAGCTTGCTCGGTCTGGCTGAGCCCTAAAGCAGGCCCCCTGGTCATGGGGCTGATAAAGGGCAGGACGGACTGTGAGAAAGCTTCTAAGTCATGACTGCAGATCCCATGGGGTCCCTCCTACCGAAAAGGAGTGGAGAAATGAATGAAAATGTCCCCCCAACCCCCAGGGTCCGCTCCAAAGACACCACTGTGGTCAGGGGTATGAAACAGAAGCCTCAAGACTGAAGTTTGAATGTCTGCCTCTCATGACTTCCCAGATGACCGAGGCAAGTCACTTCCAGCAAACCTCCCTTCCATGTGCTTGAAAGGAGTAAGGGTCCCAGCTCAGATCATCTTACAAGGTTGTGATGAAGATCAGATGAGAATGAGGGTGTGCAAGACCTTTGCAAGATGGGACACTCTGTAAAAACACTGTCTGTCCAGCCTGGTACTGGCATAAGAACAGGCATATAGATCAGTGGAACAGAACAGAGAGCCCAGAAATCAACCCATGCCCATATGGTCAATTACTATTTGACAAAGGAGGCAAGAGCATATAATGGGATAAAGACAGTCTCTTCAATAAATGGTGCTGGGAAAATTGGACAGATACATGCAAAAAATGAATGAAACTAGGCCACCAACTTGTACCATACACAAGAAAAAGTCAAAATGGGTAAAAGACGTAAAGGTAAGTTCACAAACCATAAAAATCCTAGTAAAAAACATATGTAGGCAGTAAAATCTCAAACATCTCTCAGCAATAATTTTGCTGATATGCCTCCTAGGGCAAAGGAAATAAAGGAAAAAATATATAAATTGGGCCACATTAAACTAAAAAGCTTCTGCCCAGCGAAAGAAACCATCAGCATAATGAAAAGGGAGTTCACTGCATGGGAGAACATATTCACCAATGATATATCTGATAAGGGGTTCATTTCCAAAATATATAAAGAACTTATACAACTCAACACTGGGAAGACAAACAACCCAGTTTTAAAATGGGCAAAGACCTGAAAACACTTCTCCAAAGTGGACATACAGAAGGCCAAGAAACATATGAAAAGATGATCAACAGCACTAATCATCAGAGAGATGCAAATTTAAACCACAATGAGATACACCTGCCAGAATGGCTCTCATCAACACATCAACAAACACCAAGTGCTGGTGAGGGTGTGGAGAAAAGGGAACCCTAGTCCACTGTTGGCAAGAATGCAGACCAGTACAGCTATTGTGGAAAACGGTACAGAGTTTCCTCAAAAAATTAAAAATGGAACTGTCTAAGACTCCTCTCACGTGCACCCCTATGTTCATAGCAGTGTTATTTACAATAGCCAAGATCTGGAAACAGCCCAAACGCCGATCTGTAGATGGGTAGATAAAAAAGCTATGGTACATTTACACAATGGAATTCTACACAGCCATAAAAAGGAAAGAAATCTTACGTTTTGTGACAGCATGGAGTGACCTGGAGATTATTGTGCTAAGTGAAATAAGCCAGTCAGGGAAAGACAAGTACCATGTGATCTCACTCATATGTGGAATCTAATGAACAAAATAAATGGATGAACAAAATAGAACCAGAGGTATGGATGCCCGAAACAGACTGACAGCTGTCAGAGGGGCGGTGGGGGCACTGGATGAAAGAGAGTGGAGAGATTAGCCAAAGAACACACATACCCATGGACAAGGACAACAGTGTGGTGATGGCCAGAGGGAAGGTGGGGTGGGGGCTGGGAGAGGCAGGACAAGTGGGGGAAATGGGATATCTGTAATAGTGGCAACAATAAAGGTAATGACAAAATAAAAATGCTGTTTGTCAATGGCTTGTCTGTTCTCCCTGACAGCAACTTAAGAGGAGAGAAGGCACATTAAGGAAAACTCCCCACCCAGCAGTCAAGCACAGCCTTGAAAATCCCTGTAACCACCTAATGAAAAGTAGCACTCGGAGAAGTTTCAGTAAAATCTATGATAATGGTAACGCAGACCCGGGGATGAAGGAACATAACTGTATCCGTTAAGATGTTTTCAGCAGCAGGTGACTCACTCAAATTCCTTAAACAATAAGACAGTTTATAAACTCATGTGACTATACGTCTAGCGGAGGGAGAGGGTGGGCCCAGGTGTAATATGACTCAGGGCTCAACAGTACCATCCAAACCCCATGCTGCGGCCCTCAGTGTGCGTGGCTCTGCGTGCAGGCCCTCCTCAGGACTCAAGTTGGCATCAGCGCTTCTAAGCTTCATATCCAGTACAGTGCAGGCAAGTAATGGAGGACGTGGAGAAAACTGTGGAGGAAGAGAAAAGGGGCCACTGCTTCCTGTGTCCCTTCTTAAAGTGAGGAAAACTTCCCCAAGAGGAACTCCAAGCTGCCCCTGTATGTTTCATTGGCCTGAGCTGGACCTTTGCTCGTTGGCAAAAGGAAGGAGATCCTCGAGATTGATCTAGCCCCACACTGTCCCACGCAGTAGCCACCAGTCAACGTGACTTTTTGTTCAGTTGAAATATAATTCACACACTGTAAAACTTATCCTTTAAAAAAGTGACATCCAGTGGGTTTCCGTATATCCACAAGGCTGTGCAACCATCACCACTAATTCCAGAATATTCTCACTATCCCCAAAAGAAACCCTGTACCAATTCCTGCTTCCCCTCAGCTTCCGGCAGCTGCTAACCTACCTCCCATGTCTATGGGCTTGCCTATTCTCAACATTTCACATAAATGGCAGCCTTTCATGTGTGGTGGGGCTGTTGGGCTTCTTTTACCTGGCAGGCTTTCAAGGCTCATCCCCCTCCTCATGTGTTTCAGAACCTCAATTCTTTATGACTGATTAATATTCCATTGTGTGGAATATTAATATAGCACTCTTTCAATACACCACATTTCTCAGACAGACACCATGTTATTTCCATTTGGAGCCATTATGAATAATGCTACCATGGACATTTACATACAAGTTTCTGTGTGAATGTATGTTTTCAGTTCCCTTGGGCATATACCTAGGATGGAATTTCTGGGTCACATGGGATTTCTATGTTTAACTCTTGGAGAAACTTTCAGACTGTTTTCCAAAGTACCTAGCATTTTACATTCCCACCAGCAATGCATGAGGATTTCAGTGTTTCCGTTTCCTTGCCAATACTTGTTCATTGTTTTTTATTATAGCCAATGGGTAACTTTTAAATTTTAAATTTGTTAATTAAGATTAAAGAAAATTTGAAATTCCGTTCCTCAGCTGACTAGCCACATTTCATGTGCTCAGTGGCCGCATGTGATGACTGGCTACCATGTTGGCCAGCAGAGAACATGCCCATCCTCTCAAAGAACATGCTAGGAAGTCCTCGCACAGATCAATCAGCTGGGCTGGAGATCAGGTCAGTTTCCCTGGTGCACAACTCCCAGGCTTTGGGGAAGGAGGAAGAGGGAGCTGGATGGCGGGAGGCAACCAACATTGTCTCCTTCATTACATTTTACACCAGCCCTTTCCATTTATAAACTTCTGCTCACCTTTCCCACTGTGCTCACAACCACTTGCTATTCCCATTTTACCGATGAGGAACCTGGAGGTCAAAGAGATTAAATGCCTTGGCCAAAGTCACAGATCGTGAGTGGCCAGACCAGGAAAAGTTCTTCCTATGGCTTCCTGTGCCATAAAGACACTTGTTGTTAGGAAGGTCAAACCTCTGACTTGGGAAATGGCATTTAATTCTGGCCCTTCGTACCTTAATCCCCACCTCACCCGTCTTCTTCCCACAGCTAGCAAAGCCCATTCCGAGGGACTCTTTGAAAGGTGCCCAGTGCTCTTCAGGGACAGAATCGGAGAAGGTTGACATTTCCCTAAAGATCCTTTCACTCAAACACTAGCCCTTGGAGGTGGACATCAGTAAGATGGCAGACTAGGAAGCTCCGGGATTGGCTTCCCCCATAGAAGTACCCAATAACAACTGCAGACTGACTAAAATAATAGTACAGGAGCTCTGGACCAATCAGACATCTATAGCAGCCAAGTGAATCCCAATCAAGAAAAGCCACATTCAAAATGGTGAGAAACCCCATGGAATTTTTCATTACCTTGGCCCATGCCCTCCCCATGCAGCACAGAGCTGTCTGGAGGAAGGGACCCAGTTTCAGTTTCCCTCGCTCAAGCCAGAATAACACAGTGGAAGTCATGTGCAGCATTCTGGCTTCGCTGTGGGCTGCCCAGGGGACCGGTGTTCTCTCACCTGACTCGGAGCCCAGGCAGGAATGTTGATACACTTTGGGTCTCAGGCTGGAGCTGAGGAAGGCGGTGTTGAGTACCACAGCGCATAAAAATTGCAAGGAGACTGCAGACTCCCAGGGGAAAGAAATTATGGACAGAGGAATACAATAGAATATGTAAGGCCATGAAAAGATGAACCATTTGGGGAAATCAAAGCATTTAAAAGTAGCCAAGGGAAATTGTAGGGGGTTGGATACACACACACATCCAGACAGAACACGTGCACAGAAAAGGCCTGAGGACAACTTGAGTCATCACCACATGCTGATCTCAAGACTCCGGGAACCACTAATTAGTAAAGATCTTCCAAGCCAGTGTGCACAGACTGGGAGAGGTAACTTTTTTCAAACGCCCAAATTTCAATAAAAGACTACGAAGGTCACAAAGAAACATGGAAACATGGTCCATTAAAAGAGGGGGGAAATCTCCAGAAACGGTCTCTGAAGAAATGTGTGCATCAGACTTACAATTTAAACAGCTTTCTAAATGTACCATGAGTAAGTGGAATTTATTCCTTGAATAAATGCAAGGATAGTTCAACACACTAAATCAATAAATGCAATATACAACATTAACAAATGAAGGGGAGAAAAACTACATGATCATCTCAATTGATGCAGAAAATTATTTGCCAAAATTCAACATCTTTTCATAATAAAAACACTCAACAAACTAGGGATAGAAGGAGATTGCCTCAATACAATGAAAGCCACACATGAAAAACCCACAGCCAATATCATACACAATGGTGAAGGACTGAAAGCCTTTTTTCTAATATCAAGAACAAGGCAAGGATGCCCATACTAGCCACTTCTGCTCAACATAATACTAAAGTCCTAGCCAGAGCAATTAGACAAGAAAATAAATAAATACATCCAAACTGTAAAAGAAGTAAACTTATCACTGTTCATTGACAACATGATTATTTATATACAAAACCCTAAAGATCCCACACACAATAAAACTGTTAGAACTAATAAATGAATGCAGCAAACTTGTAGGATACAAAATCAACACACAAAAATCACCTGGATTTGTATACACAAAAAATGAACAATCTGAAAAGGAAATTAAGGAAATAATGTTATTTATAATATCATCAAAAATAGTAATAGTTAGGAATAAATTTAACCAAGAAGAAAGACTTGTACATTAAATACTGAAAAACATTGCTGAAGGAAATTAAAGAAGTCACAAATAAATAGAAAGTCATCCCATGTTCATGAATTGGAAGACTTAATATTATTAAGATGTCAATAATATCCAAAATCATCCACAGATTCCATGCAATTCTTATCAAAATTTCAACATTTTTTGTAGATATAGAAAAATCTACCCTAAAGTAATCCCAGCAAGTTAGAAGTCTCACAATTGCTGATTTCAAACTTACTACAAAGCCAAGTAATCAAAACAATGTGGTACTGGCATAAAGACAGACATATAGATCAATGGATTATTATAGAAAGCCCAGAAATAAACCCTTGCATATACAGTCAAATGATTTTTAACAAGGGTGTCCAGACCATTTAGAGGTATAAAGAACAGTTTTTTTCAGCAAATGGTACAGAGTAAAAAAAAGAATTTTGCCTCTTATTTACACCATATACAAAAATTAACTCAAAATGGAACAAAGACTAAATGTAAGAGCTGAAACCATGAAACTCTTAGAAGAAAACGTAGGGGGAGAGCTTCATGATATTAGATTTAGCAATTATTTATTGGATATGACACCAAAAGCACAGGCAACAAAAGAAAAAATAAGTTGGACTTTATTCAAAGGACACTATTAAGAGAGTGAAAACACAACTCATGGAATAGGTTAAAATATTTACATATCATATATCTGACTAGGGATTGATTTCCAGGATATGTAAGGAACTCCTAGAACTCTGCAATAGCAAAATATACAACCCAATTTACAAATAAGCAAAGGACTTTTCTCCAAGATATGCAAATGGTCCATGAGCATATGAAAAGGTATTCAACATATTAATCATTAGGAAAAGTATAAATTAAAAACACTCCATACCATTAGCATGGCTGCTACCAAAGAAACAAAAAATAAAAGGTTTGGTGAGGATGGGGAGAAATTGAAACACTTGCTCGTTGCTGTTGGGAATGTAAAATAGTGCCCCCACTGTGGACAATTGCATGGTGATTCCTCAAAAAAATTAAACATAGAATTACCAGATCATCCAATAACTCCACTTCTGTGCATGTACCCAAAAGAATTGAAAACAAGAATTTAAACAGATATTTGTACACCCGTGTTCACAGACCTCAAGGGGTCACTCGGGCAGAGACAGTGGACACCTCTTCATCAATCATTCTCATGATTGTGGGCTTGAAGATCAGTGGGCTTCCCCAATTTCCTTGACACCGTGTAAGACCCCAGAAGATGAGATAATCTCATGGACTTCCTTAAGAGGACCCTCAAAATGGTTGAGATTAATGTGGAAATGGGAAGACTCAAATTCAGAAACTGAGTTATAAAAAAAAAGATGTTAGCTTTCTTGCAATATGAATTTATAGGCTGAGATTTATACCTATGTCTCCCCATTGCCCTGGAATATCAAACCTCGTAACCATCTTAAGAGTCCCTCAATGGTCTGGCTCCTATTCCCTCCCAGCCTCACGTCTCACCACCCTCAATAGTCAACACACCTGCCAGCCACACTAAACTACTTGTGTTCCCCAGAGGTGTCTGCCAGCTCTCCCCTAGCTCCATGCCTTTGTGTGCATTCTTTCCTTTGCCTGGAATGCCCGTACACACTGAGACCACCCTGAGAGTTCCTACCACCTTCCAGTTCAAACATGGGACCAACCCATGACCCAGGATTAATTAGGGCCCCCCATCTGGTGTTCCTATAACATTAACATCATTGTCATCTCACAGTCCAGAGTCCTGTGCAGTTATTGGCTTATTCAGCCATCTCCATCACTCTACTGTAAGTTCCTTGAGTGCATGAAAAGTATTGTTTTCATTCTTGCAACCCCAGTTTCCAGCACAGGACCCAGCTCCAAATACACTCTTGGTAAATGTTTGACAAAGGAATAAATGAGTAAAATAAATGACATCTCCATATGTGCCTCCATACTCCTATTTGTTAAGCTAGGCAAGCAGAGTAGATAATAACAGCTATGACATCAGATGTCTCCATCATTTGCATTTGGTGGATAGAACCATTAGTAGGGGTTCAAAACAGATTTTTATTAAATCTATCCCCCTTGTGAGTCAGATGGGGAGAGGCAGAGAAGGGGATAAAATAGGGGAAATGTCCATGCTTATCTCTTTCAAACAGGACCCTTAGCAAAAAGGGGAGCTATTAACTCATGGAACTTGAAAGTGCAAGGCCTTGGGGCTGCAATAAGGCAGGAGTTCCTGCAGGGATCAAATGAGATGGCTGGGATCCCGAGCTCTCCATCTCTCGGCTCATGCTGGATGCCACTTAGATTCTTAATCAGGTTCTCTCTTCGCTGGGACAAGATGGAGGCCCAAGAGCCAACTGCACGCCCTTCCTTGTTTAAATCAGTGGGAAAGTGTGGTCCTTCTCCCAGCAGCTCTTGCTGGCTGATTGGCCTAACGTGGCTCTGGTGTCCAGCCCTGAGTCCAGCGCTGAGGCCAAGGACATACACGGGGACTGGCATGGGCCTGGGCCTGTGATTCCTGCCGAGACTTGGAACATGGAGCCACCATGCCACTTGGTGTAGTTCCTCTAACACAGTGGTCAGCAAACTCGCGAGCCGCAGTTTGCCGACCACTGCTCTAACACAAGCCAGAATCTGTTGGTGCCGGAAGCGGATGCCGTGTAGACCCCCAAGTCCCTACACCCTCACGCTGGTTCCTGAGCTCCACCCAACCAGGACTAGAGAATGGCAGTCCCACGTCCACCAGCAGTTCTGGAATGAATCTTGCTACTCCAGATCCACCCCCAGGCGGGGACAACGCCACATACCCATGAGCTCCCAGAATCGTAAGCTTTCCTGATTGACTCCTAACCCCTCCTCCGCCGGTCTGTGGTGGTGACATCCTGCTCTGGACCCAAGCCAGGAGTCTCAGGTCCCACCTCCCTACTACCACCACCTCACGGTGGCCTAATCTGACCTCCATGTCTGAATACTATCTGTGCGAAATGGACCAGTCACCTAGATTGGTGGTGCTGCCACCAGCTGACTGGCGATCGCTTTCTGAATGTACCCCAATGTCCAGCCCAGCTGACCTCCAGACATTGGGTGTTGAGTGGTGGCCACCACCCCAGAAGTCAGTCAAAAGTAGGCCCTCTTGTCCCAAATAAGCCTCACTGATTCCTGTGGCCTCCTTCTGAGCAGCTGAGCCACCAGGTTACAAGGACACACAGGGGCACACTGGAGCTACAGATCTGCTGAGATAGGCCCCAGTTTCTCTTGGCTTCATTCATTCCCCTGCTGGGCTAGGGGCTGGGAGTACAACGCTGAACAAGACTGGCATCCTCCCTGCTTGCCAACAAGTTTCCAAGCTAGAAAGGGACATGGATATTGATCAAACAATTATGCAAATGATTAATCTCAACTGTGACCAGTACTCAAAAAAGTAGTGCAGGTTGCCATGAGAACATACAACTTGATCCGGAAGATGTCTTTTGAGGAATTTATTAAACCGGAACCATTAGTCGAGTAAGACTGAGCCAGGTGGAGAGATGGAAAGGCATGAGGTAAAAGGAGCAGCATGTGCAAAGGCCCTGAGGCTGGAAAGAGATGGCAGAGAGTCAGCAGTCCTGGGAGCCAGGGGGAGAGGACCAGGTGGGGGATAGATTCACGTCAGCACATTCTGAGATGGGAAGTTTTCAAAATTCTACGTTTTATTTCATTAGCAATGGGAAATCTCTGGAAAGCGGCCAGAGCTAATTTTTAATCCTTTCTTCCCTAGTTTCACACAATTCAGACTTCAAACAGCCATTCCCCACAGTGCCTCTGGGCACCTAACCTGGAGCACCCCTGAAATCCTGCTGAAATCCTGCCAATTACAGCAGACCACTTCTTAATTCCTCCAGCCGCAGGGCTTTCGGAGAAGCAGGCCTGGCACCCTCGGGGCCTGGAGGAGGTGTGGGCGGCGACAGCTTGCTACTGGGGCAATGCCAGGTCCACTGATGTGATCTCGTTGCTCCCCTAGCAGCGAATAATGCAACCTCTAGACTTCTTTCCCATGTAAGGGGAAGAAAAAGGTTTGGTGATAACTCACACACCTGCTACTCAAACCCCCTCCAACTCGCTGGCACAGGGCTGTGCCCCACTCTCTGTTGACGCTATTTGAACACTGTCAACAGCACCAGCCAACCCCCACCCCGCCCAGCTGCCTGGGCGGCCTCCATTATTCACGATGGGGCGTGAAACTGATTGTGGTTGAAGGAGCCACACTGGCATCAAATGAAGTCTTCAATTATTGCTGCACGAATAAATCTCTGTTTCCAGAGTTCCCCTAGGAGGAGGCATCTAACCCCAGGTTCAAGGTAATAGATATTTCTAAATGGCAAGTACGGGTGACTCCATTGTAATGATTGTCAAGCTTTAAGATTCCCAGAGTCAAGTGATTCTTCCTCCCCCTCCCTGCTCCCACCTTTAACAATGGCAAAGGGAGCAGACCCAACAGCCTTCCCGCTGTGCGCCCCATAGCCCGGCCCTACTGCTGGCTAGTGACAGATATTCCCATGCTGCGGGCTCAGGCCACTCCCAGCCCTTTCCACGGGAAATATGCAGGGAGTGTTAATGGGGTCACCGGAAGAGTTATAGAGCTCGCAGGGTGTTCGGGCTCGGCTGGTATTTCTTCCACAGAAAGCCACCAGCTCAGGAAAATTTAATGACGGCTTAACCCATAAAGACAACAAACAGACAACCTGCACCCATCCTGAGCTTAATCTTGCTTCCCTTCCTGACGGCGCAGAGCTGCCTGGGTAAGGAGGAGAGACACTGAGCCAGACATCCCCAAACATCCACCATCAGAGACGGGGACCACGCCACATCTGGCCCACCGAGCTGTTCTGTCTGGTACGCCCAACGTCTTTAGAAAAAAAGAATTAGCAAATTTCACACACAAAATCTGGCCTTCCGAAATCTGGCTACATCACACCTGCATGCCCACCTGGCCCCGTGGGAGGAGCCGAGGGGTACGTCCCCTGCAGATTGCGAAGGGCAGGTGCCCTCCAGTGAGTGTCCATCCCTGCCCAGCCCAGCTCATTCCTTTAACTGTCCGGGTGCTGTTTGCCTTTGACCTCTGGGCCCTGACACGTACCATGTCATCGAGTTGTCACCACGACCAAGATGTTCCCTCACTAGCTGGACCACGTGTTGTCCCAGCACAAACAGAGAGGCTGGGGGACTGTCTTGGCGTGTGCAGACCTCATGACAACATTGGTCTTTATGGGACCAGCACAGACAAGGCCTGGAGCCCAGCTAAAAAACAAAAAGAAATAGGTGTCCTTACCTTTTATTCCCATTGCAACGCTTTATACTATCCCCCCAATCCCAGCCTCTCCTGTCACCCGAACGGCCCCATGTTATGTGCTGGTTGTGAACTGCTGGGGTGCCGTGGGGCCAGGGGACAGGAAGGAGATAAGAGGACCAGACCTGTTGCTGTGATCATCACCCCTCAACCCAGAGGTGCCATCCTCACTGCTCACATCCAGAAATCTTAGCTCCCTCTCTGGACCTGGTATTTTACGCTGTGCGGTGTCTCACGCCCATGCCAGAAACTCCTTCCCAGCTGTCTCCCGGTGACGTTAGTGTTGTATGACCAAAGGTTTCATTTGCATCCTTGCCTGTGTTTAGCATCAGTAGATCCAGCTAATAACCATGTTACACAGGTCACATGGTCTTATGGCTGCCTTTGCGTCATGCCAGTCATTAGTTTTGGGAGCAAGAACATGGTGAAATCAGGTCAACTCACATTTCAGAGGTAAATCCACCACGAAGCCACGTATAGGATTTATGTGCAAAACTTAGATTAACTAGCGTGGAGTAGACAAAGCTGCAGTTACTGCCTACCACTTATCTGGCCACCTTTTGTTCAGCAGGGCCAATCAGCTTGCCCCACTCCAGGTCACGGGCTCTCAGGTGAGACCAGCCAGCAGGGCCCCGGCTGGACCAGGGACTTGTGCACCAGGAGCAGCCATCATAGGTGGGCGAGACAGGGGTCGGGAAAGAACTCTGTCCAGGAGGGTGGCATCCTGGGCCCATGGAAACCTCTCTTCTGAGCAGGTTAATGCTGAAGGAGCTGCCGCTCGAGGGCACAGACCCCTGGGCCCGCTGTAGATGAGGCCTGACACGAGCTCACCAGTACCACAGCTGGAATCCAAGAGAACTGTGCAACTCATGAGACTGCTCTCGTCTACTGGCCCTTAACCGGCCGGTATGTGCCGGTTGTGCCGCACGGAGAACCTGGGCTCCCTGACTCTTGGTGCCCTGATCCCTTACCCGCTTGTCTGGCAGTGAGTTTGCTCTTCCCCCCAACTCCTCCTCCCCAGACATCCCTGAGAAGCAGCAAGAATCCTGACACTTGCCCACACGTCATCCTGCTCCTGCTCTCACCGGCTACTGAGGCAGGAGTCAGTAAGCCCTGGAGCCAGGCCTGCAGCTCCTGACCCCGTGGCATCCATGGGGGCTCTGGCTGGCCCTGGTATGAGACCAGGATGGAGAAGGAAACTGCCAACTTCACCAGTGATGCTATTAGCCCAACCAGGACCTCACAGTCTAAGCCTCAGCAGCCGCTTCACCAGTGGAAGGTCCCACCAAGCTCCCTGGAACATGTGACATTTGTGCAAGTTACATAAATTTATCCATGTCAGGGTGGGCTACACACTGGGTGTGGGCTACACACTGAGGGGAGACCACTCTCTACCATCAGATGTAGTCAAGGGGGCTTTACACAAGTGGTCCAAATTAGGAGCTCCAAAGTCAGCTGTTAATTAAAGCCATTTTATTCCTCTCTCTCTCTCTCTCTCTTTCTCTCTCTCTCTCTCTCACACACACACACACGGCATCATTTTCTCCAAAGAGAGGCCATGACTTGCAGCAGCATGTATGTAAAGATGGCCACAAGCCACTCAGTCCTCCAAGAACAAGCAGACCACTGAAGTTTGTTCTTGTTACTTAAGGAGCTATCAGCAGGGTGGAGCTGCCAGGTTCGAGCTGTCATGTTCTCCCGTTTTCTGGAAGGAGGTCACCTGCCCAACAGCTCTCAAGGAGGCCTCAGGTCAATGCCAGGCCCTCTCCTCGGCATATCGATGCCCACTGGAGGTCCCCTTGAGCTCTCAGGCCCTGAAGCCACCCTGCAGGGACCCTGGGCAGAGAATGGCCCTCTTTCTATCCCTTGCTCTCCGTCACCTTTATCCCCAAGAAGTCCTGGTTGGGCCCACAGCTTCAAGAGGTTATACGTGAACACAGCTCTTCACCGTCTCCCCCACATCTCTCAAAGGACCTCAAAAATAGTTTAAAAGGCCATCCCTATACCGTGATACCCCCAAATGTCCAACTCACACCCCTAAGTGCCCATGGAAGCCACCACTGGCACCAAGGAGTTACCTGTCTCCAAACGACCTGCACAGCCCCGGCACCACAGTGTGGGCTCCCTGACAGAGGTAATCAGCTTGCTCATTTTGTCTCCCCTGCTGACTTGACTAACATACATATAGTCCATGCATTACACGTTCGTATTTCATGGCTTTCCCTCCAAACCAAGAAGCTCCCCACTGTCTCCCACCCCGCCAGCCCAGGGTAACTGGCCCACCTGTTCCTATGCCTCACTCCCCATTCCCTCCCCCTAGTTTCTTGGAACAACATAAATATCTGAGTGCTCCTAATTGTATTTTAAGAGAGGTTTTTCTGCCCTGGAATCGGGTCTGTCCCCTCGTTCAAGGCCGATGCTTCTCTTCTTCAGTCTGTTTGCCACATTTCAACAAATGCCAATTTTCTCCTCTGTGACAGCCTGTCAGAGCACTTCCTGTGCCACTAACCAGTGTAGGGGGCTAGGGCACGTTCCTTAACTGTTCTGTGCCAATCACGTCCTGTGTGAAATGGGAGTAAAAATAGTAACTGTGTCATAAGATGGTTGTGAGTATTAAATAATTATTAGCACACCTGCTGGCCTTCTATGTGTTTTTATCATCTTGTCCTTTAGAAGCTCCCAGTCAAGTGAGGAGGAGGTAGGGAGACAGGAGCCTGAGAGGCACTCCCAACCAGCAGAGGGGGTGGGAGTGGGGGGGGGCGATTAGGAAGGAATCCCTACCCAGTGACACCAGACAAGATCCTTCAAAGTGCATAGGAATTAGTAGGAGGATGGAGCTAGGAAGTGAGTTCCTGGCAGAGGGAACAGCCTGTGCAAAAACACAGAGGCAAGTAGGGGTATGGCTAATTTCATGTGTCAACTCAGCTGGCCACAGGGTGTGCCCCGATTAAACATTGTTTCTAGGTGTGTCTATGAGGGTGAGATTAGCATCTGAATCAGGCAACTCAGTAAGCAAGATGGCCGCTCCAGCAAATGGGCACCATCTAATCCCCTGAAGGTGACTAGGGCAAAGGGAAGAAGGAGGAATTTGCCCCTTTATCCTGCCTCACTATTATGCTGGGACATCTCATCTCATCTTCCCCCTGCCTTTCAGGTCTTCAGACTTGGACTGAATTACACCACCAGCTTTCCTGCCTCCAACTTACAGACAGCAAGCAGATCATCCATGATCCTGTAAACCAACTTCTGATAGAGATAGAGATAGAGATAGAGATAGAGATAGAGATAGAGATAGAGATAGAGATAGAGATAGAGATAGAGATAGAGACAGAGACAGAGACAGAGACAGAGATAGAGATAGAGATAGAGATAGAGATAGAGATAGAGATAGAGATAGAGACACACTGATACAGGTATTGATAGAGATAGAGACACACTGATACAGGTATAGATACAGACATAGACATAGACCCTGATATAGAGATGACATAGACAGACACTGGTACAGACAAAGATCTAGATCTCCTGTCGCTCTGCTTCTCTGGAGAGCCCAACCAGAACTGCACAGCGCAGCCTAGAGGAGCAGAGTTCTCTGAGGGCCACACTGAAGGCCTCTGAGCACCTGGCTGCACAGCTTAGCTCTGACCCCGAGGGCAAGCACAGCTGTTGCAGGGGTTTGAGCCGCGCAGTGACCTGGTCAGGCATCCGTCTCAGAAAGGCCCCTTTGTCTGCCGTGCAAAGAGGTTGGCAGGAGGGAGTGTGGAGGCAGCGCTGGACTGGCTCCTGTGGAGGTGACAAGGGCTGAGATGCGGAGGTGGCGTCGCTGAAGCTCCCGGCCTTCGCGGTATTGCGAGGGTGCTGGCAGCTTTGACTCTTGAGAACATACCCCTGTGTTTCTCTCTGTGGTCAGAAGCACCGGGCAGGGGAGGCCACACGTAAAGGCAGAGGTTCAGAATCCACGTGACCACATGCATATCGATGCCTACCTTTCAGGTGGGGAAACTGAGGCACGGGCCGATAAAGCAACTTGCCTGAGGTC